>CAUZXS010001149.1:125000-235000 GCA_963585895.1 Sepioteuthis lessoniana | reverse complement strand
ATCTTACCTTTCATTATTCAGTGTTGAAACGATCATGAGGTTGCCCAGTCGGCTGGGGCTGTAGAATACACCGGCTGCTTCTTGCAGAAGGGTATGACTCCCCTCACCAGCAACGAATGTCCTGGATATAACACAAAACAATCTGATGGCGAGGTTCCATTAATGATGGAGCTTTGGGAAATGCGGAGTGTCTCTTCATTGCCATCGCTCCTAGGTCCACTCTGGCCCGAAGTGGTGCCACCTGATAGGGTCCATCTATGTGTTAAATAGAACCAAATTGTGTGCTTATGCTAAATTGAATTGTTTAAAATAGAACTGTTTTTTGACATCGAAAATGTGTTCTTACGTTAAACTGAATTGTTTGAAATGGGACTGTTTTTTTAACATTAAAACTATGTTCTTATGCTCAACTGAATTAATAGAAATAGAACTGTTTTTGACATTGAATCAGTGTATTTATGCTCAACTGAACTGTTTGAAATTGAACTGTTTTGACATTTAAACTGCGTACTTATATTAAACTAAATTGTTTGAAATGGAACAATTTTTGTATGCTAAATTGAATTGTTTGAAATAGAACTGTTTGAATGCTTAAAAATGTATTTGGCATGAATAACCTACCATGGTTGATGTGCCATAAAACCAAACCAAACTAAACGATCATCAGCTGAGATATAAAAAAAGAACCTAATGTAAGCACTAATTATTTCTTCTGTAGCTGTGTGGAACTCTCATCTTTGAAGGTACATAAATTGTGTGTCTTGACCGTATCTAATCTGGTTTCAGATGGCGAAGCAAATACTTATTTTCATGTATTCACTTGGACAATAGTTCTGAACACCTCTTTTTCAGTCTTTTACGTTGAGCGAAATTGATAATACTTTAACTTCTATGAAGATAATCTACAAGAAGATTTGACGCAAGCGTAGCCTTTTTAAAAAGATTTTCAACCCAACCTCAGTTTCCGTGGCATGTTTGAATCTTGCTCTTACACTTTTCCGGGCCGACGACTGGCATTCGTGTCGGGTGATTGTATGCTTGCTACGACACCTTGACCTCAAGAGGCCGTCCCCCAAGGTCTTTACCCGCTTCGGCGGTACTAAGTTTATTGCTTGCTCTCTGAGGCGCCCTATCTGGAGAATGCCGACGGGGTGAAGAATTTTTTCACAAGTTGCACAGGAGTCTCGATACATGCGTGATCCCCACTAGAAAGTGGCCTTGCGCCACACTCTGACACGGTGGTATTTCAGACAAATCCTCAACTTTATTATCATACTCGCAATGTTTCGGCCAATATGTCATTCTTCATATGTTTCCTGTCGAACTCGGGAGCCCTCACAGAATCTCGAAGAGAACCCTTTATCTAATCAGGGGTGGTGGTTGACTGTTTCAATGTTGCTTACAATGACAGGATACAAGTGTTAAGCTCAAGTAAATATTTTTTCTTGTTCTTATCTTTAGTTGGGATTGAACGAGAAACCTCCAGATGATTTCATTCTGGAGTACTTTCCAATTAAACGTCTTATCCACTGCGCCATGTGTCTCTGTCGGACAATCCAGAGTGAATTTTTTGGAACTTAATGTATTTAAGAGATAAAAATTTTAGCATAACATTGCGGTTACAAAGTCGCTGCTTTCGAGGTCTGTCAGTTGCTCCGGTATATACCATGTTGGACTCACCACGAGTTATCTCTATTGCTTGATACTCTATATCTTATTTTAAAGAGCAAGATACAAAAGGTGCTTCAACCAATGATAACTTACTGGAATAAACATGTATTAATTTGAAGGAGATTAGCACTTGTTTTCAGTTGTCCCGATACATTTCTCGAGGCAGATTGAATCCTAGAAGAGGTTGATTGGGATCCACCTTATATTCTGGTCAATTGGCAATTCTAAACAAGCTGGTTTGTTCGTCGGGTTTGTTTGTTTGTCGGTTTGTTTGTTTAATGGCATATCAACCTTCTTAGGTTATTTAATGCCAAAGCCATCCTTCTAGAAAAACAGTAGTGGCAGTATTTAACGCATAGATGGGAGGATAAGGGGGTTCATGCCTTTCCCAAGGGTATTTGTTCGAAAGTGGACGCAATAGCACATCTGGAGTTCGAACTTGCTACAACGATTCCACTGTCCTTCGCTTTAACCATCACACCACGATGAGCTCCCACTTATTCTTCAGGGTGGGGGCATGTAGGGTGATAGGCTGGATAAACTGGATTATCAGTGATTCCCGATTTGGACACCACGGGTAATTCGTAGCAAAAGGACAGATTTTCACCCGAAAATCTCTGAGAGTTCGATGATTTAAATATGAAATATGAAATATTTTATTTTACACTAAATAAAAGTATGATAGTGTGAGCCAAGTAATATATATATATATATATATATATATATATATATATGTATATATATACATATGTAGAGAGAGAGAGAGAGAGAGAGAGAGAGAGAGAGAGAGAGAGAGAGAGATGAGGAAACTGAGATTGATAGAATTATAAATAAATAAATATGAAGATATTGAGATAGATCGATAGATATGATGAGTAGAAATATATATATATATATATATATATATATATATATATATGTATATATATATATATATATATATATAGAGAGAGAGAGTTTTCTTTGTTTAATGGCATATCAGTTCTTTAATGCCAAAACCATCCTTCTAGAAGAACAGTAGTGGTATTATTTAACCCATAGCTGGGGAGATAAGGGTGTTCATAGCTTTTCCAAGGGTATTTGCCCGAAATTGAACGAAAGTGCTCGACTGAAGTGAGAACTCGCTTACTACGATTCCGCAGTCCTCACACACACACACACACACACACACAAATATATATATATATACATATATGTATATATATATATATGTATGTATATATATGTGTGCATATATATGTATATATGGGTATACATATATATATATATATATATATGCATATATGTATGTATATATGTATATATATATGTATATGTATGTATACATATGTTTATATATGTATATATATATATATATTCATATGTATATATGTATATATATGTATATAGATATGTATATATATGTATATGTATATATATGTGTATATGTACATATATATATATGTATATATATGTGTATATATGTATATATATATATAGAGAGAGAGAGAGAGAAAAAAACTGAGATAGATAGATAGATAGATTGGGAAAAATAGTCCAATGAATTGTGAGGCATACTCCTCTTTTGAGGGTGTGTCCACCGATCACCGAATAGTCACGGCGAAAATACGGTTAAGCCTACGAAAAAACGCCAAACGAACAGTGACCACCAAACACTATGACTGGGCCCTATTGAACAACAGAGATATAAGAGATAAATACGTATTAGAATAAAGAAACAGATTCGAAACACTACAAGAAAAGACCGAAAAAAGTACACCAAACGACGAATATGAAAATTTCGTCAACGCACACCTCGAGGCAGCAGCGAAATGCATTCCAACAAAACTCAAAACTAAATATAGAGTCCCATGGGAAACTTTAGCAGTGAGAGAAAAACGTGCACTAGAGAAAACAGCCTCCAAAAACTATCGAAAAAACCTAACAAACACAAATGCCTTAAAACTAAAAACGGCACAATATCAATTAGCAGGCATATATATAAAGGAACAGATAGAATACATTCAAAATCAGATAGATAATATTAGAGACTCGGTGGAAGATAGACAATCTAGGATTGCCTGGCAAACAATAAACGAAGTGAGTAGAAGAAAGAACACAGCCAAAGCAAAACTGAAAGCAGCAAACCAACAAGAAAGAATAAAACTGTGGAAACAGCACTTCGAAAACTTACTAGGAAACCCACCGAAAATAACACATGAACCAATCACCAGAATAATTAGCAAACAATTAGACATTAAACTAGGACCGTTCACACAAGAAGAACTCGACTCGGTTCTCAGAAAAATTAAAAATAGAAAAGCTGCAGGGCTGGACGAAATTCCCCCGGAAGTATGGAAGACCAGACAATTCGACGATATACTGCTCCGACACTGCAACGCAGTATACAATCAAAATCCGATAGATAGATGGATGAAGGGATCCATACTCCCCTTCCCTAAAAAGGGGGACCTCGGATTAGCCAAAAACTACCGAGGCATAACACTTACATCCATAGCAGCCAAAATCTACAATGCCCTACTACGAAACCGCATAGAACCCAAAATCGACAACATACTTAGAAAAAACCAAAATGGCTTCCGAAGAAATAGATCCACTACCTCACAAATATTAACCATCCGCAGAATCCTTGAAGGTATACGGGCAAAAAACCTACAAGCGACATTAATATTTGTTGTCTTTACCAAGGCTTTCGATTCCATTCACAGAGGAAAGATGGAACAAATCGTACTAGCGTACGGCATACCTAAAGAAACCGTAGCGGCAATAACGATTCTCTATAGAAACACTAAAGTAAAAGTACGATCACCAGATGGAGACACAGAATACTTCGACATTGTAGCAGGAGTACTACAAAGGGACACGCTGGCTCCGTACCTCTTTATCATTTGTCTAGACTACGTACTTAGAACATCGACTGACAAAATCAAAGAGAATGGCTTCGAACTGACGAAGAAAAGAAGCAGAAGATACCCCGCAACAACAATTACCGACGCCGACTACGCCGATGACATAGCGATACTGGCAAATACACCTGACCAAGCCGAAACACTATTGCATAGTTTGGAACGAGCAGCAGCAAGCATAGGCCTCTATGTTAATGCACACAAAACGGAATATATGTGCTATAATCAAACGGGGGACATCTCCACTCTAGAAGGAACCCCTCTTAAACTAGTAGACAAATTCACTTACCTAGGAAGCAGCGTCGAATCAACCGAAAAGGACATCAAAACGAGATTAGCGAAAGCATGGACAGCTATCAATAGGCTATCGATAAAATGGAAATCAGACCTAACCGATAAAATGAAGCGCAGTTTCTTCCAGGCAGCGGTCACATCGATACTGCTATATGGCTGCACTACATGGACGCTAACAAAACTGCTGGAGAAGAAGCTAGACGGCAATTACACAAGAATGCTACGTGCAATCTTAAACAAGTCCTGGCGGCAACACCCCACAAGACACCAACTGTACGGCCACCTGCCCCCTATCACGAAAACGATTCAAGTTAGACGAACCAGACATGCAGGACACTGCTGGAGAAGCAGGGACGAACTCATAAGAGATGTACTCTTATGGACCCCCACACATGGCCGTGCAAAAGCAGGACGACCAGCACGAACATACATTCAGCAGCTATGTGAGGATACGGGATGTTGTCCTGTAGACCTACCTAGGGCGATGAACGATAGGGAGGAGTGGCGAGAGAGGGTCAGGGATATCCGTGCTACCAGCGCGATATGATGATGATATATATATATCGATATGAAGATGGTTTAATAGATTCATGAATAGAATTGTACAGATTGAGATAGATAGATAGATATGAACTGACTTAAATAGATGTACAGATTAATAGACAGAAATCAAACATACAGACGGACAGACAGATAAATATTAACTGAGTGAGTTAGATAGGAAGAAACTGACATAATTTTATCCAGATATACAAAGTCTAGCTTAGTAGTAGTAGTAGTGTTTGATTTGGTTCACAACTTTTATTGTTTTTAAGTCTTCATCTTCTTCATAGAGTTGTAGTCACATCTTAGCGTAGCCATTGATCAATCTGTGGCCATCTCGTCTGCTTTTCGGGATTCCGAGTGACAAGCACCAGTGTGTTGTTTATAATCCATTTTTTTTAACTGACCTTATCACACCATCTTATATTCTGGCCTCTGTGCAATCCATGATTATATGGACTGCTGTTCGTTGTGTAGAGTGACAGACAGGGTACAATGGACTATCGATCAGTTTTTTTTTATCTGAAACAGCTTTACAGTTGCCCGAACTCAATCTATCTATCTATCTATGTTATTTGTCTAAATTTCTGAGATGAAGATTGGTAATTTTTATTGCTTAAAGTATCCGGACTATTCTTTTCAAATGCCAATATCCATGTTAAATAGGGCGCATAGGATAACCGATATAGGCCTTGGTTAATGAACTTCCAATTGAAATTATCGGGAGAGGGGTTGTAGGTTCAATCCTGATTACAGGTAAAGATAACCAGGACTACTTACTCTACCTTAACACTTGTACCCGGATATGGTTAACGCAATTAGATCAATCTACCCCTGTGGATTAAATAAAGGGTTCGTTCGAAATTCCGTGAAGGATCCAGAGTTGAAAAAAAGGACGCATCGGCCGAAACGTTGTGAATATATTAATAAAGATGAAGACAATAGTCCGAATATTCTAAATAATTAGAAATATCTCATTAATTCACATTATCTACCGTATATCCCGGCATATAAGGTGAATGGTTTACAAAGATTTTGAGGGACAATAACTCACTACAACCCTTCCAAGTGGAGTACAGCGAGTTTGAATTCAGAGTTTTCCTTCTCCTAGACTGGTTGCCTACCCAAGGCTAAAGAAGCCAATTTGCCCAACTATTTTTCCATAGGTGGACGATGGTTGAGAAAGGTTGGATTCATAGGGCATTTGTACGAAGTGAATTCATTCGTGTTTAAGACTTGAACAAAGGTCGTAGGGTCCATTTCCTAGGACGGTAGACGTGCCTCTAAAAGACAATGAGATGATTCAGTGTAAATATACAATTCAAACCGTCCCATTGGCATAATGGTTTGAGGGTTCGCCAATGATTTGGGAAACCGTGGTTCAATCCCTGGTCGTGTCATACCAAAGTCTCAAAAAATGGTACTTGATGCCACCTTGCTTAACACTCAACATTATAAGGTACGGACCAAGAGTATGTGGAGCAATCCAGGGAAAGTAGTTGCGCCTCTGCCTACACTGAGGTATAGTAGCTTTTGAAAAAGAAGCCTTCGGTTCCCCCTCGACTTGTGGGGTCGGCCAACTTACGTATACAATTCGACAAAGGAAAAAATATATTCACACGATATGAAGTGCTGAATTATTCGGGATACTGACAACGTTTTAATCAGGATAGTATAGAGTATAAACTCGTGGGGCACTCAGTGTAGATCAAATTCATTTAGCTAGTTATAGTTCTCATGCTGAGGTTGTTGAACATTGTTTTGTGTCAGTCTTCTAAGATATTATTTTGTCACAATAATACGTTATCGTGGCCAAATATTTTGCAACAAAATTAAATGAACGGCATCGACTGAAAAATGATTAAAGAAAGAAAGAAAGAAAGAAAGAAAAATAGACAGAGACAAAAAAGTGGAAAGAAACAGAGCAAGAAAGCAAACAAGAAAGGAAGAATAGTAATAAAAAAAAAGAAAAAGAAAAAGAGAAAGCAGGGATCGAAAAAAAGAGAAAAATGAGAGAAAGAAGGAGAGAGAGAGAGATAGTGTGTGGGAAAATGGGAAACGTAGAGAATAGAAGAAAGAAAGAAAGAAAGAAAGAAAGAAAGTCCGGATTAGAAAGAAAGAAAGAAAGAAAGAAAGAAAGAAAGTGCGGATTAGAAAGAAAGAAAGCAAGAAAGAAAGAAAGAAAGAAAGAAAGAAAGAAAGAAAGAAAGTGCGGATTAGAAAGAAAGAAAGAAAGAAAGAAAGTAAGTGCGGATTAGATAGAAAGAAAGAAAGAAAGTGCGGATTAGAAAGAAAGAAAGAAAGAAAGAAAGAAAGAAAGAAAGAAAGAAAGAAAGTGCGGATTCGAAAGAAAGAAAAAAAGAAAGAAAGAAAGAGAGAAAGGAGAAGAAAAGCAAAGAATGGGAGTTAAAAAAAAAGAAGAAAAAGCAATCAGAAATGATCTCTAAAGAAAATATAAAAATCTCTAGAGAAGAAACAAATCTAGTTCTGTGCCAAACACATAAAATATCTGATCATGAAAGATGAAAACCTAGAATAAAAACCAACGTTATATCTTCTAATTTTTAATTCAATAAATTGATACGTAATGGACAGTTGCATCGGCGAATGAAATATACGAATTGAAAACGAGGCTCAGCTCATCTATAGCTTTTCCGGTTCTCTCGTGTTCTTTTATTTATTTAGTTTAGTTTAGTTTTTTTATTTTTTTGTTTTTTGGGTTGCCTTGTTTGGCAGAACCAGAGAAAGAGGTCGACGAAGAGAGACAAGAGAAGTGCTGCCAATATCCACTGGGCCGTTGCAGTCTTTCAACGTCTGATTGATCATTCCAGTATCGAGGTCATAGATTCCCGGATGATAACAATGTCGGCTGCTCCTCCAAACGACTTGTACGATTTGCATAACAAATTACGTAACAAAAATGAATTGGCAACCTTTTCCACTAAGTATCTGTTCCCTTGGAGTAAAACGAAATTAATCAGTACGACAATGGATATTGATGGGGATTAAATTTTCATAAGTATCTCGTTTGGTTTCTTTGTTTAATAGCATATCAACGTTTGTGGGTTATTTAATGCCAAAGTCATCCTTATGAGGATTATTCGGATTTTATGAGAATTGAATCAGCCTGTACTGGAGAAATACCATAGTTCCCATCTTTAAAAGAACCCCGAAAAAAATCACCCCTTAAAACCAAGACCCCTAAAACCTCAACCCTCCATCCCCTAAAACACCCGAAACATAAACACCCCCAAATACCCCTAAATACTTCCCAATAAAACCCAAACCCCGCAAAATACCCCTTAGACTCAACCCCAATAAACAAGTCCTCAGTATATAGGGTTTTTTTGGGAGGATGTTTAGGGGTGTTGTTTTTTGGAGAGTGTGAGTTTTTTGGTGGGGAGGTTGGTTTTGTGAGGTGTTTTTTTAGACCCCAAACCCTCAAAAACACCCGCCCCCCCAAAAAACAACGCCCTCCCAAAAAACAACCCACCCTAAAAACAGTCCTCCCAGAAAACAATCCTCCCAGAACAACCCCCAAATTATAGCTTCTATCTTTATATGAACACCTTACAAAAAAAAACACCTTCAAGAATCTAAAAAAACAACCCTCCCAAACTCAGAACCCACTTAAAAAAATACCCTTAAAAGGGTTTACCGAAAAGGATGGCTTGAATCCCAAACTTCCTCAAATACCCCCAATAAAATCAATAGGTGTTCATATAAAGATGGAAGCTATAGTTTGGGGGATTGTTTTTGGAGGATTGTTTTCTGGGAGGATTGTTTTTGGGGTGGGTTGTTTTTTGGGATGTCATTGATTTTTTTTTTTTGAGTGGGTGTTTTTGAGGGTTTGGGGGTCTAAATAACATCCCACAAAACCAACCTCCCCACCAACAAACTCACACTCTCCAAAAAACAATACCCCTAAACATCCTCCTCCCAAGAAAACCCTATATACTGAGGACTTGTTTATTGGGGTTGACTTTTGGGGGTGTTTTTGAGGGTTTGGAGTTTTATTGGGGAGTATTTAGGGGTATTTGGGGGTGTTTATGTTTCGGGTGTTTTAGGGGATGGAGGGTTGAGGTTTTAGGGGTCTTGGTTTTAAGGGGTGATTTTTTCGGGGTTCATTTAAAAATGGGAGCTATCGTGTTTCTCCAGTACAGGCTGATTTAATTCTCATAAAATCCGAATAATCCTCACAAGAATGGATTTGGCATTAAATGACCCACGAACGTTGATATGCCATTAAACAAAGAAACCAAACGAGATACTTATGAAAATTTAATCCCCATCAATATCCATTGTCGTACTGATTAATTTCGTTTTACTCCAAGGGAACAGATACTTAATGGAAAAGGTTGCCAATTCATTTTTGTTTCGTAATTTTTTATGCAAATCGTTCAAGTCGTTTGGAGGAGCAGCCGACATTGTTATCATCCGTATTCTATAAGAAGTTCAGACTCCCCATATAACCTAAATATAACCCCAAAAGACTCCCCCAAACTCAGACACCCTGAAAACGTCATTATCCCTAAAAGACACCCCAATCCCCCCAATCCAACTCTGAATTTAAACCTGTTAAATTCCGCTTAAAATTGACCTTATGTCATATCCTGCTCGTATGGATGGGTAGGTAAATATATATATCAAGTATTCCTATGTAATACAAATAATTTGCAAACAGAACTATTTGACCCATGTATCAGAGTAGGGCTGGGAGTAATGATAATGAAGGGTTTCTCCATAGATCTAGAACTGGAGCTTTACCACAAGATACAGGTTAACGTTATACCAAAAATCCATTTTTTTTTTTTTGGTGGGGTGGCTTACTCTTCTGCAGGGGATGTCGTCAACGTTTTCTGAGCCCCATCGACAGGGCATTACAACCAGTCTAGAGGAAAGAAAAACCCTGAACACAAACCAGTTGTAATCCGCTTAAAAAATGACCTGGGTCCTCATCCTGCTCGTAGCGCAGGGCTTGCGCAGCTATATACCTCGTTGTGATGTAATTGTCAAGGAGTTGGGCGTACCCACAAGTTAAATGGATTCTCTCTAAAGCTAATTATAAGAAAGTAATTTCGGGTTACTCGGTAATTCCTTTCATGGCTATGTGTGAAACATACATCGAATGTCTATAAAGGCAGAACACAGAACATAGGAATCTCAAAACACGAAAAACACTTGACGAAACCTTTGAGTTTAAAAGTTTTTCGACATAAGGAGAGAGAGGCACAATCTTTCTATTCTGGCTTTTTAATTTGCCCCCACCCCCAACACGTGTGGCACCCGCCACAAAGGTCTCCGCGAGCAAGCGAAAACCAACCGTCTTCCCCCAAGGCAGGTCTTATCTCAACTCTCTGACTTTTTCAAAATCTCCCAAAATCCTCCGCGCGCTTCCGGTGCGTGACGTCACCCGCACTCCGTAACCCTGCTTCCAAATTGGGCTACTGTGACATCTCTGAGTGACACGTTCACTCCGCCCGCGCGTGCGTGCGCGAACACCTGTGTTAATGATGCACCTAACTAACCCATGCATTGAGCCGAAAGGTTCTCAGCTTAACTAAACCCAAAGGCATAAACCGAAATCCCTCGGCCATTATATTACAATTGGTGACCCATTTATTCGGCCTAGGGTCGCATCATAGCAAAGAGTTCGTAAATTAAGGGCACCACTGGCGGTATACTGATTAGTATGCAAACCTTCACAAGTGAGTCGAAGTCTCACTGGGTGCCTTATTTATACGGCCTTATGCCACATCTAAGCAAAAAACTTAGTAAATTACTGATTCCTTCCTTGGTTTTAGGTTTTTTCAGGGTTTTGGGTTTAATTGAAGATTGTCCTTTTTGTTTTTTTTGGGTATTTTTTAGGGGTGATTGGCGCATCAGCGGATGTAATGGTTAACAAGCTCGACGAGGAGACCTTCACGAGTGAGGTCGGGTCTTATTGGGTGCCCCATCCATACGGCCTGGTGCCACATCTAAGCAAAAAAAAAAGCTTTGTAAATTACTAAGTCCTTTCTTGGCTGGTGTTTCAGGTGGTCATTTTTGTTTTTGGGGGGTATTTTTTAGGGGGGATTGGCGCATCAGCAGATGTAATGGTTAGCAAGCTAGACTAGCAAACCTTTCACGAGTGAATTCGAGTCTCATCGAGTGCCCCATTCATTCGACCTTGTGCCACATCGAAGCAAAGAGCTTCGTAAATTACCGATTCCTTCATTGGCGGGCGCCTCGTGAGATGTAATATTTTACGATTTAGGTCGGGGGGACAATTGTTACTGACTTCGAGTCTCATTGGTGCCCCATTCTTCTGGCCTTATGCTACATCTAAGCAAAGCTTAGTAAATTATTAATTCCTTCTTTGTTGGGCGCCTAGGGTGGTATAATGGTTAGTCTTCACGGGGGAGTTGGAGTTTCATTGGGTGCCCCATGCATTCGGCCTTATGCCACATTTAAGAAAAACTTTGTCAATAACTAATTTTTTCGTTGTTAGGGTGTTGTAATTGTTAGCCTTCATAAGTGAGATAGTGTCTTAATGGGAACCCTATGCATACAGACTTGTGCAACATCTAAGCAAAAGGCTTAATAAATTACTATTAATTCCTTGTTGTCACGTGTTGTTCGTATTGAATTAACTCCCCTTTGTCGATAACAGTGGCCACAAGAAATAACTCGGGGGCGGTGTAAGGGTTAAAGCGGTGGACTGCGCAATCGTAGTACGCGAGTTCGAACTCCAGTCGCGCTATTACATTTACTTTCGAACAAATAACTTTGGGAAAGGTATGAACAACCTATGGGTTAAATAGTACCACTACTGCTCTTCTAGAAGAATGGATTTAGCATTAAATGACCCCTAGAAGGTTTATATGCCATTAAACGACAATACCAAAGAAATAACTAGAATCGGGGAATTAAAATTGAAAATACAAAAACAACGTCAGCGAACATAGTAATTAGAGGTACTGCTTCTGAATATGTCTGGAACCACTACGAACGCTTCGTCTCCACCCACCAAATACCATGGCGTAATCGATCGGTGAATTTCATTTCGACCCAGAAGACGGTAGGGTGTCTTTGTGGTGTCATAATTAAAGTGTTGGACGACAGAGTCGTAAGAAGCGAGCTCGAACTACAGTCGCGCTATTACGTTCACTTTCGGACAAATATCCTTGGGAAAGATGTGAACCCTCTTATCCTCCTAGCTTTGTGTTAAATAGTACCACAACTGTTCTTGTAAAAGGATGGCTTTGGCATTAAATAACCTGCAAAGGTTGATATGCCATTAAACCAAACCAGAAAATGGTATCACATTGGAAGGATATTTTCGATGCTTCGAAAATGTTTTTGAAAAGGAATGCATTAACTGGCCAAAAGAAGATATCCTACAGAAACTATAACAGACGCAGACTACGCAGATGATATTGCGCTTCTTGCAAATAAACTTGCTCAAGCAGAATCCCTACTACATTGCCTCGAGCAAACAACAGAGGCATTAGCATCCACTTGAAAACAAATAAAACAGAGTACATGTATTTAAAACGTGAAAGAGCCATTTCTACTCAAAGTGGCTCTTCTAATATTAGGAGACAATTTCACATGCATCGACAGCAATATCTCATCTACTGAAAGGCATGGATTGCTATCGATGAGTTATCGATCATATGGAAGTCTGATATATCCGATGAAGACGGGAGTCTTTTTAAACTGTGACAGTGTCAGTACTACTGTATGGATGCACCTCATGGATGCTAACAAAACGTATAGAGAAAAAGCTGGATGGAAACTACGCAAGAATGCTACGAGCTATGTTGAACAAGTCCCGGAAGCAACACTCCACGTCGGGTATTGCTTCCAAGATTTTGACTTCGATTGATAAAATCAGAGAAAACGGCTTCGTGCTGAAAAAGAAAGGAAGCAGAAGGTACCCCGCAAAAACAATTACCAACGCCGACTCCGCCGATGACGTTACTGGCGAATACACCCAGCCAAGCCGAAACACTACTGCATAGTTTGGAACGAGCCGCAGCAGGCATTGGCCTCCATGTCAATCCACACAAAACTGAATATATGTGCTATAATCAAACAGGTGACATTTCCACACTAGACGGAACCTCTCTGAAACTGGTAGACAAATTTACCTACCTAGGAAGCAGCGTCTCATCAACCGCAAAAGACATCGACACAAGGCTAATGAAGGCATGGACAACTATCGATAGTCTTTCGATCATATGGAAATCAAACCTGACCGATAAAATGAAACACAGTTTCTTCCAGGCTGCGGTCGTGTCGATACTGCTATATAGATGCACTACTTGGACGCTAACTAAACGGCTGGAGAAGAAGCTAGACGGCAATTACACAAGAATGCTGAGAGCAATATTGAACAAGTCCTGGCGGCAACACCCCACAAGACACCAAACTATACGGCCACCTGCCTCTCATCACGAAAACTATCCAAGCTAGACGAACCAGACATGCAGGACACTGCTGGAGAAGCAAGGACGAGCTCATAAGTGATGCACTCCTATGGACCCCCGCATATGGCCAAGCAAAAGCAGGATGACCAGCTCGAACATACATACAGTAGCTATGTTAGGATACGGGATGTAGCCCTGAAGACCTGCCAGAGGTGATGAATGATTGGGAGAAGTGGCGAGAGAGGGTCAGGGATATCCATGCTAGCGGCATGACCTGATGATGATGATGATAGCTTTCATATGCTGGAATAATTAAGAGAAAATGTGAAAGGTGTAAGTTGAAACAGTTAATAGAAGACCAATTTTAATGTTAGTTTTTTTTCCGTTGGATTTGAAATCTCCCTTGCAAATGGTTAAGAAAAGAAAATGTTGGCAAAACACGATGAAAACGCAGGAATAAACTGGGGGGGGTGTCCTCGTGGTGTCAATAGTTAAAGCGCAGGACTGCAAAATCGTTGTCGTGAGTTCGAACTCCAGTCGCGCTATTATGTTTACTTTCAGACAAATACCTTTGGGAAAGGTATGAACCCCCTTATCCTCCCAGCTCTGGGTTAAATAGTACCATTCTTCTAAAAGGTTGATATGCCATTAAACAAAGAAACCGAACCAAACCAGGAATAAACTTACAATTAAGGTCTGGGGAATGTCAGAGATCATTGAATTAAAAAATGGAGACGACTCAAATTGAAAAACCCGAAAGTCAAATAGTGGTCCTAGCAATACAACAACGGTCCCCTATAGTAAGTAAAGTTGGAGACCTTAGTCGAGGGTGACCCGAAGGCTCCCTTTTCAATAGCTGCAACACCGAGGTGTAGGAGAGGACGCTACTCCATTCCTTGGATTGCTCCACTTTACCCTTGATCCTTACCTTATAATGCTGAGTGTTAAGCAGGGCAGCATCAAGTACCAGTTTTTAAGTCTTTGGTATGACTTGATCTGGGATTAGAACCCCGGTCTCCTGGACAATTGTTGAAAGGCGGAGATACATTCTAAAATAAATTGCCCATCTAGCAAAGGAGATGTTTCCTTTGTGGAAAATTCGGACACAAACAGGAATTCTGCAAATTGAGAAAGAAAAATAGTGGAATAGAAACGGAATCAGTGTAATATTAGGAATATTAGCAAGAAATGAGAGTTTCCGTTTCCGTTTCCCCATGGCGTTATGGTTAAAGTGTTGAACTGCTTCGTCGAATTCAGCGAGTTCGAACACCAGCTGCGATGTTACATTCACTTTCAGACTAATACTCTTGGTAAAGGTATGAAACCTTTATTCTCCCCCGCTAAGGGTTAAATTATATCACTGCTGTTCTTCTACGAGGGTGGCTTGGGTATTGAATAATCCGAAAAGGTTGATATTGCATATTAGACATTTTTATTTGTTCAATGTTTTTCATTATTGTTTTGTTCGTCTATATATCTCTTTACCTAATTCTGATCATATCTATATTGGCCTGCTTTTATCTATCTATCTATCTATCTATATTGGCCTGATTCTATCTATCTATCTATCTATCTATCTTGGCTTTTATCTATCTATCTTTCTATCTATCTATCTATCTTGGCCTTATCTATCTATCTATCTATCTATCTTGGCCTGCATCTATCTATCTATCTATCTATCTTGGCCTGCTTCTATCTATCTATCTATCTATCTATCTTGGCCTCTATCTATCTATCTATCTATCTTGGCCTGCTTCTATCTATCTTGGCCTGCTTCTATCTATCTATCTATCTTGGCGTTTATCTATCTATCTATCTATCTATCTTGGCCTGCTCCTATCTATCTATCTATCTATCTATCTATCTATCTATCTTTATTGGCCTGCTTCTATCTGTCTTGGCCTGCTTCTATCTATCTTGGCCTGCTTCTATCTATCTATCTATCTTGGCGTTTATCTATCTATCTATCTATCTATCTTGGCCTGCTCCTATCTATCTATCTATCTATCTATCTATCTATCTTTATTGGCCTGCTCCTATCTATCTATCTATCTATCTATCTATCTTGGCCTGCTCCTATCTATCTATCTATCTATCTTTATTGGCCTGCTCCTATCTATCTATCTATCTATCTATCTATCTTGGCCTGCTCCTATCTATCTATCTATCTATCTATCTTTATTGGCCTGCTCCTATCTATCTATCTATCTATCTATCTATCTTGGCCTGCTCCTATCTATCTATCTATCTATCTTTATTGGCCTGCTCCTATCTATCTATCTATCTATCTATCTATCTATCTATCTTGGCCTGCTCCTGTCTATTTTCATAATGTTCATATCTACGTGACACATTCACATTTATCTCTTGTCGTTTCTATCTATTTATCTATCACTGTCTTTCTTTCATTTCTTTCCAATCTCATCATATCTATCTAATTATCTCCGTTCATATCTATCTCGGCCTCTATCAATCAGTTTCTTTCTTTCTTTCTTTCTTTCTTTCTTTCTTTCTTCGTATCATCATATCTATCTATCTATCTATCTATCACAATTTTATTGTATTCCAATCTTTTCAAATCTACCTTCTATCCATATACTACTTCTGTTTCATTCATTCTCCTATCCGACTCTTTGTGTATCTTCTGGTTGTTCTCATTGCTCACAAACGCCGAATAGTATCCACTCTCTTCCTATTTTTAGCATTTTTTGGCGCGGTGCAATGAAGCTGCTAATTGATTTCACTGCTCAGTTCGTAATTGAATAATGTTAAGTCTGTTCTGATGGCTTCTTCTTAAAGAAATAAACAAAAAAATGACTTTAATGAGACCGGGCTCATCAACTTTGTCCTTCCCTGAAAATTTCTTCTGAGATCGTTACAATTGAACGACAAGTAGACTTGTAGACGCAGATTGTAGACATCTGTTTGTGGTACGTAGGTACCACAAACAGCTGTCTACAATCTGCGTGCTTGTAATACGTTCACTGTATCCCACATAGAGGGGTACCCTCCCCCCCAAAAAAAGTGGGGGTGCCCTGGTTATGCACTAAACTGCATCTGATGTTGAGGTTCCAGATATGAGAAGTGTGGAGTATTCTTTCATAGCCATTACTTCCAGGTCGACTATGACAGGGAGTGGTAGTAACTGTTAGGGTACCATCTATTGATTGGTCAAATAGATGTTTAAAGATCATTCAAATTCCATTAGACCGTATGCCAAAAAAACGCTTTAGAAACAACTGCTCGAAAGATATAAACATGAATTCAATTCTCTGAACTCTAGGCACAAAATAACCCAAGAGAAATTGGCATGCCGTTAAAATCAATGGTTTATTCTTTTCTCCCTTTAGCTATAGGTAAATAGTTAGGTATAGTGTATTCTTTCGCCATTGTTCCCAGGTTCAATGTGACCTGGCGTAATAAACCTGTTAGGGTCCCATCTATGGGTCAAAAAGATCTGCTTGAAAATTATTTATTAGATAGGAATATCTTAAGCCATTTAACTGTGCTCAAATCCTTTGTATTAGAAAGGAATACTTGAAACCATTCTACTGTGTACAAATTGTTTGTATTAGATAGAAATACTTGAAACCATTTAACTGTGTGCAAATTTTTTGTATTAGAAAGAAATACTTGAAACCATTCAACTATGTGCAAATTATTTGTGTTTGATAGGAATACTTGAAACCATTTAACTGTGTGCAAATTGTTTGTGATAGATAGGAATACTTGAAACCATTCTACTGTGTGCAAATTATTTTTGTTTGATAGGAATACTTGAAACTGTTTAACTGTGTACAAATTGTTTGTATTAGATAGGAATACTTGAAACCATATAACTGTGTGCAAATTGTTTGTTTTAGAAAGGAATACTTGAAACCATATAACAGTGTGCAAGTTATTTGTATTAGATAGGAATACTTGAAACCATTTATCTATGTGGTAATTATTTTTTTCAGAAAGGAATACTTGAAACTATTTAACTGTGTGCAAATTTTTTGTATTAGAAAGAAATACTTGAAACCATTCTACTATGTGCAAATTATTTGTGTTTGATAGGAATACTTGAAACCATTTAACTGTGTGCAAATTGTTTGTATTAGATAGGAATACTTGAAACCATTCTACTATGTGCAAATTATTTGTGTTTGATAGGAATACTTGAAACCATTCTACTGTGTGCAAATTATTTGTGTTTGATAGGAATACTTGAAACCATTTAACTGTGTGCAAATTGCTTGTATTAGATAGAAATACTTGAAACCATATAACTGTGTGCAAATTATTTGTGTTTGATAGAAATACTTAAAACCATTTAACTGTGTACAAATTGTTTGTATTAGATAGGAATACTTGAAACCATATAACTGTGTACAAATTGTTTGTATTAGATAGGAATACTTGAAACCATGTAACTGTGTGCAAATTGTTTGTTTTAGAAAGGAATACTTGAAACCATATAATAGTGTGCAAATTATTTGTATTAGGTAGGAATACTTGAAACCATTTATCTATGTGGTAATTATTTTTGTCAGAAAGGAATACTTGAAGCCATTTAACTGTGTGAAAATTGCTTGTATTAGATAGGGATACTTGATAAATAACAGCGCAAAAAACAAAAGCAAATACAAACAATAAAATCTTAAGAAACAAGATGTAAATATAAATATTCATTGAAAGCAATTTTCTAATCTTTTGGCTTAAAATAACACCAGACGGATTGGCATGCCGTTAAAATCAATCGTAGTTGCTATTTAACGTTCAATTCAAGGAAGAAGCTTCCTGAAAATATATATGAGGACATGAAATTAGATAAACCTGTTTCGACTATGTTCGTAATCAATAAAAGCTATTGTTGTAATTCACGACCTTGCTTGTTCAATGGGAAAGAGATGTACGTTGCCCCTGGCGGCACAACGTTTATAGGAAGAGCTCCCCTTCACCAAGAGGGTTGAGAATGATAGAATTATATCAAATACACTGCTGGATAGACATTGATAAAAACCCTTTGCAACACCTCTGTTGTGTATTTGTTGTTATCGACACACACACACACACACACGATTGAGGAAAGTGATCAGAAGGTGAACGTTGAATGTCTCTCTGAATCAGTGATTTCCGAAGTGATCGAACAAATACAGAAAAGAGATCGATGGGTGTGGCGAGGGGAAGAATCTTTAGTACTAATCCGTGCTGAGTTTGGAGATCAATACTGATGCTTCGGTTAATCATAATGATTACAGAAGAAGAAAGACAAGAAGAAGATGAAGGGGAAGAAGAAGAAAAAGAAGAACAAGAAAAAGTAAGAAGGAAAAAGAGGAGAAAAAAAGAGACAAGCAAGAAGAAGAAGAAGAAGAAGAAGATAAGAAAAAAGGAAGGAGAAGAAAAAAATGGACAGGAAAAAGACAAGCAAGAAGAAGAAGAAGAAAGGAACGTATCATCAGATCGCAGTGTTAAAATAAAGCTAAGTGAAAAATCCAGAAATATCTAGGCCTTGCTAGAGAGTTTAAAAAATGTGGAATATGAAGATGACAATGATACTGCTGTATAGCCATGACCAACTATACAAACACATAATACATATACGTCTACATATGCATGCAGAATCATAACAACGACACAATAAAGACGAGCGACACAGTTCTTAGAAAGATATACCTCTCACTTTATTTGAAAGGGTTGTGTGAGAGAGGGAGTTGGAGACCGAACAGAACTCCAACATATTGACCCCCACTCTATTGGCCATAACCGCGTTTCTTTCCCGTTCTCCTGGGCTGCTCAACCGGGGGCCCAGCCTCTCTGGGTGCTAGTTTTCTCAACTGCATCTTATTTCAAACTCGTCTGATCCCCAACTCTCAATCGGATGCTGGCTTTCTCTACCGCATCTTGTCTCCAACTGGTCTGGTCTCCAAACTGATTGAATTTCCTGTGCACTGCGTTATATAATAGTTCAACACCTACCTTCTTCTTGTGGGCGTCACAAATTGCACTCATTCAACCCATCCACGGTCAAGGTTATACTCTGCTATTCCTCGACCGGATGCACCTGTTATTTACATAGGTGCATTTCCTATTTTGACAGCCCGGCCGGGTCGTCGGTCAATATACAACAATACCAATCATGAGAATAAATTTTTTATTCATTGTGGACTTTTTGTCCTCATCTAGGTAGTTTTTGTGTTGTTTCTTCTTTCACTACGTGGCGCAGCGGATAGAGACGTTGAGTCTCTACGGTTCCAGGTGAGATAGATAGCGGTTTCAAATCCTACCCAAGCCGGCCAGAGGTTTACTGGGCCAAAAACGTGGTACGATAGACAACAACTATGGAAGGCTGTAATTACTGGGGATACGGTTACAAGACTCAGCATTCCTATCCGAGGTCGCGGTAAATCACCTGAAGAAGGCCAGAGGTGAAATTTGGCCGAAACGTAGTGAAAGAAGAAACAACACAAAAACTACCAAGATGAGGACAAAAAGTCCGCAATAAATAAAAATTAATTCTCAGATTAAGAAGCCTCATCTCAAAATGATTCCAATTAAAGACAATACTAATCATAATCGAAGCACTTGGAATAATCCTCATAAACTTAGAAATACGAATAAGAAAACTAGAAATCCGAAAAAGAATTGAAATTATGCTAAACAGCATCACTGTTGAGATCGAATAGAATTCTAGAGAGTTTAGGAGACTTTCTGTCATCCGAAAGACATACCTTCTTAATGTTGTTTGTTCAGGAAGGAAAACAATGATTTTCAAAGTTCACAGCTTTGGACCCATATCCAAAACATAGAAAGGCGATGGAAGTACGTGGTGTATTCAATAAGTTTCCAGAATTTTTTTTGTACAGGCATTTAAAATAGTCGTAGACTCTTGAATACTCAGTATGTTATTGCTATAAATCTTATGAGATGACTGACCAATTTTTAGGATTTCACCTTCAAATGAACAGCTACAGCACGAATTAGAATACACCCTACTAAAGCCTGATTGTCACAGCTGGTGAATTTCAAAAATCCAATCTTGACTTTAGAAGAATGAAATACAATAAAATTCTGTTTTAAACTTGGGAAAATACCATGAGATGAAAGCTGGATCTACTGCTATGACCCAGAGACCAAGAGACAGAGTTCATAGTGGAAGCATGCTGACTATTCCAGTTCCAAGAAGGCCAGACAGAGCAAATCAACCCACAAACTTTTGATGATCCCTTTTTTGACAGCACTGGCATGATCTTCATGCACAGGGTTCCCACTGGACAGACAGTCAACAAGTAATTCTATGTTGAGGTTTTAAGGGAGTTCAGGAAGAGATTCCGTCGGAAGAGGCCAGCACTCTTCAAATCGGGTCAGTGGCATTTCCACCAGGACAATGCACCAGCCCACAACTCCAGCCTTGTCACAGACTATTTGACTAAGATGGGCATCAAGACACTTCCTCACCTTCCCTATAGTCCAGACCTTGCTCCCTGTGAGAGTTATTCCCTAAGCTCAGAGGCTGTCGTTATGAGATAATTGAGGAGATGAAAGAGGCTGTGAAGAAGGTCATTGACACGCTCACACAAGAGGACTTCTATGGGGCTTTCCAGAAGTTGTTGGAACGGTACAAGTGCATTGCAGCCGGAGGAGATTACTTCGATGGGGACTAGAGTTTCATGTGTGTACTATCAATAAAAGTGCCCTTATGAAAAAGTCTGGAAACTTATTTGATGATCCTCGTAAATCCATACAAAAGATCCGGGATTTAGATCCTAAGGTGGATGAAAGTCAACATTGAGTCCTTCGGGCAAACCCAGGATGCAAGCCGGTCGCCAATATAATGGTCGAGAGTGGAAGCAAGGTGCCTGTTGTTTGAGTAGCACAATGGCTCATGCTATATCTACAAGACTTGCACTTCAGGCTCCTCACTCGGTGAGAGTACAAGGTTGGAGAAATTTGGGAGGATGAGTTGGTCGTTTCGTTCTTTCGAGGTTTTGTTTAAAACCAGACTTCGAGAGTCATTCCACAATTTACAACACAAAGAAATGAACAACACAGACAAAAGAAAATTCATAGCTCGATAACAGACCATTTTATTTACTAAACAACAAAACAAAAATAATAAAAAATAGGAAAAATGTTCCAATATTGTTTGTTAGGTATTCGTGTGTGTGTGTGTGTGGGATCTTATACAAATATAATGCGAATGTAAGTGTTGGTTGTTTGAGCATGCCTGTAACTGCTCCGAGAAACTAAAAAGTACATAGCAGCGAATTATTCGTCTCTCCCCTAGCTATACGTGTATATCTGTATGATGAGGTGATTTTGAGGTTCAGGTGAAGTTTAAAACCTTGATATGTGGCAAATATACCAATTTCATTATGGCAATGAATTCATTTTTGTAGGCACCCATTTTTTGGCTGCGTATCGGAAATAGTCTGTGGCGAAATGATTGGGGCTATGTGTCGCTCGCTGGGAAGAACTGAGAATGAAAGTGATTGTTTTCACGTTGTCTTGAGCAATGTGTCGCTAACTGGGAGAGCGAAGAATGATAGAGAGATCTATAGAAAGCGTAGAATATATATACGTAACCATGTCACGTGACCGGTTCCAAACGCAAGATTTTTTTTTTGCGCGCGCGGGGCAAAATTAGATAGTTGAAAACACACGGCACGTGACTACTCTGTCTAATAAACTTCCTAAACGATTTAATTTATTTTTGCGCTAGACTATTAGTTTCGGCAACATGTGAGTTTTTGATCCATTGTTTCCATAAATTTCTACACCACGTGGTCCTCGCTGACATGTCTAAAAATATAGAGTTGTTAATCCTATAAGATTACCAAATCATCTTATGTAGCATAGACGCCGTTGTAGATGATACGGCATTAGAATGATATATGTGGCCACTACGTTTTGTCGCCATTGTTTTCAACTTCCGGTTTGAGTATAAGTCTCGTTGTTTTCGGCTTCTGGTTCTGTTCGAAAGTCAAAACAAGATACTCACTCCTTTCGAGGGGGGAACGGTACTGGCTCATCCAGTAAACAAACAATACGAACACAAGCAGTTTTAGTTTTTTGGTATTGCTGTTTATTTCAATGGTGAAGTGGGAATAACAGAGAGAGAGAGAGAGAGAGAGAGATTTTGGTCCTTGGTGAAAATTTGGTCGGTAACAACAAACTCTACATCACGGGGCAGAAGAAAGGTTTAAAGAGGTTGGTTAATCTTTGGTATTGTTGGGAGATTCTGAGATTGGTAAACTTGACTCCTTTTCTTCTTATCCAATTCACTAGTTTTCTTTTTGTCTGTCGAAGCTGTAACGAAATTCAGGACTGAGGGAAAAAGACAAGGAACCCTTTGACTCAAATTTTATTTTGAAGTTTATGACTATTTTATGGTGGCAATGTTTTTCCTGAACCTGTAGAAATAGTCACGTTTTCCCCTGACAAAGTGTTGAATTATATTATGGAATCATTTTCGGCAAAAACAAGTTTGAGGGTCCGTCGTGTGTTCAGTGGGTATGTCTAGCAGAGGCTGTTACTTGTAGGAGAGACACAATGCACTACTATGTTCGGGACTCAGTAGGTACATGAGCACCCAACTAGCAGCAGAGAGAAAAAAAAGGGGCGTTTTGTCGAGGTGTCTTGAAGTAAGAAAAGCTGGTGAGTTTCTCTTTGGTACCAGGAAGCTCTCTTTTTAGGCATGAGCTGATTTCGCTTCTTGCAAGAGGCCTCCTGGGAAGCTGTTACTTTTACATTTATCTATTTTATTTTTATGTTATTTCTTTTATTTCTTTTTAATCCCCGCAACTCTCAGTTGGCGAAATTTCTTGATTCGTCTATTCTCTGAAGAGTTAGTTCGCCTTTGTCTCTCCCCACCTCTCTCTCTCTCTCTCACTCGGCCTCTCTCTCCTCATCTACATCTATGTCTATCTGTCTCTCTCTGCCTCTGTCAGTCTTTATCTGTTTCTCACTCTTTCTTACCCTGTCTCTCTCTCCTCACCTCTCCTTCTCTGTCTCTGTCTCTGTCACTCTTTATCTGTTTCTCACTCTTTCTTACTTGGCCTCTTTCTCTCCTCACCTATATCTATGTCTGTCTGTCTGTCTGTCTGTCTCTCTCTCTCTCTCTCTCTCTGTCATTCTTTATCTGTTTCTCACTCTTTCTTACTCGGCCTCTCTCTCCTCACCTATATCTATGTCTATCTGTCTCTGTCTCTGTCTCTCTCTCTCTCTCTGCCTCTGTCACTCTTTATCTGTTTCTCACTCTTTCTTACTCAGCCTCTCTCTCCTCACCTATATCTTTGTCTATCTGTCTCTTTCTGTCTGTGCCTCTGTCACTCTTTATCTGTTTCTCACTCTTTCTTACTCTGTCTCTCTCTCTCCTCACCTCTCCCCGTCGGTCTCTCTGTCTCTGTCTTAAACTAACTGACTCACTTGAGCCCCAAAAAGGCCCTATTATAAACATCATCTTTAAATCATTAATCAGAGATTTTTTTTCTACTTCCCTTGATTTCCTCGCCTTCCACGGTTAACGTTAATTGATTTTCCGTAATGGGTCTGGTATTTCTTTATCTGTTATTCCCTAATTCTGAAAAGTAATTCTAATGTCTTAACATCTGTGAGTCACATCAGAAAAACACAGGTTAAACAGGTGGTTCTGTAAACCACCCTTATCTGTTTACTAACCTAGATCCAAAAAGTAATCCCCAATCCCTGGTTCAAACATTCGATTAATTTCAATGAGAGCAAAAATTCAACAACTGATTAAACTTAATTTCAGACAAGATAACTGTTTACGTTGTTCATAGCAGGGTTTGTTGTTTTTTTAAATCCTTCCCGACAACAGACCTCCACTGTAACACCGAGTCAACTATTGCCCGTCTTAAGGTGAGCTGCATTAGACCAGTAAAGTGTTAACCTCCCTAATCTGCTTACTTTGGGTAGTTCCAGGAGCTTAAAGCTTCTCGCTTACAAGCAAATCATTGACCTTGTACCAGGCCAGCTCTTTGCATTCCAAACTGAAATAGGAGAATTATACATACAAGATGTTTATATAATCATCATAAAGTCGTGCTGCAATCACATTCCCTTGACTCCTTCTCTCTCTCACCATCCATCCTTATAGTCCATCGCTCCTGATTGATCCTCTAGCCAATATCCAGTATCCACACAGAGCTGATAAATATAATTCGTTGCTGGTCGGCTAACATAGAACTTCGCTCATGAGTTCGTCCTTGCTTCTCCAGCAATGCCCAGCGTATCTGTTTGTCTTACTTGGATGGTTTGTGAGATGGGAGGTAAGTGACCATACAGGTTCGGTTTTCTGCGGTGCTGCTTCCAAGATTTGTTCTGAACAGCTCACAGCATCCTTGTGTGGTATCCATCTAGCTTTTTCTACAGGCTCTTTGTTAAATTTTTGGTGGTGCAGCCATACACTAGTACTGACATGACTGCAGCTTGGAGGAATTCCCGTTTTATTTTATTAGAAAGATTAGATTCCCATATAGCCAATCGCCAGTCGATAGCAGTCTATGCCTTTCCAAGGCATATGTTGACATCACTTTCAGTAGATGAGATATTGCTACCGAGTTATGTGAAATGGGAACTAATTTCAGAGGGTTGTCATATATTATGGAGATAGCACCATCTTGTTTAAAACACGTGAACTCTGTTTTATGAGTTTACATCGAAGACGGTGCATCTTGCGGCCCGTTCCAGGCTATGTAGCAGACATTCAGCTTGAGCAAGTGTATTTGCGAGTGCTAAATCATCTGCGTAATCAGCATCCGTAATATTTTCTGCGGGATATCATCTGCTTCATTTGTATGCATAAGACCATTTTCTTTCATTAGATCTTGTTGGTTCAAGCCATAGAATACGCCGACTCGACCACTGCAGAAGGGTAAGATTCCCCTACCCAACGAGGCTATCTGTTAGCTGTGGGTGGCAACCGAAGTCGACATGTGACTTGTAACAAATCATTTAGGCCCTTGTTGAGCTAGGTCTGTTGGAGGGGGTTGATTCCATCTATCGGCTGGTCATGTCAAGCCATATCCTCTATTTGATTGTCTCAATCGTGTTCTTTAAGTCGCTCTTGTAGCAAACAAGTAGCAAATCTATTTTATCTTAAAGGTGGTAGATAGTATTGGCTGAGGGTCAATTGCGATGAGATAGCAATTTTTGAAACCGTTTAAATTGCGTGCAAACAAATGAACTCTGGCTTGTTTAGAAATGCGACTAACAAATTATCTCCTTACAACTTATATATATATTACGGATAATACAATGAAACAAAAATGCCCTCAGGGTGTCTGTAGCGGGGAGGGAGAATATATCACCCATCATAATTGCTGATATGGTAACGATCTGGATATGTACCCGGCTACAACATGTGATTGCGACAGAAAATTCAACAGCTTGCGAGGATCACGAATCCACAAGGCGCGCTGGTGCAAACAACGTAATTCTACTGCCGGAGAATGTAAATCGAATGATGGGCCTATGAATCAGGTTTACCCCCACAGTATTCACGAGCCCATTGCTGACTATCAGCGTCCTGGAGACATTCCTTGCAAGCCAAGAATTTAGTGGCCCAAGGGTAATCAGATAGCTACCTGGACAAACTTAGACCAGGAGCTTTCTTTTTACTCACCACCCATCTTGAGAGCCCATTGATCAACAAATAACATCTTTCAGCAGAATTATATATAACATTTGTGTCGAGTGCTTTTGGGCAGTAACGCATAAATGAAAGAAAACGAACCGAATAGATAACGGATATAGAAAGGATTTCAACATGAATGATATACACGCGGAACCACCTTTCTCGTGTGATTACGCAAAATCAAGAAACGTTTGCTATGACATCAATGACCGTAAGTAAACGCGTTTTTAAATCACAAACTGCACCATAATGAAGATGAACGAACGTCCAATGTAATGTCTGCTTTTAGTTGATCTGGTGTAGATATAGATATATATTTCTTTTAAATACCCTGTCCGGTGGCAAAAGCTGCTTGGTAGCGCCAGGAGTGGCAGTACCGCCTTGAGCTACCGAAACTGTGTTATCACCCTGGTTGGCGGCTGATGAGGTTAGGGTATCGCACGTCCTTTCACACGTTGTATGATAAAAAATATATATATACATCATCATCATCATCATGTCGTGCCGCTAGCACGGATATCCCTAACCCTCTCTCGCCACTTCTCCCTATCGTTCATCGCCTCTGGCAGGTCTTCAGGGCTACATCCCGTATCCTCACATAGCTGCTGAATGTATGTTCGAGTTGGTCGTCCTGCTTTTGCTCGGCCATACGTGGGGTCCATAGGAGTTCATCACTTATGAGCCCGTCCCTGCTTCTCCAATAGTGTCCTGCATGTCTGGTTCGTCTAGCTTGGATAGCTTTTATGATGGGAGGCAAGTGGCCATACAGTTGGTGCCTTGTGGGGTGTTGCCGCCAGGACTTGTTCAATATTGCTCGCAGCATTCTTGTGTAATTGTCGTCTAGCTTCTTATTATTATACCGGTGTTGATTGTCACTAAATCACTTTGTGGGGTTTTGGCGAACCAAGTGCAAAATAATAATTACATAATTATATATATATATATTGTGTAATTAGAAGGAAACTCAAACCTAGTTAAGTTGTCATTATAAATTTATTAATAATAAATTTATAATGACAGGTCTAGGAGGGGACCGTAGAATTGGGTGACTCGAAGGTTCCCTTTTCGATAACTACTACACCAAGGTGTAAGAGACGGCATTACTCCTTTCCCTGGATTGCTTCACTTTACCTTGATCATTACCTTATAATGGTGAGTGTAAAGCAAGGTAGCATCAAGTACCATTTTTTGAGTATTTGGTATGACTCGACCTG
Source organism: Sepioteuthis lessoniana (assembly GCA_963585895.1). NCBI lineage: Eukaryota > Metazoa > Mollusca > Cephalopoda > Myopsida > Loliginidae > Sepioteuthis > Sepioteuthis lessoniana. The sequence continues at coordinate 207,318 of CAUZXS010001149.1, read as the reverse complement.
GGATTGAATCGAGGTCTCCAGGGCTATTGACAAACACTCTAACCATTATGTATATATATATATATATATATTAATTATAATAATAATAATAAACTGTCATGCTAATTACAGTTTAAAATGTTAATATCCTTATGATAATTTATCAATACTAATCATGTCACTATTATTAAAAGGTAATTGTTATAACAATTATTGCTAATTCATCGTAAATATAATTACTCCTTGAGAGTTTTTCACATTATCATTTGCTGATGGTCTTTCACTGGAGTTTGAGTGACAGTAAGTCACCTCAAGTCTTCAGGACTCTTCTCGGTATTCTGGCCGATCTTAATAATGCAATAGTTTGGGTGGTCTCCACTCATCCTCTTATTTCTAAGTCCTCCAGTCTCTTCAGCAATCCTTGAGTGACTGTACCAAGAACACTAATTACAATTCGTACAAACGTCACTTTCAGGTTCCACAGTTTTTTCAATTCCCTAGCAAGATCGAGATACTTATTTTTCTTTACATTTTCTTTCAATTTTACTCTGTGGTCAACCGGGACAGCAAAGTTCACAATTATGCAAGTTCTCTTTGTTGTTGTTGTTGTTGTTGTTGATTATTATAAGTTCTGGTCGTTTGGCCGAGATTTAGATGGTCTGTTTGTATGTCAAAATCCCAGGGGAGTTTGTTCGTATCATTTGTTGGGTTGTGCATATACCATTTGTTCGTATGATCAAATTTCAATTTCTTGCACAATTCCCAGTGGATGACCTTGCCCACTCAGTCATGTCTAATTATTATTGTTGCTGTTATTACATCACCAACAATATCAATAGTAATAGTAATAACATTAATTCTATCCTACTACTGTTATCGCATTGGCATTAAATAACCCATACGAGTAGATATGCTTTTAAACGCAACTAAAACAAACCAAATCATCATATCTATTTATGTTATTTGTACATAATCTAGACAGATTATAGATATAATGTATGTAATGTATCTCCTTGTAAGACTCCAACGACAATGTCAGAGAAATCTGTTAGCATTGAAACTATTGCTTTTGAGTTTTTGTAGACCATCATCATAGCGTTAACTGTTTCTTGGGAGATACTATATACTAGAAGTATTTGCTGTATGTATGGAATCTAATGCCTTGGAGAAATCTACTAATAAAAGTGTTGCCTCGTGAATTTTTTGTATATACTCCTTCGATGATTCGACGAATTACTAAGAGTAGTATATACTATCAATATACGGTAACTGTAAGAAACAAGTTTGACACTCTATAGAAGCCATTTGAAAAACATACTCTAATTGACGACTATGAAAACTTTGTTACTTCGCACATAGAAGCCGCAGCTAAGTATATTCCAACTAAACCAAAAAACAAATATAGAGTTCCCTAAGAATCAAAAGCAGTTAGGGAAAAATGAGATAACATGAAAACGGCATCTTTACTTTATAAAAGAAATCCAACAAACACCAATGTGCAGAAACTGAAAAAAAACTCCAAGAGAAGTAACTAAATGATATCAAAAAGAACAACTAAAATACTGTACCGAGAGAAATGACTTACCTCAAAGTTCGAAGCGAGTGAGAACGTGTCTTGCGTGCAGGGTGCCGATAGTAAGAAACATGGCCGTTTTTGGAGGTATAACTTTTGGGACACCAGTCTCCTCTCTGGCGAGACGAGATTTTTAACGTATTCAAATTTCGGTCGGCCAAAACTCGCATAAAATGAGGAATGTCAATTGCTGAGGGAAAGGTAGTTTTGCCGACTGCTAGTTTGACAGAACGACGGAACGAACTGACGCGGTGAGGGAAGAGGAGAGTGACGGTTGGACTTGGTTTCTACGATCCCCTGTTGTGATTTTGTGAAGACCGCTGAGAAAGTGAATATTTAGAGTCATATCCTTCAAATCCTACAAATACATACAAGGCCAAATCAATAAAATCAGAAATTCTGTTGAATCACAATTAGCATGGTAGACAGTTAATGAAGAGAGCGGACAAAAAGCACCAAGAAGGAAGACTTCAGAAGTAGAAAGAACATTTCTGTTTGGAAACCCTCCAAAAATCACAGATAAAAAAAATCACAATTAAACCTTCTGAAAAAAAATTATCAATAACCAAGTAGACATCAAATGTGAACAGTTTACGGAAGAACAACTTGACGCAGTTCGGGAAAAAAATAACATTATTATTTGTATATCAGAATTAAACTGATTTGTAGCAGAAGGAATTTTTGTTTGGCACGTAATTTAATTCGACGCATAATTTCACCCAATCAGGATGACTTATACTATTCATCCCCACCCACCTTTCTGGGCAGTAGTAATTGGGGAAAACCGTCAAACACTCTTTTTGGCTGAACAACTTCGTTCAGTGCAGACGTCTCAATGCCTGCTCTTCAATAGCAGCAGCATAGACCCAATGAGGATAGCTATCTAATTTATGGATCCCTTGCGTCGATTTCTCTTAGACCAAGGGTTTCCAGTTGAATATGAATTAGATAAATTCAATACGCCACACACAGGAACAATTTTACGTCACCCCCAAAATTGGCTATGTCGGCTGCGATGCCGAATTCCGCTCCGACACCTAGTTCTTATTTCACCTCTGGGCAACATTTTCTGGAGACACGCACGCTTCTCCACGAAACGACCAGAGCCACAAAATCACGGCGACTTCAACGTTTATTTCCTCAAACAGCAAACACGACTTTTGCTATACAATGGCGAAAATACCTCCCTCGTACGTCCAACAACACGCGCTGCTTTCTCAACTCTATCATAACTTCAAATCGTTCACTTACTTCTTTCCTTCCGACGAGACTTGCAGCATAAATGTAAACTCTTTATTCCATGCTGCCATTAAAAACCTTCATGTAAAAGCTAACTGTCACGTGGTCTCCCACTGAGAGAAGAGAAATAAGGAATTTCTACTACCCCTCGTGTTTGAATTAGCAAGCCGTCAAAGAATGACCGTTAAGAGAGATAATGTTGGTCAATCCCGAAGTAACAAATCCAGGTCAGAATTGAAACCAACAGATGTTTGTACTTTGTGACCGGATGGGTAAAGGATGGCGTACAAGGACATATAGTAGCCCTAACGAATCGCCTGACAGGGGAAGGAAGAAGATAGAAGCCAAATGATTGGCTAGAACCCTAAGGCAGAAGTGGGAACTCCTTCCGTCAGCGGAAATAGGGAATAAGAAAATCAGTTTTTGGAACAGACGTCGTCGTGAACAGATGGGGCGAATCCAGTACCAAGACTCCGGGTAAAGGAGCGAAATAGAGTCCTGGACAAGAAGTCGCCACGCCTTCAAGCCAGAGATATATATTTAAAAACTTCGCCAGCCCGTAAAAGAGAAAATGTTCTTCACAGGAATCCATCGGAAAAGATAAGTAAACTATAAGACTATTTCTCCCTATACCCAATTATATACTCTCTCTCTCTCTCTCTCTCTCTCTCTCTCAATTTGAAGAAAGACTAAAGAAGAAAGAAAAGAAAAGAAGAAAGACATTTATGTTTATGTACTCTCCGTTAATAATATAGCCGACGCGTTGAATATGTGTATCCACGTGTGTAGTAAAAAGATTGATATATTTTAATGTTACCACGTGTTGAAGTTGTTCCTTTATGTCGTTTACTATCAAATCGTTTATTTCATGTTTCTCTTTCAGCTTCTATTCGCCTTATGTTATTCTCGCTTAAATTGTCCTATATAAATTCCTTTAAAGATATTACACGGGAAACCGGAGTTGTTGACTACTATAATTAATATTATTACATCTAAACCTAGTGGTCCATATCTTCCATTGTTCTAGAGGAGGAAGAACTAGTGGCCTTGGTGTGTGTGTGGGAAGTGTGAAATTTGGAAACCCCTTGCCAACGGCGGTCAGTCTAGCCATAAATTAACCCCAACATAATATGCCAGTTCCTACATGCCCGAGAAAGGACTCTGAACAAGGACTTATTCTACAGGGATCAAGTGCCAGAACGCCCCGTCTTCACACGTGCAAAAAAATAAACTCCCCGTTTGGTGATAACAATATTTAAATGCACCAGTTCCCATACGCTTTTAAATGGTTGATCATCCGGGGATCTTTTTATTTTAATTTGCCGTCACATAACGGTATCTTCGTCTTCTTACTTCTTCATCCTCCTTTATTAACAACAACAATTAGCGAGGGAATAACACACACGCGTAAGAATACGTTTCTTCGCTAAAAAACAATAACCAAGATTCTTACTCGCTGTAGATTCTTCTACAAGTTATCTTTCATGTCAAAAATTTTAAACTACATCTGTTCCGTCGGCAATAATCAATTCTTAAAAAAATTGAATTTTATCATCAAGGCTTAACAATTTTTTTGTTCAAGAATCTCAATCCGTTTTATGTACGGCTCTAAGGAGAGTGGCTAAACCATGTGAACGTGTGCCACACTAGCTTCTTGCCGGGTGAGATTCTAATGACCAGATAGCATGATGTGGCACACGCATGCGCAATGAGCAAATATTTTAGTTAATGTCATCTTGTCTCGAGAGGAATGAAGAGAAGAAACACTGGGTCATTGTGTCAGCCATCACACCCCAGCCATTAACCACCAAACCCTTTTACCGTCTACTTGTCCTTAAAGAAAGCACGTTTTATTTCTACAGTCGTTTCTATCAGCCAAACTCTTCCCTAAACTACTACAGTTGTTTTAACAATCCCAGTGGCTCCTGAAACGTTACTATTGTGGCTCAAACGGTAAATCTGCTTTCGTCCTTACTAGTATGACTTATTCAGCTTTGTTTAATCTGATTCAAGACTTTCGATTGACACGTGTCTGAGTTTATATCTAACTACCCAACAAATAAATGTTTAATTCAATAATTTATGGTTAATTTAGGTTATTTGTTTAATGACATATCAATCCTTGTGGGTTATTTAATGCCAGGCCTTGTTTTTATTGATATGATTTGTTCTAACACTTATAATTCTTTTTAATATTAAACATTTGTTTGCACACAGTTAAATGGTTTCAAGTATTAATATCTAACCGTACTAATTTTTTTAATATTAATTATTTGTTTGCACACAGTTAAATGGTTTTAAGTATTAATATTTAAAACTACTAATTTTTTAAATATTAATCATTTGTTTGCACACAGTTAAATGGTTTCAAGTATTGCTATCTAACACTACTAACTTTTTAAAAAAATATCAATCATTTGTTTGCACTCAGATAAATGGTTTCAAGTATTAATATCTAACCGTACTAATTTTTTTAATATTAATTATTTGTTTGCACACAGTTAAATGGTTTCGAGCAACTAATTATAATCCTTTAGTAAATGATAGAACAGTTTTATTTGACCCATGGATGGTAGTCAAATAGGTAAGTGAGCCTGGGAGTACTGGCAATGAAGGAGTACTCCACATTCCCGATAGCTCCAGAACTGGAGCCTCACCATTGGACAGTTTTGTGTCATACCCAGAATACACGTTGGAAGTGGGGTCTTTCCCCTCAACAGAGATGCAGTTGGCATATTCTACAGCCTTAACTGACTGTGTTCTCAATAATTTATGTAGTAAATTCAGAAAACGTTCAGTAGAATATACCATATCTACTCGTGTAAAAGTTCCATACCCAAGTGTTCTTCATTCTCCTCATTATGTTCGAATTTCAACAATAATAATTTATGTATAGCATCGGCCCCCAATTTTCAACCTAAATACTGCATCTTCAAAATTCGACCGATATAAGAGTATATACGATTGCTTATTATGTAGGCGGTCGACATTTAATATACATACATAGGCCAGCATCGCATAGTCCTCCGTCTTGTGCACTGGCTTGTTTCCTGGTAGTAATTTACAAAGATCTTTTGCTTAGATATGGCACCAGGCCGACTGAATGGGGTAGTCAATGAGACTCGAACTCACTCATGAAGTCTAGCTGGCTAACCATTACACCACCCGAGGTGCCTGTCTTGTTTCCTGGTAGTGATTTACAAAGGTTTTTTGCTTATATATGGCACTTGGCTGACTTAATGGGGTACACAATGAAACTGGCTTGTTTGCTGGTATCAACTTAATAGCCATACAAAGTAATTAAACTCTCTGTTGGGGCTTACCTAAACTAAGGGGAGTAACTCTTTTATTCCGGAGGGATGGGCTAATTTCAGTTTAAATTAAGTATTAATATTTGTTTTTTTCGCTTGAATTTGAGTGACAACAAATCTCCTCAAGTCTCCAGGACACTTCTCAGTATTCAGGCCTATCTTAATGCTGTATTTTGGATTGTCTCCACTTCTACTCTTTTTTCAGGCCTTCCAGTCCCGTTACCAATCTTCTGGGGATTGTTCCAAGTGTACCAATCATGTTGCATAGTTTGTTTAATTCACTAGCAAAGTCTAGGTACTTATCTCTCTATTTTCTTTTAATTTTACTCTGTGGTCTGCCGGAAGGGCTAAGTCCATAAATCTGCAGGTTCTCTTTTTTGTTGTTGACTATCATTTGGTCGGATTATTATTATTATTATTGTTATTATTTTTTTATTTGTTTGTTTGTTTGTTATGCCCCTTTTGGGCATCTCTCCTTTTTATGAACTTTTCACATCAACCTTAAAGAACAAAGACCTTTTCACAAAAGACGTACACTACTAATACCATATTCATATACTTAACAGATTCTATTAAGTAATTCATCTGATATTTTCCAAAATTAAATTCTTTTTCTTACAATTATTTCTGAAATCCTCTTATTTAATCATAATTTATTATTTTTTACACTATTTCAATTTTTGATCTGATTAAACAATCTATGTGTGTTTCCGCAATCCCAATAAAATCAAAATGACCAATACTTAAATCGGTAATGCGCATAATCAATGTGCAATTTGTATTATATATACTAACAAATGACGTTTATCACAGTTATACGATGTGTAATTTGCATAATAATTTCAAAAAACAGGTTTTACGTGGTGCCTTCAATAAGTTTCCAGACTTTTTTTGTACTGGCATTTAAAATTGTCGTAGACTCTTGAATATTTAGTATGTTATTGCTATACATCTTATGAGATGACTGATCAATTTTTATGATTTCAGTTTCAAATGAACAGCTACAGTAGGAATTAGAATACACCCTACTAAAACTTGATTGTCACAACTGGTGAATTTAAAAAATGCAATCTGGACGTGAGGACACATTAGAAGAACGATATGCAATAAAATTGTGTTTTAAACTTGGAAAAAATACCAGAGAAACGTAGGGAATGCCTCAGACTGCTTTTCGACCATCTTGTATGAGTCGAGCATCAGTTTTTGAGTGGCATAAGAGATTCAAGGAAGGCAGGGAGTCTGTGAGGGATGATGAGAGGTGTGGGAGGACTAAGGAAGTCAATACACCAGAGTTGATTGGCCAAACGGTTAGGGTTACTATGTTGAGGTTTTAAGGGAGTTCAGGAAGAGATTCGGTCGGAAGTGGTCAGCAATCTTCAAATCGGGTCAGTGGCATTTCCACCAGGACAATACACCAGTCCATCCTTGTCACAGACTATTTGAGCAAGATGGGCATCAAGACAGTTCCTCAGCCTCCCTATGGTCCAGACCTTGCTCCCTGTGACTTTTGGTTATTCCCTAAGCTCAGAGGCTGTCGTTATGAGACAATTGAAGAGATGAAAGAGGCTGTGACGAAGGTCATTGATACGCTCACACAAGAGGACTTCCATGGGGCCTTCCAGAAATTATTGGAACGACACAACAAGTGCATTGCAGCCGGAAGAGATTACTTCGAAGGGGACTAGAGTCTCATGTGTGTACTATCACTAAAAGTACCGATAGGAAAAAAAGTCTGGAAACTTATTTAATGATCCTCGTAACAACCAAATTTGTAATTGTTTGAAGGGCTCAGACTATAGTTATGATAATTTTTTTTTACTCTTTTGAGAGTTTTTCACACCAGAGTTAGCTGATTGTTTTCCTATGGAATCTGAGTTACAACAAGTCTCCTCGAGTCTCCGGGGCTTTTCACAGTATTCTGGCCGATTTCAACAATGCTACTGTATGTATGGTCTCCACTCGTATTCTTATTTCCAAGTCCTCCAGTCCCTGTACTGTACCATAGTCAGATACGGCTATGTGTGAAATGGACATCGAATGTTCATGACCATATATAGAGAACATAAAACATAGGAATCTCGAAATTCGAAAAACATGTAACGTCTTCTCAGTTCCGGTACGAAACCTTTTATTACCATTAAAGGTTTCGACATAAAGAGAGAGACACAATCTTTCTATGCTGTCTTTTTCATCTGGCCCCCATCTCGCGCGACGCCCGTAGCGCGAAAGTTCGTCTCGCCTCAGCAAGGCCCCAAAGTCGACCGTCACGTTTGGCGTCTAACTTCAACTCTCTAACTTTCTTCAAAATCTCCCAAAAACTTCCGGTGCGTGGCGTCATTCGCACTCTGTCACCCTGTTCCTCATCTCGGGTTATTGTGACATCTCTGAGTGACACGTCCGCTCTGAGCGCGCACGCGTTAACACCTGCATCAAGTTTGCACCTAACTAACCCATGTGCTGAGCCGAAAGGTTCTCAGCCTAACTAAACCCAAAGGCATGAACCGAAATCCCTCGGCCATTACATTACAGTTCCAATCCTTTGTTATCACCGTCCTTTTCATGTTCCATAGTTTTTTTTTTCACTTCTCTTTGCAAGGTCTACGTACTTATCTCTCTTTTCGGTTTCTTTGAGTTTATTATCATTATTATTATTCACTCATTAGAGTTTTTCACATCAGCGTTAGCCGATGTTTTTTCACTGGAGTCTGAGTGACAGCAAGTCTCCTCAAGTCTCCAGGACTCTTTTCAGTTTTCTGTCCGTTCTCAATAATGATGTCATTTGGATGGTCTCCACCCGTCCGCCAACTTCCAAGTCCTCCAATCCCTTTAGTAATCCTTTAGTTACTGTTCCAAACGCACCAATTACAATTGGTATTATTGTCACCTGCATGTTCCATAGTTTTTTCAATTCCCAAGCAAGGTCGAGGTACTTATCCTTCTTTTCACATTCTTTCAATTTTATTCTGTGGTCAGCCGGGAAAGCCAAGTGGAGTATTTTGCAAATTCTCTTTTCTTTTTGTTGATTATTATTAAGTCTGGTTTTCTGGCCGATATTTGGTGATCCGTGTGTATGTCGAAGTCCCATAGGAGTTTATGTGGGTCATTTTTTAGGACAGGTGCTGGGTAATGCATATACCATTTGTTTTCAATTTTACTTTTGGTTTCTTACAATCCTTCATAAGGTCTTTTTACCCAAAAGCTACGGCGAGGGGAAATTGTAATTATATTTATCCTATGTATTTATGTTTTTGCTGTCTCTTTTAAGTGATATTATTCAGTCATAATGATCGTACACTCTGAAGGAAATGAGCAGTTCTGCAAAGTGCATTTTTTTCTATTTCGTAAAGGGTAGGGCTGCCAGGTATCTTTAAAAGGAGAACCTGCCGAATTGTGGACTTTGACGTCCCAGCAGACCACAGAGTGAAAATCAAAGAAAACGAAAAGGGAGACAAGTACTTGGACCTTGCCAGAGAACTAAAAAAAGTTACGGAACATGAAGGTGACGATGATAACAGTTATAATTGGCGCACTCGGAACAGTCCCAAAAGACTTGGTAAGGAGGCTGGAAGAATGGGAAATCGGAGGACGAGCAAAGAACATCCAGATTATAGCATTGCTCAGATCGGCGAGAATCCTGAGAAGAGTCCTAGAAAGTTGAGGAGACTTCCTTTTATTCAAACTCCAGTGAAAGACCATCAGCTTACGCTGGTGTAAAAAACACGCAAGGAATAATATAATAATTATAATTATTATTATTATTATTATACTATTGTTACTGCACGGGTCAGTAGACGAACCGGCTTATGAAACGAATTCTAAGTTTACAAGTTCTCCCTGTGATGACTTTGCTGCGACACTCGTCCCAAACAACCATTATCCACTATGCTACGTGTATCTCGTTTTTCCTCAGCCCTACCGCTAACTGCACCGCTTCAGGGGGTTATGAACCTCTTTAAAAAGTGGTTTCCTGAGAAAAATATTGAACTACGCCTGATGGTAAGCTTCTAATAATAGAACTCTAAGGAATATAGTCACTATTTCATTGCCATTACTCAAAGGTCCACCCTGACCCGGAGTGGAAGTACCTCTTTATGGGTCAAATAGATATGCTTAAGATTATTTGTATTAGATAGGAATACTTGATGCCATATAATTGCAAATTATTTCTATTAAGAATAACTATTTGAAGCTATAATTGTTTACTGAGGATTATAATTAGTTATTTAATATCCATGTCATCATCATCATCATCATGTCACGCCATCAGCACGGATATCCCTGACCCTTTCTCGTCACCCCTTCCTATCGTCATTTGCTTCCGGCAGGTTTTCAGGACTACATCGGCACAGAGCTGCTGTATGTAGATTCGAGCTTGTCGTCCTGCCTTTGCGCATCCATGTGAAGGGGTCCACAGGAGTACATCCCTTATGCGTTCGTCCTTACTTCTCCAGCAGTGTCCCGCATGTCTTTTTTTTCTAACTTGGATAGTTTTCGTGATGGGTGGAAGGTGGCCGTACAGTTACTGTTTTATGGGGTGCTACCTCCAGAACTTGTTCAATATTGCTCGCAGCATTCTAGTGTAGTTACCGTCAAGCTTTTTCTCAATATGTTAGTTAGCGATCATGTAGTGCATCCATACAACAGTATCGACACGACCGTTGCTTGGAAGAAGCTGCGTTTTATTTCATCGGTCAGGTCTGACTTCCATATGACCGATTGCTGTCCATGCCTTTGCTAGTCGCGTGATAATGTCTGTCTCGATTTATGAGACACTGCTTCCTATGTAGGTGAACTTATCAACTAGTTTCAGAGAGCTACTGTTTAGTGTGGAGATGTCACCTCTTTGATTAAGACACATATATATTTCGTCTTGTGTGCATTGACATGGAGGCCTATGTTGCAGCTGCTAGTTCTAGACTATGTAGCAGGGCTTCGGCTTGGGCGGGTGCATTTACCAGAAGTGCTATGTCATCGGCGTAGTCCATGTCGGTAATTGTTTGAGCGGGGTACCTTCTGCTTCTTTCCTTTGTTAGCTTGAAACCGTTTTCTTTCATTCTATCAAAAGTTGTTCTAAGCACGTAGTCTAGACAGATGATAAAGAGGTATGGGGCTAATGCGTCTCCCCTGTAGTACTCCTGCTACAACGTCGAAATAGTCTGTGTCTCCATCCGGGGAGGGGACTTTTACTTTTATGAACCTATAAAGCATCATTATGGCTGTGACTGTTTCTTTGAGTAGGCTGTAGACGAGCAGAATGTGCTCCATCTTTACTCTGTGTATGGAATCAGAGGCCTAGGTAAATTTCACAAATAATATTGTTGCCTCTAGGTTTTTTGTTCGTACACCTTCAAGAATTCGACGGATAGTCAAAATTTGTGATATCGTGGATCTATTTCTCCGGAGGCCATTTTGGTTCTTCCTAATTATGTTGTCAATTTTGGGTTTTATGCAGATGCGTAGTGGAGCATTGTATACCTTGGCTGCTATGGATATAAGGGTTATACATCGGTAGTTCTTGGCAAATCCGGGGTCGCCGTTTTTAGGGAAGGGGAGGATGTATCCCTTCGTCCATCTGTCTGTTGGGTTTTGATTATATACAGCATTACAGTGTCAGAGCAGTATGTCGTCGAATTGCCTGATCTTCCATTCTTCTAGGGGTATTTCATCAAGCCCTGCTGCTTTTCTATTTTTAATTTTTCTTTGTGTCGTGTGAAGTTCTTCTTACGTAAACGGCCCTAGTTTGATGTCTAATTGTTTACTTATAGTTCTCGTGATTTGTTCATGAGTAACTTTTTGAGGTTTTCTGAGTAAATTCTCGAAATGCTGTTTCCATAGGTGTATTTGTTCTTCTTGGTTGGTAGCTTTCAGTTTAGCTTTCGCAGTGCTCTTCCTTCAGCTTACTTCGTTAACCATTTGCCATGCTATCTTAGGCTGTCAAGAGACTCTGTTGAAACCATCTAATGGCTTGAAAATTATTAGTGTTAGATAGAAATATTAGAAATCATATAACTGTATAAATAAATGGCAATTATCAAATAAGAACATTTACTTTAAACACAGCCCGGGTTGACTGGGGCTGAAGAAAACATCTCTGCAGATGGGTAAGACCCCCTCATAACGAGTTTCCTGGATATGATATTAAACAATCTGATGGTGAGGTTTCAGTCTTGAAGACTTAGTGAATATGGCATACCCCTTTATTGCTATCGACTCCAGATCCACTCTGGCCCGGAGTGGTAGCCCCTGATAAGGTCTCAGGGTTAGATAGAACTGTTTGACATTTAAACCGTGTGCAAACAAATGACTTATGCTAAATTACATTCTTAGAAATAGAACTGTTTGATCATTTGACTGTCTGGGAACAAATGACAGATGTTTAATTGAATTGTTAGTGATACATAGCAATACTTGAAACCATTTAACAATGCGCAAAAGAATGAGTTTAGGCTCGTTTAAAATGTTATCAACAAAATGTGTCTACAAATATATATAAGTATGAAGAGGATTTGGCATTAAATAACCTATCCTGGGTGATATGCCATAAAAACAAACCAAACCAATTACTTGAAGCCATATAAGTGTGTATAAATTATTTGTATTAGATAGAAATAATTGATATTATATAGGCATGTGCGAAAAATGAATATAGACAAATCAGAAAATTGCAATTTAAAAAAGAAATCTAATGAACCTTTAAAATATGTTCATGAATGCACTCAAACATTTAGAAATTAATCAAATTTTAGCATAAAATAACCCATAAGGTGTTGATATGCCATTAAACAAATAAATCAAACTAAACCAAATCAAATATAAATAGTCTTAACTCTAATCAAACACCGAGAAAGGAATCAAATTTCAGCATTAAATAGCCCTTAAGAAGTTGGTATGCCATTAAACAAATAAACCAAATTAATCTTTTTCACTAACTATAGTACAGCTGTATTGTTATTATTACTAACAGGTATATTATTTTTTTTAATTCTATAAAATTGAACTGGTACTTAAAAAAGCAACGATGAGTAAATGAAATTCCAACGACCAGGTATCGAATTTATGTTGTTCGTCTTTTACTTAAGACAACCTGAATATGTTTTTTCAAATACCCGGCGCATCTATTAAAGTTGCTTGGTTTGGTGTTATGACATATGAACAATTTTAGGCTATTTAATGACAAATCCTTTTAATGACAAATCCTTTTAATGACAAACCCTTTTATATTAGATATATATGATTTAGTTTGCTTTGGTTTGGTTTGGTTTTATGACATATCAACAATTGAAGTAAATACTGGATTGTAATCCGACAATATATAAAGAAAAATTGATAACAAGATAATCCAAGTTGAAGGAGAAATTTATTGAGAAGCAAAGTCGACACTATAGCGTTTCGGTTCTAATGAACCATCATCAGGGCTATGAGGGATGATATTAGTGATGTTAAATCAACGATGGATGTTTAAAAATGCAAAATATAAAAACCTAGGGAAAATTTGTATAACAAGAAAAAGTTGGCCGTTTAATAAGTAAACCAGCGTTTGTTTGTTTTTTAAATTACGTCATTTGACTTATTTGAAATATTGTGTAGAATTTATGTTCCGTTTGTTTATCGAGAAAGATTTCGAATCAAAAGGATTGAATTATCTGAAATAATATAGTTTTGACATTAACTCTGTGTATTGCCCAGTCGGCTGGGACTGTAGGGGGGTAATCTCCATCCACCCAACAAGTGTCCGAGAGATGACACTAAACAATCTAATGGTGAGATTCTATTGATGCTGTGAGTTTGGGGAATGCGGATCACCCCTTCATTGCCATTGCTCCCAAATCCACACTGGCCTGGAATGGTAGCACCAGATAGGGCCCTATCTATGAGCTAAATAGAACTAAACTGCATACTTATGCTAAACTGAATTGTTTGACTTAGAGCTATTTGACTTAACTGAATAGCTTGAAATAGAAATGTTTTTGACAATTAAACTCTGTACTTAGATTTAAACTGCGTACTTAAATAGCTTCAAATATTGCTAACCAAAATCAATAGTTTTATTTGCGCACAGTTGAATGGTTTCAAGCATCGCTATGTAACACTAACAATGCAATTTAAGCTGACTGTTGACGAGTTTCAGGTATTACAATCTAACATCAATAGTTTTATTTGCACACAGTTAAATGATTTCAAGCATCGCTATGTAAGACGAACTATTCAATTTGGATACCCAGGTAAAGAGTTTCAAGTTTTGTTAATGTTGGATATTGACTTGAAGACCCATGATGATGATGTCGAAGTCCATTTCCTTAACCACTATGCTCTTAGGGTTCCCCCGATCACACTATTGTGATCACTTTTAGACTAATGCCTAAAGGAAAAATCTGAACTCCCTTATAGCCCCTAGCTATGGATTAAATAGTATCGTTACTGTTCTTCTATAAAGATGGCTTTTGCATTAAATAACCCGCGAAGGTTGATATCCCATTAAACAAAGAAACCAAAATAAATCAATGTGATATAGAACCCAGAGTTACCATAGTGACCTACGTATCTCTTTATGAATTTGGCTGTTTATAAAAGCAAAAAATACGCCATTTTGAATTTCGTTACTTGAGACATTTTGGTTCATTTTTAAAAATAAACCCAGCTAACTTGAGCGACTAATGAAAAGAAATTCTTTGCATAATATATGTATGTAGCAAATTCTGGAAGCAACACCTCACAAAACAGCAGTTGTACGACCACTACCTCCCATCTCACAAAACATCCAAATAAGATGAACTAGACATGTGGCGTACTGCAGGAGAAACCAAGACGAAGGAATAAGTGACGTTCTCCAATGGATTCCCACACATGGACGCGCCAGTGTTGGCCAACCAGCAAGGACTCCCTAACCTCAGCCGTTGTCCGAACACTGGACGCAGTTTAGAGGACCTGATTGGAGCAATGAATGATAGGTGCCGATGGCAAGAGAGAGTCAAGGAATTCCCCACGGTCAACGTGACCAGATGATGATGATGATGATAAGTATATATGTATATATATATATTAACGTCTTCCCTGGACAAAACTGGGTTCTTCTGCTAGTATATATATATATATATATATATATATATATATATATATATATATATATATATTATAATTGGTTTGTTTGCATACGTTCATATCTTTGATTATTTACGCATTCATAATGTAATTCCATATATGAAGATGAATATGTTGATTAGTTATATGGTTATTATATTTTTAAGATATATACATATAGTAATAATATTAATATACATGTAATGATAATATCAATATATATGTCAGTAAAGTTGGCGACCGTAGTCGAGGGCGACCCGAAGGAGATCCATTTTCAATAGTTACAGCACCGAAGTGTAGAGGAGGGCACTACTCCATTCCCTGGATTGGTCCACTTTACCCTTGTTCCGTACGTGAGTGTTAAGCAAGGCAGCATCAATTACGATTTTTTGAGACTTTGGTATGACTCGAGCTGAGATTGGACCCGATCTCCCTGAGCCATGGGCAAATTCTCTACCACTCGACCAATGGGCCGGTAATATTACCGTATGTAGAGAAGAGATAAAATCATATATATATATACGAGGATCATTAAATAAGTTTCCAGACTTTTTTCATATAGGCGCTTTTATTGATAGTACTCACAAGAAACTCTAGTCCCCTTCGAAGTCATCTCCTCCGGCTGCAATGCACTTGCTGTACTGTTCCAACAAGTTCTGGAAGGCCCCATGGAAATCCTCTTGTGTGAGTGTGTCAATGATCTTCGTCACAGCCTCTTTCAGCACCTCAATTGTCTCATAACGACAGCCTATAAGCTTAGGGAATAAGCAAAAGTCACAGGAAGCAAGGTCTGGACTATAGGGAGGCTGAGGAACTGTCTTGATACCCATCTTGGTCAAGGATGGAGTTGTGGACTGGTGTATTGTCCTGGTGGAAATGCCACTGACCCGATTTGAAGATTGCTGGCCTCTTCCTACGGAATCTCGTCTTGAACTCTCTTAAAACCTCAACATAGTAACCCTAACCCTAACCGTTTGGCCAATCAACTCTGGTGTATTGACTTCCTTAGTCCTCCCACACCTCTCATCATCCCACACAGATTCCCTGTCTTCCTTGAATCTCTTATACCCCTAAAAAATCTACGATCGATTTATACAATACGGTCCAAAAGCAGTCTGAAGCATTCCATACGTTTCTGTGGCATCATTTTTTCCAAGTTTAAAACAGAATTTTATTGCATATCGTTCTTCCTCACGTCTAGATTGGATTTTTGAAATTCATCAGCTGTAACAATCTGGTTTTAGTAGGGTGTATTCTATTTCCTGCTGTAGCTGTTCATTTGAACCTGAAATCCTAAAAATTGGTCAGTCATCTCATAAGATGTATAGCAATAACATACTAAATATTCAAGAGTCTACGACAATTTTAAATGCCTGTACCAAAAAAGCCTGGAACTTATTGAATACACCACGTATATATATATATATATATATATATATATATATATATATATATACATATCATTATCATTTCGTGCTGCTCGCATGGATTTCCCTAACTCTTTCTCCCCACCCGTCTCTATCATCCATCACTTCTGGCAGGTCTTCCAGGCTACATCGTGTGTCCGTACAGAGCTGTTGTAGATAAGTTCTAGCAGGTCGTCTTACACTTGCGTGTCCGTGTGAAAGGGTTCATAGGAGAACGTCGCTCATGAGTTCGTCCTTGCTCCCCCAGCAGTGTCCCGCATCGTCTAATTTGGATGGTCTTCGAGATGGGTGGTAGGTAGCCGTACAAATGTTGTTTTGTGGGATGTTGCTTCCAGGATTTGTTTGATATAGCTGGCAGCATCCTTGTGCAATTGCCGTCAAGCTTTTCCTCTATACACTCAGTCAACGTCCAAGTGGTGCATCCATTCAGTAGTATGGACATGACCACTATTGGGATAATATTGATATACATGTTGTGATTCTATTAATGTAGATGTAATAACAATACAAATATATATGTAGTGATAATATAAATATATACGTGTGTGTGTGTGTGTGTGTGTGTGTGTATATGTGTATATATGTAGTGATAATATATATATATATGTGTGCATGTGTGTGTGTGTGTGTATGTAGTGATAATATATATATATATGGGTGTGTATATATGTAGTGATTATATATATATGTATGTGTGTGTATGTGTGTGGTGATAATGTATATATAGATATATATATGTGTGTGTGTATATGTATGTAGTGATAATACATATATATATATATATATATATATATATATATGTTTGGGTCTGTGTGTGTATGTAGTGAAAATATATATATATATATATATATATATATATATGTATGTGTATGTGTGTGTGTATGTGTGCATGTGTGCGTATATATGTAATGATAATATATGTATGTGTGTTTGTGTGTATGTGTGTGTGTGTGTGAGTGTGTATATGTAGTGATAATATATATATATATGTGTGTGTGTATATGTAGTGATATTATATATATATATATGTGTGTGTGTGTGTGTGTGTGTGTGTGTGTGTGTGCGTGCGTGCGTGTGTGTGTGTGTGTATTGTTTTAATATTAATATAAATGGAAAGATAATATGAATAAAATCATCAAAAGTTGTGTCCTGTTTGTATTAAATCGTATCTCATGGAAAATACTCTCAATCAGTAAAAAGATATGTTCTATTAAAATTTTGTTAGTTTTTGTCATTGAACTCGTTACTTTTGTTAATTGTGAGATCTGGAAGTCTTTACTGGGATCTGTGTGGGGCCATTTAATAGGGTCAGACGGAAATCCATGTCTACATAAAATGATGACGTATTGTAGTGGGAAAGGAGGATAGAAAACAAAAAATGGATTCGATGATACAAATACAAAATGGAGATTTTATCTCACGTTGTGATTCAGTTATTCGATTCTCTCATCTGACTTGGCTATTTTATTTCTTCGTTTTTTTTTCCTTTTAATTTCTTCATCATGTTCCCCTTTCTTTTTTTCTTTCTTTCTTACTTTCTTTCTTTCTTTCTCCACGTTTCTTTATTTCTTTCTTTCTTTCTAAATGCATCTTTCTTTCTTTCTTTCTTTCTTTCTTTCTTTCTTCACGTTTCTTTCTTTCTTTCTTTCTTTCTTTCTTTCTTTCTTTCTTAATGCATGTTTCTTTCTTTCTTTTTTCTTTCTTTCTTATTCCATATTTCTTTTTTGTTCCATATTTCTTTCTTTCTTTCTTTCTTTCTTTCTTTCTTTCTTTCTTATTCCATATTTCTTTTTTGTTGTATATTTCTTTCTTTCTTTCTTTCTTTCTTTCTTTCTTTCTTTCTTTCTTTCTTTCTAATGCATCTTTCTTTCCTTCTTTCTTTCTTTTTTTCTTTCTTATTCCATATTTCTCTTTTGTTCCATATTTCTTTCTTTCTTAGTCCAGTTTTCTTTCTTTCTTTCTTTCTTTCTTTCTTTCTTTCTTTCTTGTTCCATATTTTATACATTCTTAGTCCAGTTTTCTTTCTTTCTTTCTTTCTTTCTTTCTTTCTTTCTTTCTTTCTTTCTAATGCATCTTTCTTTCTTTCTTTCTTTCTTTCTTTCTTATTCCATATTTCTTTTTTGTTTCATATTTCTTTCTTTATTTCTTAGTCCATCTTTCTTTCTTTCTTTCTTTCTTATTCCCTATTTCTTTTTTGTTCCATATTTCTTTCTTTCTTTCCTTCTTTCTTTCTTTCTTTCTTTCTTTTTTATTCCATATTTTATTTTTGGTTCATAGTTCTTTCTTTATTTCTTAGTCCACCTTTCTTTCTTTCTTTCTTTCTTTCTTTCTTTCTTTCTTTCTTTCTTTGTAGCATTTCCTTTTTTGTTCATTCATTCGTTGCAGTTAGCATTCTTTCCATTTTTTCTTTATGATTTTTACATTTATTCATTCATAATTTGTAACATTCTTCCCTTAATTAATTTCTTTCATCTTTCTTTTATCCATTCATATTCTTTAGGATTATTTTTTCTTACTTTCTCTCTTTCTTAATAAACTCAATCATCACTGTCCTTTTTTTTTCTCATAGATTTTCATTTCATCTCCTGTAAATGACTTCTTTCATTGTGTATTTTCTGGAGTGGAGTGGGAACGACTGTCTTTTTTTCTTTATTTTGCCGACTATTTTATTTTCTACAACATTCTTCTTATTCTTTCTTATCATCCTAGCCTCCTCCCTTTCTGGGGGGGGTCCACATGGTGTAATGGTTAAAGCGATGGACTGCGGAATCGTAGTACGCGAGTCCATACTCCAGTCGCCCTATTACGTTCACTTTCGGGCAAATACCCTAGGGAAAGGTATGAACTCCCGTATCCTCCCAGCTATGGGTTAAATAGTACCTCTACTGTTCTTCTAGGAGAATGGCTTTGGCATTAAATAACCTAAAAAGGTTGATATGCCATGAAACCAAACCAAACCTCCTGCTTTTGTTTATTTTTCTGTCTGTCTGTCTTTTCTTTCTACTGCATTATTGATTTTTTTTTGTTTAACTGCAGATCAACCTCTGTGGGCTATTTAATGCCAAAGCCATCAATGTAGAACCAGAGTAGGGATATTATATAACCCATAATTTCCTGCTGTTATGAAAGCCAATATACGTAACATTTACTGTTATACGACATCAAGTATTTATATTAAATACTAATATTTTTAAACAGATCGATTTAACCCATGGATAGGTTAGACTTTTTTTTAATGGCATATGAACCTTCGTGGGATATTTAATGCCAATGCCATTCTTGTTGAAGAACAGTAGTGATACTTTTCAAATCATAGCTACAGGGATTCATGTTTTTCACAATGGTATTAGTTCGAAAGTGAACGAAATAGTGCGACTGGAGTTTGAACCCGCTTACTACGAAGTCGCAGCCCAGCACGTTAACCACTACACTAAGGAAACTACCCCACACCATAATTGTTCAGGATATTGTTTCTGGCATTTCTGTTTAAATAACAAAATTTTCATTCTTTTGCTTGTCTATTTCATTCAGTAGTCGACATCCTCAAAACTGAATTCTCTGAGGTGAACATTAGAAAAAGAATTTATATGAAGCTGTCTGATGAATATCGAGATTATTACACTTGCACATTCCCGTATTTCACAAAAAAAAAAAGCTGTTCTGAAAGTATCAAGCTCGGCTTCATAAAGACTGACTCATATAGAATTCGTCTTCATAAAGATATAACCAAATGATGATGTCCAGATGTCTAGACTGCTATCATCATTTCATTATATAATTCTCTCAGCTGTTGATGTTTGAAATTAGAAGTTTGAAAATGAAATAAAATCTCGATACTTTTTGATTACATCGCGTATATCGCCGTGATACTTGATGAATCTATGTATCACAAAATTCCAAAGTCTTTTTTGTTTTTAACTCTACGTAATTATTTTCTCTTTCTTTTTTTTTTCTTTCAGCTGTTCGTATCTTCCATTTTCTTATTCGTCGCCTCCTTTTATCAATCAATCTGATTCTCTGGGTCTTTCAATCTAATATTGATTTCTTATAAATCGATCTCTGATGTTTGTTTCCGTCTTTCTTTCTTCTTCTTCACATTCTTCTTCTATTGTAACACTTTTGTAGTTATCAATAACTTCTTCTTCTTCTTCTTCTTCTTCTTCTTCTTCTTCTTCTTCTTCTTCTTCTTCTTCTTCTTACTACGAATACTAATACTACTACTACTACAACTATTTCATTTAGCCATCGAACCAACCAAAATTTTTTTCTTCTTCTTCTTCTTCTTCTTCTTCTTCTTCTTCTTCTTCTTCTTCTTCTTCTTCTTCTTCTTCTTCTTCTTCTTCTTCTTCTTCTTCTTCTATTACTCTTTCCTACGCACTGAACGTATTTCATATTCACGTTCTTTCTTTCTCTTCTCTTTCTATTTTTTCACCGTTCCTTATCTCTCATCTTCCCTTGATTTAATTTTAGCTCTCTCTCTTTCTCCTTCAATGTCTTCTTTATTTTTTTATTTTTTTAATCTTCCTTTTATCGCAATCACTCAATGCTCCTTATTTAATTCTGTCTGATCGATCTCACCCCTTCTTTTCATTGTTTACCTTCTTTAAATTCCACATTCCTACTTCGTTTTATTCTCTCGTCTGATTCTGTTCATTCCCTTTTAGCCATAGACACTTTCAGTTTCTGCCTTAGAAATGTACTCTTTCCTTTCATTCTATCGACCTCTACAGCCTCGTTTTGATTTTCTTTGCCTTTTGTCTTTCTTTCATTGTTTAAAACCCTCACCTGCTCGCAATGCCGTTATAATTCCTCACTTTCTCTCTCTCTCTGTCTGTCTCTCTCTGTCTCTCTTACCTCATCATGACCTTCATATCTCTGTTTCTTTCTCTCACTTCACTCAAACTTCTCTCTTTCATTCTATACATTCCCTTCTCCACTTTTTGCACCGTCTTCTATTTTGCGTTTTTTTTCTTTGGTTTTATAATCCTTTCTTTTTGGTTTCTTTTCTTTTTCTCTTTTTTCTTTTCCTCTTAATTTCAAATAATTCCTTCCCCTTCCCTCACGTTTTTTCTTTTCTCCCCACCTCAGCCTTCACGTCGGCAAGCTCTTTTCTCCCTCTCCATTCCGCCATTTTGAAATGTTTTCTTTTCGTCCAACTTTCACTCGTTAACGAATCTTTCATTCCCGCCAAAAATTCATTTTTTTTTCTTTAATCAATATTTCCCGCTTTTTAAAATTTTTTCAAATCTTTTTTTTTTTTTACTTGCGTTTCGCATTTCTCTTCAAAAAGGTATTTATTTATTCATTTATTTTATTCCTCTGGAGTTCAGACACATAAGCCTTTTCCGATTTATACGTTCGTCGATCTATCAGCGTATTTACACGCACATACTCAGAGTAACACACACACACACACACACACACACACACACACACACACACACACACACACACACATATAAGTATGGGTGTATATATATATATATGTGTGTGTGTGTGTGTGTGTGTGTGTATATGCATATATATATATATTTATGTGTGTATATATATATATATATATATATATATATATATATATGAGTATGCAATTCAGCACACGTAGGAACAACAAAGAAGATATATTTGTTTCACACACACACACACACACACACACACACACACACACACACACATATTGCCCAGTCGACTACACTTCTGAAGAGGGGTAAGACACTATATGACACTAAACAATCTGATGTTGAGGTTCAAGTAATGCTGGAGCTTTGGGGAATGCGGAGTACCCTTCATTGCTATCACTCCCATGCCCACTCTGGCCTGGAGTAGTAGCACGGGATAGAGCTCTAACTATGCGTCAAATAGAACTAAACTGCATACTTATGCTAAACTGAATTTTTTTAATTAGAACTGTTTTACTAAACTGAATAGCTTGAAATAGAAATGTTTTTGACAATCTAACCGTGTACTTGCATTTAAACTACGTACTTATGCTAAAATAAATTGTTTGAAATGGAATTGTTTTTGACATTGAAAGTATACTTATGCTAAACTGAATTGTTTAATATAGAACTGTTTTGACATTTAACTGTGTATAAAAAAAATCCTTACTTGTACTAAACTGAATTGGTTGAATTAGAACTGTTTAAATAAACTGAATAGCTTGAAATAGAAAATTTTGAATTCAAACCAGTTGAATTCCGCTAAAAAATTAACTTAGTTCCCCATCCTGCGGAAGGTTTGGGTAACACACACACACATAATCATACAAACACATACACACACAGATACATACAAACACACACAGAGTCACACACGTACACAGACACACACATTCACAGATACACACAGACATACACAAACAGTTTCACACAGAGACACAGATACATACAGACACACAGATATACACACACAGAAACAGACACACACACCGACTCACACGTACACACACAGATACACACAGAGACACATACAGACATATAGACACACCCACAGACACACGCATACACATACAGACACGTACACACACACATACACAAACAGACTCTCACACAGACACACACATACATTGACACACACAGACATACACAAATAGGTACGCACATAGACAGAGATTCATACAGACGCACAGATATACACAGACACACTCACAGATACACACACATACACATACAGAGAGATACACAGACATATATAAACAGGCACTCACACTGACACATACAGAAACGCATACACAGAGACATATAAACACACACATACACATAAACAGACACACAAAAACAGACACACATACACACACATGTATATTGGTTTGAGTCATACATGATAAGTATTTTAATCTGAAGAGGGAGAGTCCTCGTGCGTAATGGCTGAAAGTGCTTTACTATCGTAGTATGAGAGTTCGTAGTATGAGAGTTATAAGTATGAAAGATCATACTACTATCGTAGTATGATCATAGTATGTGAGTTCGTAGTATGAGAGTTCTTAGTATGAGAGATCATACTACGATAGTAGTATGATCATAGTATGTGAGTTCGTAGTATGAGAGATCGTAGTATGAGAGTTCTTAGTATGAGAGATCATACTACTATCGTAGTATGATCATAGTATGAGAGTTCGTAGTATAAGAGATCGTAGTATGAGAGTTCATAGTATGAGAAATCATACTACTATCGTAGTATGATCATAGTATGTGAGTTCGTAGTATGAGAGTTCTCAGTATGAGAGATCATACTACTATCGTAGTACGATCATAGTATGAGAGTTCGTAGTATGAGGGTTCGTAGTATGAGAGTTCTTAGTATGAGAGATCATACTACTATCGTAGTATGATCGTAGTATGTGAGTTCGTAGTATGAGAGTTCATAGTATGAGATATCATACTACTATCGTTGTATGATCATAGTATGAGAGTTCGTAGTATGAGAATTCTTAGTATGAGAGATCGTAGTGTGAGAGATATTACTACGATAGTAGTATGAGTGTTCGAACTCCAATCATCTTTCGATCTCAAGCTATTCAGCTTAGTCAAACAGTTCTAATTAAAACCATTCAGCTTAGTGTAAGTATAGTTTTGGTTTGGTAGTGTAAGTATAATTTTTGTTTACTCCCACTCCGGGTCAGAGTGGATCTGGGAGCGACAGCAATGAAGGTGTACTCCGCATTCCTCAAAGCTACAGCATTACGGGAATCTCACTAGATTGTTTAGTGTCATATACGGGACACTTGTTGAAGTGGGTTCTTACCCCTCTGCAGAGATGCAGTCGGTGTATTCTACAGCCCAGCTGACTGATCAAGAAAACTGATGTTATATGAGCGAATGTAATAGTCTCGATACTTTTTGATCTCTGAAACATAGGTTTGTGCAAGTACAACACACTCCACACTCACCAAACTTAACTTCGAGGAAGTTCCTGGGCGTAGTTGTTAATGCGCTGGACTACAGTCTCGAAGTAAGCGAGTTCAAACTCCATTCGCGTCATTACTTTTACTTTCATCCTTGTAGAAGAACAGTAATGGTGCTATTTAACCAATAACTTGGTGGGTAAAAGGGTTCATGCCTTTCCCTGGGGTATTAGTCTGAAAATGAATTTTATAATGTAACTGGAGTTCGAACTCGCTTACTACAGTGTCGCAGACCAGCAAGTTAGCCACTACACCATGGGAACTTTCCCGAAGTAATTTTGGATTCGAGTAAAACTGCTCCCCATTAAGGGGGTGACCTAAAATTAAAATTAATACTTAGTTACCCCTCTTCAAGTTTTTATGAGAGCCTTAATTTTTTCAGGCATGGATTTCACTAATTTAAAGCAATGTTTTTTTTATCAAGGTGGTTTTAACTTTCTTGAACGGCAGCCAGCCCTGTCGCCTGGGGCTGTAGAATACCCCGACTGCATCTCTGCAGAGGGGCAAGAACTCCGCCCACAACAAGTGTCCTAGATATGACATTAAACAATCTGATGGTAAGGCTCTGGTGATGCTGGAGTTTGAGGAATGTGGCGTACCCCTTAATGGCCATCGCTCCCACGTACACAATGACTCGGATTGGTAGCACATGAGAGTGTCCTATGTTTAGAACTGTTTAATATTTAAACTGTGTGTAAACAGAAGACTGATGTTTTCATTGAGTTTTCAGTGATACATATCAATACTTAGAACCATTTAACTTTGTTGACTTCAGCTAAATTGAATAGTTAGGAATAGAACTGTTTGATCCTTTAAATATGTTTATGTACAAACTGTGCCCACAAATCATACATATCTAATATGAAGAAAGCAGAAAAACCGAATAATCCAAATAGGTGAATTTATTGTGATGTAAAGCCAACGTTCCAAACTATGCAGTTGTGTTTCGAAGCAGTGTCTCATCAACCGAAAAAGACATCGACACGCGGCTAACGAAGGCATGGACAGCTATCGATAAGCTATCGGTCATATGGAAATCAGACCTGACCGATAAAATGAAACGCAGTTTCTTCCAGGCAGCAGTCGTGTCGATACTGCTATATGGATGCACCACTTGGACGCTAACAAAACGGCTGAAGAAGCTAGACGGCAACTACACAAGAATGTTGCGAGCAATATTAAACAAGTCCTGGTGGCAACACCCCACAAGGCACAAACTATACGGCCACCTGCCTTCCATCATGTTAACTATTAAAGTTAGACGAACCAAGCACGCAGGAAACTGCTGAAGGAGCAGGGACGAGCTAATAAGTGATGTACTCCTATGGACCCCCACACATAGCCGAGCAAAAGCAGGAAGACCAGCAAGAACATACATACAGCAGCTATGTGAGGATACGGGATGTAGCCCTGAAGACCTACCAGAGGCGATGAACGATAGGGAAAAGTGGCGAGAGAGGGTCAGCTAGCGGTACGACATGATGATGAAGATGAAAGTCAAAGTTAAATGTTTCTGTTTCAATAACCTTCATCAAGACTTTGATATCAGAAGAATTGATCACATACTGTCGGATTTAGATCCATATTTACTTTCACATGTTGTGTAGCCGTAATACAAATACAACTTCGCGAGTACATTTACAAATATACACTTACATGCGGAAACATCATTAACCGGTAATGACGACTTCAATAACGAACGAATACACTTCTTTATAAAAAATATAAATCTCTCACACTTTATTCTTGGAAGGGTGATGTTTTTTGTGTGTGAGAGATGAGCTGGAGACGGGGACAGACTGCTATATTGACCCAAGTTCTTCTGACCATAGCAGCACTTCTTCCTCATCTTGGCTGGGGTTGCTCAACCATGGGTCACTGAGGGCCCAAAGACCTCTGTCTGCCGCTGGCTCTCACTTCGGCATCTTGCATCCAACTGACTCGAACCGCCTGTGCACCTGGTTATATTACTGTTTAACGTCCACCTGCTTCCGCTGTTCTTCCGCTTATTTACACAGGTACATCTCTTGATTGACGGCTCGGTCGAGGGTCAATATATAACACACATATCTATGTATGAACAGGATTTGGCATTAAATAACCAGCAATGGTTGTAATGCCATAAAAACTCAACCAAACAAATTTGTGACCTCTTTATTGATGTTAAGTTCCAATTTTGTTGAAATTTTTTTTTTATTAAACAACAATAGATGAATGATAGCAATTCAATTTCTTTGCAATATCATAAAGTCAGAGAGCACAATAATTGCATGTCACAACTTGACCTTTATCAAATTCGGAATACTGATTACTAAAAATTAACAAAGGACTAAATACAAATTAGGATATCAACTCCGGGAAAAGAAAATTCTTAGAAATTTCTCTTATTTTTTTTTTTTTTGGTATTTCTGAGAATTTCTTTTTTTTTTTTTTTTTTTAGAAAACTATGACTTTTCACTCCAACTCTGGGAACTTAGACAATTATAATCAAGGAAAAGAATCATTTCCTATGTGTGTCTAAGTGTTGTGGGAGCCTTACCCATCTCACCATAATGGACTCTTTTCACGTTATTAGTACTGAGAAATTTCTCTGCCAGCCGAACAATACCGAAACAGTACGAGACTTATTACCTTTTCTATGTAACCATATTTACCCAACCCTCCGCTCGGTCAATTTTTAAGCGGAGTTTAACAGGTTTGAATTCAGAGTTTTCCTTCTCCTAGACTAGTTGCTTCAACAAGGCTCAAGAACCTAGTCTGCCCTACTATTTACCCATAACTGGAGGGAGAATAATTGGATTCATACCTTTCCCAAGGGTATTAGTGCTATGTGAAATGCAATCAGTCTTGTCCTGGATTTGAACTCGTGTTGCTGTGTCCATTTCCTACAACGATAACAATTACACCACGGGCACCTCCATTATTTTCTATGTAACTCTATCTTTCTTGTGCAATATAATCTGTTTACCTAATATCCGTGTCTGCGTTTTCATTAGTGACCCTTTCTGGGGCCACAACACTAAGCCATTAAAGTTTCATTAAAATCTATTGCAATAATAAAAAACAGTTCAGTTTTTCATTTTTTTGTCATTTTTTTAAACCAATTACGTAATTTGAGAATATAGTAAACGATGATTTTAAATAGTTTGATCTCGGCTTCTGACACTTTAGAAGAACGATATGCAATAAAATTCTGTTTTAAACGTGGAAAAAAATACCACAGAAACGTAGGGAATGCTTCAGACTGCTTTTGTGCCATCTTGCATGAATCGAGCATCAGTTTTTTAGTGACATAAGAGATTCAAGGAAGGCAGGGAGTCTGTGAGGGATGATGAGAGGTGCGGGATGAGTAAGGAAGTCAATACACCACAGTTGATTGGCCAAAAGGTTTTGGTTAGGGTTATTATGTTGAGGTTTAAGGGAGTTCAGGAAGAGATTCCGTCAGAAGAGGCCAGCACTCTTTAAATCAGGTCAGTGGCATTTCCAGCAGGACAATGCACCAGTCCACAACTTCATCCTTGTCACAGACTATTTGTGGAAGATGGACATCAAGACAGTTCCTCACACTCCCTATAGTCCAGACCTTACTTCCTGTGACTTTTGGTTATTCCCTAAGCTCACAGGCTGTCGTTATGAGACAATTGAGGAGATGAAAGAGGCTGTGACAAAGGTCATTGACACGCTCACACAAGAGGACTTCCATGGGGCCTTCCAGAATTTGTTGGAGCGGTACAACAAGTGCATAGCAGCCAGAGGGTATTACTTCGAAGGGACTAGTGTGTACTATCAATAAAAGTGCCAATTCGAAAAAAGTCTTGAAACCTATCGTATGCACCTCGTATTTAAAGATTTGGTTTGATTTTGTTGTTTAACGACATATCAATTCTTTATGGGAGATTTGCATTTTTCAAGGAGATGTCCACGCTGAATGGTTAAAGCAAAAGATGAGGATTTGCTTTTGCTAAGTTGAAAATAGTTTTGGTGATAAAATCATTTTTAAGGACGACAATGCATTTTTTCTCAGATCAAAAGTGATTAAAGTTTTTATTTGATGATATCTTGACATTTCTGATTGGATTGGAATCGGGAAAATCCTTAAAACTTTTCTCCAGGAAAGGCATGGGAAATCATAACGAACAAAAATCTACATCTAAATCCAATTGAAAAGTTATGGCGGAAATTTAAAAGAATAGTCAAAGAGAAGGCTCCATCCACCCGAAAAGATTGCCCAGT
This sequence comes from Sepioteuthis lessoniana, assembly GCA_963585895.1. Lineage (NCBI taxonomy): Eukaryota > Metazoa > Mollusca > Cephalopoda > Myopsida > Loliginidae > Sepioteuthis > Sepioteuthis lessoniana. The sequence continues at coordinate 178,578 of CAUZXS010001149.1, read as the reverse complement.
CGGCTGGGGCAGTAGAATACACCGACTGCATTTCTGTAGAGGGGTAAGACTACCCCAGCTAGTGTTCAGGATATGACACAAAACAATCTGATGGCGAGGCTCCAGTAATGCTGGAACTTTGGGGAATGCGGAGAACCTTTTCATTGCCACAACTCGCAAGTCCACTTTGGCTTGGAGTAGTAGCACCTGATAAGGGCCGATCTATGGGTAAAATAGAACTAAATTGTAATTAGGCTAAACTGAATTGTTTGAAATAGAACTGTTTTGATATTAAACTATGTGTAAATAAAAAAAAAAACTGTACTTATGCTTAACTGAATTGCTTTAATTAGAACTGTTTTTAACATTTAAACTATGTAATTATGCTAAACTGAATTGTTTGAAATAGGACTGTTTTGATATTAAACGATGTGAAAATAAAAAAACTGTACTTATGCTAAACTGAATTGCTTTAATTAGAACTGTTTTTAGCATTTAAACTATGTAATTATGCTAAACTGAATTTTTTGAAATAGAACTGTTTTGATATTAAACTATGTGAAAATAAAAAAACTGTACTTATGCTTAACTGAATTGCTTTAATTAGAACTGTTTTTAACATTTAAACTATGTAATTATGCTAAACTGAGTTGTTTGAAATAGAACTGTTTTGATATTAAACTATGTGTAAATAAAAAAAACTGTACTTATGCTTAACTGAATTGCTTTAATTAGAACTGTTTTTAACATTTAAACTATGTAATTATGCTAAACTGAATTTTTTGAAATAGAACTGTTTTGACATTTAACTGTGTGTAAACAAAACTGTACTTGTACGAAAATGAATTGTTTGAAATTTTTATCAAAATGACTTAATTTTGCGTTAAATGACCCGAAAAGGTTTGATACGCCGTAAAACCTACTAACCAACCAACCTAAAAAGATATATTCACTGCCGTTTGGTTTGGGTTGGTTTGACTTTATGGTATATCAACCACTGTTGGTTATTTAATGCCAAATCCGAGTTGTCTGAATTTTTTTGACGAAGCTCGTTGATTTTTATCGTTCAGGTTTTTTGGACTATTGCCTTCATCTTTATTGTTATATTCACAACATTTCGGCCGATATGTCTTCCAGCCTTCACGTTGTGAATATAAAGATGAAAACAATAGTCTGAAAACACTGAACCATAAAAATCTTCTTAATACAAATATATGCTCCGAGCCAGAGCAATACTGGAGCCTCACCATCAGGTTGTTCAGTGTCATATTGACACCCGTTGTTGGCAGGGGATCTTACCCCTCTACAGAGATGCAGTCGGTGTATTCTACAGTCCCAGCCGACTGGGCTAGAGGCCACAAGTAAAAAGAAAAAAAACTGCATCTGATGCTAATGAATACTTTACCAAATGATCTTAAAAAAGTTGGCGAGGGTGACCCAAAGGCTCCCTTTTCAATAGCTACTACACCAGGGAACCAAATATCAAGTGGTAATAAATTGTTTTATCAGCTGTCAACAAGATCGATTGTCACAATAAAAAATTGCCAGCTGTCTGTTTTGTTTTTGTTTTGTTTTTTAGTTTGTTTGTTTTTTTTAAATTTGGAGTATTAGTTGCATCTCTTATTCATTTTGATTTTAATTGTTTTTTATCGACACTCCTTCATACAATGTACACGTTGTAACCCTCATAACCGGCTGCTGACAGAAGAGGAGGTGCACACAAAGGCAACCAACCTGCTGTAAATACTTGATTTGGTTCTACTATTTAACCGATAACTGTGAGGATAAGCGGGGGGGGTGACCTCGTGGTGTAATGGTTAAAGCGATGGACTGCAGAATCGTAGTAAGCGAGTTCGTACTCCAGTCGCGCTATTACATTCACTTTCGGGTAAATACCCTTGGGAAAGGTATTAACCCCCTTATCCTCCCAGCTATGGGATAAATAGTACCACTTCTGTTCTTCTAGGAGAATAGCTTTGGCATTAAATAATCTATAAAGGTTGATATGCCATTAAACAAAGAAACCAAACCGAACCAAACTGTGAGGATAAGCGAGTTCATGCCTTTCCTAAAAGTATTAATCTGAAAGTGAACACCAGAGCGTGACTAGTGTTCGAACTCACTTACTATGATGTCGCTGTCCAGCACATTAGCCACAACGCTTCAAGGACCTCCCCTGCAAATATATTTCCTAAATACGCTATAATCGTATTGCCAACAACAGACATGATATTTAATACACCCAATCTGTTGCAGACATCTGCAAAGTAAGTTAATAAGTATGGAGACTTTTGTTACTAATCATTGATCATTATCGTGTGTCACATTTGTGACATGGTGTGTGTGTGAGCGCGTGGGCGTGCGCATGCGCGCGTGTGTGACGACATTTATCCAATGTAACTTAAGCTTGTTCCGCCCGTGAATTCAGCTTAGTAAATATCCATTTAGGAGTCATAATACTAAGATAAGTGAGATGAAAGAATATTAAGATATATCAAAAATATTTTCATTTTAATCAGCTGAATGTTCAAAGAGAACGTTTTGAGAGTCTCTGTATATTTTGGAAACTTATGTAATAATCTACTCATGACATTTGGTTTATTAAAAGTTTTTGAGTATGACAATCGACAGCTGACGGTCATCGACTCTAGGAATATATTTCAAGGAACAAGTCATCAACTACTATGAAGCAGCTACAAGTCACCAACTACTATGAATATTGTTTCGTTTCCTTCCACTTCCCGTATTTTATGAGCAGCTTTCGTGGGCCTGAGGACAAGTTTAAGTCATACCTCAAAATTGGCTGAATCTCAGTATTTGCTTTTGTCATTACAATATTTAATGATATAGCTAAATGTTGATGAAAATTATTTTGGACGTCTATCTATCTACATCATCTAGGCGTGCCATAGCATAGCTTCCTTTGAATCTATCTATCTATCTATCTCATCCAGGCGTTCCGACAGCATGGCTTCCTTTCTATCTATCTATCTATCTATCTATCTCAGCCTATTCAGTATCTATCTATCTATCTAGGCGTGCCGACAGCATAGTTTCCTTTGACTCTCTCTCTCTTTCTCGCTCTCTCTCCCTATCTATCGATCTCAGCCTATTCAGTATCTATCTATCTATCTCATCCAGGCGTCCCGACAGCATGGCTTTCTCTCTCTCTCTCTCTCTCTCTCTCTCTCTCTCTCTCTCTATCTATCTATCTATCTATCTCAGCCTATTCAGAATCTATCTATCTCATCCAGGCGTGCCGACAGCATAGTTTCCTTTGACTCTCTCTCTCTCTCTCTCTCTCTCTCTCTCTCTCTCTCTCTCTCTCTCTATCTATCTATCTATCTATCTCAGCCTATTCAGAATCTATCTATCTCATCCAGGCGTGCCGACAGCATAGTTTCCTTTGACTCTCTCTCTCTCTCTCTCTCTCTCTCTCTCTCTCTCTCTCTCTCTCTCTCTCTATCTGTCTATCTCAGTCTTTTCAGTATCTATCTATCTATCTATCTCATCCAGGCGTGCCGACAGCATACTTTCCTTTCTCTCTCTCTCTCTCTCTCTCTCCAACCGTTCCTATCGACAATTGCTCTTGACAAATCCTCTTTACGGCATCCAGTCTCCGTACAAAGCAGATGAATGCAAGTTTTTGCTGGTTGGCTAACACTGGTGTGTCCATGTGTAGGAGTCCATAAGGGAACGTCCTTTATATGTTAATCCTTGCTTCACCAGCAGTACCCAACATCTTTCTCGTCTTTCTTGGATATTTTGTGATATAGGAAGTGACTTGGTGAGGATATATATATATATATATATATATATATCCTCACCAAGTCACAGCTGCTAGCATGGATTTCCTTGACTCTCTCTCTCTCTCTCTCTCTCTCTCTCTCTCTCCATCCGTACTTATCATCCATCGCTCCTAACAGTTCTTCCAAACTACATCCTGTGTCTGCACAGAGCTGATGTAAATAATTTCTTGCTGGTCAGCCAACACTGGCACGTCCATGTTTAGGAGTCCATAGAAGAACGTCACATGAGTTCGTCCTTGGTTCTCCAGCGGTGTCCCGCATGTCTTTTTCATCTCACTTGAATAGTTTTACTGATGGGAGGTAAGTGGCTGTACAACTGTTGTTTTTTGGGTGTTCCTTCCAGGATTCGTTCAATATAATAGGACTTTCCTGCATCGAGAGTTGCGTAGATGCGACAACTCAGGGACTTGAGGAATATACAAAAAAAAAACAAGAACAGAAAACAACAAACAAAAAACAAACAGCAAAGAAAGATTGATTACTGCAATCAGTAATAACAATTTCAATTGAAATAACTTAAAGACAAACGGAAATAACAAAGAAAAAAATCTATATAACAAAAATCGGAAGAAAAAGATTTGAATAGATAATTCCAAGTGACAAACTAAGGTCAGAGCACACGAGATGACATGGACATGGTTGAGAAGAGGATACCTGAAGAGAGAAACTAAATCTCTATTAATAGCAGTAACAAATAATCTCATAAGAACTAATTATGTCAAGGCAAAAATTGATAAAAGGTAAAAGAATTGCAAGTGTAGGTTATGTGCAGACAGAGATGATCGATCATATAAGTGAATGACGCCAACTGGCACAAAAGGAATACCAGAGTAAGCATGACTGAGTGAGAAAGGCGATCAAATGGAACTGTGCAAGAAACTGAAATTTTACCATACTGACCAATGATGCTTGTGGTGAAATGGTCAATGTCGTTGGAAATGGATACTGTGGCCCGAGTTCAAACCCTGGATGAGGTTGTATCCATTTCACATTGCGCAAATACCCTTTAGAAAGGTATGAATCTAATTATTTTCCCTCCAGTTAAGGATGAATACCAGGGCACACTGAGCTCTTTAACCTTGTTATGGTAATCAGTCTTGGAGAAGGAAAACTGAATTCAAATTTGTTAAACTCCGCTTAAAAATTGACCTTGTGTCACAACCTTCTTGAAGTGAGGGGTTGGGTAAATAAAAGTTGGTGACCTAAGTCGACGGTGACCTGAAGGCTCACTTTTAAATAGCTATTACACCGTGATGTAGGGGAGGGCGCAACTCCATTCCCTGGATAGCTCCACTTAACCCTTGATCCTTACCTTATAAATGCTGAGTGTTAAGCAAGGTGGAATCAAGTACCATTTTTTGAATCTTTGGTATGACTCGACCTGGGATTGAACCCCGGTCTCCAGGACCATTGGCGAACACTCTACTCATTATACCAATGCCCGATATCGGTTGGGTAAATACAGAGATGAAATAGTTAATCACATAATAAACGAATGACCCAAACTAGGAATTGAGATAGAGATTAGAATTTAACCATGCTCACAAATGGTATATGTATAAACCAGAATTGTTGTATATTGACCTCCGACCCGGCCGGGCTGTCAAAATAGGAAATGCACCTGTGTAAATAACAGGTGCATCCGGTCGAGGAATATCAGAATATAACCTTGACCGTGGACGGGTTGAATGAATGCGATTTGTGACGCCCACAAGAAGAAGGTAGACGTCGAACTATTATATAACTCGGTGCACAGAAAGTTCAATCAGCTGGAGATCAGACCAGTTGGGGTTAAGATGCGCTAGAAAAAACCAGCACCCAGCAGAGTGGGCCCCCGGTTGAGCAGCCCTGGAGAACAGGAAAGAAACGCTGATGGCCGTAAGAGTGGGGGTCAATATGTTGCAGTTCTGTTCGGTCTCCAACTCTCTCTCTCACAGTAAAACCTTTAATAACCCTTTCGAACCCTTTCAAATAAAGTGAGAGGTATATTTTTTCTAAAGAACTGTGTCGCTCGTCTTCATTGTGTCGTTATGATACTGCATGCAAGCATGCATATGTATTATGTGGCTATACGACGGAATCTGTTCAACAAAATGAGATGCATGTAACTCTTTGAGAATTTGAGATATAAACGGATCACCCAATTCCAACTACAAGACTAGACTAAGTGTTAATTATCAAGAAAAAAAGGACCATAACATCGATTATAATTTTGCTATTTCAACAGACCTTAGATTGAATACAAACGAAAATGAAAAGATAGCCGGACTCCTTACTCTAGCCAGAAAGCGGAAAAAGCGGTGGAATTGTAGTTGGTGCATATGAAACAGTCCTCAAAGGTTTGGAAAAGAGATTGGAGGAACTGGAGACTAGAGAAAGAATGAGAACATCCATACCAGAACATAATTAAGATCAGGCAGAATACTGAGCCAAGTCCTGGAAACCAGAGAAGAATTTCTATCATTCAAATTCCTGTGAAAAACTACAAGTTAAAATTGAGATTAAAAACTCTCGAGGAGTAAAATAATAATACTTACATAGATACGTGAACCTTGGTCGAGAGGCCTGGAAAAGATATCAAGATCAGAAAAAAATCGAAATCATCCAGAACACAACACTGTTGAGTTTAACAAGGGTACTTAGAAGAGTCCTGGATACCCGAGGAGAATTTTAGTCACTCAGACTCTATAGAAAAATCATTGGTCAGAAAAGATGTGGAAAAACTCAAAGGGCGTAAAATCAAAAGTATAATTCAAAATATTTTTTGGGACTTTGGAATGAGTATTGATCCCCTAATCCCTGAGAAAAGACCAAACCTTGTTTTAATAAGTAAAAAGCAACTAATATGCTAAACAATCCTCTTCGACTTCTAGGTAAAAATGATCACCCAATCCCAGACAAAGACCAAACCTTGTTTTAATAAGTAAAAGGCAACTAATATACTAAACAATCCTTTGGGACTTCCAGGTAAAAATGATCAGCCAATTCCAGAGAAAAGACCAGACTTTGTTTTAAAAAGTAAAAGGCAACTTATATACTAAACAATCCTCTGGGACTTCCAGGTAAAAATGATCAGCCAATTCCAGAGAAAAGACCAGACCTTGTTTTAAAAAGTAAAAGGCAACTAATATACTAAACAATCCTTTGGGACTTCCAAGTAAAAATGATCAGCCAATTCCAGAGAAAAGACCAGACCTTGTTTTAAAAAGTAAAAGGCAACTAATATACTAACCAATCCTTTGGGACTTCCTGGTAAAAATGATCAGCCAATTCCAGAGAAAAGACCAGACTTTGTTGTAAAAACTAAGAAACAACGAACATTTCAACTTGTAGACTTTATCGTTCTAGCAAATCAAAAAGCCAAAATAAAGGAAATTGAAACAAAAAATCGAAAAATAACAGAACCTTCTAAATGAGTTTAAATGCTTATGGAATTTGAAAATGACTATAATAATAATTATTGTCAGATGACATGGAACAATGTCTTTGAAGCTAGAAAAAAGAATGTGGGAATAAAAATCTAAAAAGGAATTGAGCATGTTTAGACCCCTGCACTATTGAAATCGTCCCGGATTCGTAGACAATCTTGGAGACCAAAGAAGACTTACTGTCGTTCAAAATCCTGTGAAAAACCACCAGTATGAACTGGAGTGAAAAATTCACGAAGTGAAATAATAATCCTTTGATAAATACTTGGATCTTGGAAGTGATTCCCGGAAAAAATGTACAGCATGAAGTTGACGGTGATGCCAATCATTAACAAAACATTCGGAATATATAGTGCCATCCACAGACAGACTGTTTCGTTTTATCAGAACTTTTCAATGTGGCTAGACACGTAGGACGCTCGAAGCCGGGATCGAAACCCATCCAACTTTACGTTAGACTAAGTCTCAGACCCCTCGGCCAACAAGCGTACCACGTTTGGCTAAGGGAGTTGTTAAGGTATTTATGTAGCAACAGCAGCATCCATTTGTTTACATTTTATACCATATCGGCTACCAGAGTGCTCAATTCTTTTGAAGAGCTTTGCATAATGCGAGCGGCGGTCGAAAATTCCTTCACCAGAGTGCTCAACCCCCATGGATGAGTGTATATATTGTCATCCATAGACAGACTGTTTCGTTCTATCAGAACTTTTCAGTGTGACTAGACACGTAGGACGCTCAAAGCTGGGATCGAAACCCATCCAACTTTACGTTAGACTAAGTCTCAGACTGCTCGGCCAACAAGCGTACCACGTAAGGGAATTTTTAAGGTATTATGTAGTAACAGCATATATTCCAACAGTAAGGCAAATTTTCGTTTCCACACTTGAAGAAATCTGGAGTTTTCCCGAAAAAAAAAAAGGGAAAGATTGTTTTCAACTTTTTTTGTTTTTGAGTGTTCTGCCATCTATGAAATCTTTGTAGAGGAAACAAATAAAAAATCTGTTGGTGCGAAATCTGGTAGGTAAGAAGGACAAGGGAGAGACTCTCATCCTGACCTTGTCTTTCCTTGGGTTTGCTGGACTGCAATCTTTCAAAATGAAGGTTATAACATTTTTAATTACAATATTAAAAAAAAATACTTATACTAAACCACACACACATACACACACACACTTGCACACACATATGTTTACATATATATATATATATATATATATATATGAATAAAGATGAGTAGTATTTTCTAGCACTTGGCTCTGTATATACATATATATATATATATATATATATATACGAGGATCATTAAATAAGTTTCCAGACTTTTTTGGTATGGGCACTTTTATTGACACACATGAAACTCTAGTCCCCTTCGAAGTAATCTCCTCCGGATGCAATGCACTTGTTGTACCGTTCAAACAACATCTGGAGGGACCCATCGAAGTCCTCTCGTGTGAGCGTGTCAATGACCTTCGTCACAGCCTCTTTCATCTCCTCAATTGTCTCATAACGACAGCCTCAGAGCTTAGGGAATAAGCAAAAGTCACAGGAAGCAAGTTCTCGACTATTGGGAGTGTGAGGAACTGTCTTGATGCTCATATTGCTCAAATAGTCTGTGACAAGGATGGAGTTGTGGACTGGCGCATTGTCCTGCTGGAAATGCCACTGACCCGATTTGAAGAGTGCTGGCCTCATCCGACGGAATCTCTTCCTGAACTCCCTTAAAACCTCAACATAGTAACCCTAACCCGAACCATTTGGCCAATCAACTCTAGTCTATTGATTTCCTTACTCCTCCCACACCTCTCATCATCCCTCACAGACTCCCTTCCTTCCTTGAATCTCTTATTCCACCCAAAAACTGATGCTCGATTCATGCAAGATGGTCGAAAAGCAGGGTGAAGCAGTCTGGAAACTTATTGAATTCACCATGTATATATATATCCCAACGCGAAGGCAAATTTTCGTTTTAAAAATTTGTTGGTGCGAAATCTGGACAAGGGAGAGACTCTCATCCTGATCTTATCTTTCCTTGGGTTTGTTGGACTGCAATCTTTGAAAATGAAGGTGATAACATTTTTAATGATGATATTTTTTTAAAATACTTATACTAAACCACACACACACACACACACACACTTGCACACACATATGTTTGCATAGATAGATAGATAGTACTTTCTAGCACTGGGCTCTGCATATATATATATATGTATGTGTGTGTGTGTGTGTGTGTGTGTGTGTGTGTGTGTGTGTGTGTGTGTGTGTTATAATAGTGTATGGTTATCACAATCTTCCTTGGTGGGTTTATGGCAAACCAAATGCTGTATAATTTGGAGAGTGCTCAATATCTGTGATAGAGCTATTATGGTTGGTTGGTTGGTTGGTTGTATTTTATGGCATATCAACCATTGTAGGTCATTTAATGCCAAATCCATTTTTATACAAATAATCAGTTCTATTTCAAACAATTTAGTTAAGTATGAGTATACATTTCAATTATCAAAAACATTTTTATTTGAAGCTATTCAGTTTATTCAAACAGTTCTAATTCAAACAATTCAGTTTGACATAAGTATGCAGTTTAATTCTATTTGACCCGTAGATAGGGCCCGATCAGGTGCTACCATTCCGGGCTAGAGTGGACCTAGGAGTGATGCCAATGAAGCGGTGCTCTGCATTACCTAAAGCTCCTGCATCACTGGAACCTCACAATCAGATTGTTTAATGCCATATATAAGACACTCGTTGGGTAGGGCAGTCGGTGTATTCTATAGCCCCAGTCGACTGGGCAAGAGAGAGCTTTTATATAATAATAATAATAATAATCATCATCATCATCATATCGTGCTGGTAGCACGGATATCCCTGACCCTCTCTCGCCACTCCTCCCTATCGTTCATCGCCCTAGGTAGGTCTTCAGGACAACATCCTGTATCCTCACATAGCTGCTGAATGTACGTTCGAGCTGGTCGTCCTGCTTTTGCGCGGCCGTGTGTGGGGATCCATAAGAGTACATCTCTTATGAGTTCATCTCTGCTTCTCCAGCAGTGTCCTGCATGTCTGGTTCGTCTAACTTGAATAGTTTTCGTGATAGGGGGCAGGTGGCTGTACAGTTGGTGTCTTGTGGGGTGTTGCTGCCATGACTTGTTCAGGATTGCACGCAGCATTCTTGTGTAATTGCCATTTAGTTTCTTCTCCAGCCGTTTTGTTAGCGTCCATGTAGTGCATCCATATAGCAGTATCGATGTGACCGCTGCCTGGAAGAAACTGCATGTATTAATTTTTATATATATCTAATTGCATAGATGTTTTTCTGCGACCCAGGGTTTCATGCTGTCTTTATATGACATTCATCAGGCAGGTATGATTGATGGTTGTCGTCTAAAGACCGCAGGAAACCCTGGGATAAGCACTCATGCTATTAAATATAAATAAAAATTACTACATATATATATACATATATATATATATATATATATGAAGACAAAAGCTAGGAATTACTATCCATCATTATTCATATATATATATATATATATATGGGGGGTGCTTTCTATATACAGGCTTCGTATAGAGTAATATGCATGCTAATATATCTTAGTTTTTGTTTTTGTTTTTGTTGTTTAATGGCATATCAACCTTTGTGGGTTATTTAAGGCTGCTCGTTCGAAGGGGTTGTGTAAATACATTTATATGGTTTCAAGTACTTCTATCTAATGAAAATAAATCTTTAAGCCAATCCATTTTGCCCGGAAATATAGTTTGGTTTGATTTATTCATTTTTATGGCATATCAACCTTCACGGGTTATTCAATGCCAAAGTCATCATTGTAGAAGGACAGCAATGATACTATTTAACCCTTCCCAAGGATACTAATCTGAAAGTGAACGACTGGAATTCGAACTCACTTACTTCGATGTTGCAGTCCTGGACGTTAGCCACTACACCACAGGAGATCTTGTACTCATTATATGCTGGTGTGATTATATCAAAATGTGTATGCATGTGTCTTAATTTATATATAATGTGTGTGAGATACATGTGTTACGTGTGCGTGTGTCACGTGAGAGAGAGAGAGACAGAGACAGAGAGAGGGAGAGAGACAGAGAGACAGACAGACAGACAGAGAATGATTAGGAGAAAATGAATGTTAAGTCTCTATAGCAAAATCGTTGAGTTTAGGTCATAGTTACTTTTGTATAATACATCAGTTATTTACGTGTGTGCCTCGGACAATATGTGGGTGTGACCTCGTAAATTACACAATGCGCTGGTGTCTGCTCTGCCCACGTGGTTAACACAGCTACATGTGTGTAATTTGCGTGTACACACGCTTCTCTCTGTCCACACTATCATAATTATTGTTATTATTATTGTATTTATTAGTGTCACTCTCCATTTTCTCTTACCTCTCCTCTTCCTCATCTTCCTCCTCCTCTCTCACATCATCATCATCATCATAATCATCATTAACATATTTATCGTAGCAGGAGTTTTTAATTATCAAGTTCTACTATTATTACTACCACTACTACAACTACTACTACTACTACAACAACAATAATAATAATAATAATAATAATAATAATTATTATTATTATTATTATTATTATTATCATTATTATTATTATTATTATTATCTGTATGTAGGTCGTTGCAACAATGTACTAGTATATACGTGCGACTGGTGTGTTTCTATGTGTCGCTATATATATATATATATATATATATATATATGCAATTATGATTCAAGTGCATTTGTGTTTTTGATAGAGAGGGTGACAGGGAAAACAAGCAAGTGAGACAGACTGACAGACAAAGAAAGAAAGAAAGAAAGAAAGAAAAGGATTATGTGTGTATGCGCGCGTTTGTGTGAGTGTGTGTGTGAGTGAGTGTGTGTGCGTGTGTGTGCGTGTGTGTGTGTGTGTGTGTTTCGCCTGTGAGTGTGCTCGCAAGTGTCCGTGATTGCATTTGTGTGTGTAAGTGTTGAGACAAAAAAAAAAAAAGGAAAAAATAGAAGAAAGAAAGAAAGAAAGAATTATGTGAGTTTGCCTGCGCGTTGGAGTGTGTGTATATGCGTGTTTGTTTTCGTCTGTGAAAGAGCTCGCAAGTGCTCCTGAATGCGCTTGTGTGTGTGTGTGTGTGTGTGTGTGTGTGTGTGTGTGTGTGTGTAAATGTATATGTTGTTAAAGGAGACAAAAAAAAAAGGAAAAAATAAAAGAAAGAAAAAAAAAGAAAGAAAGAAAAAAGAGAGAAAGAAAACAGAACTGGAAATTGTGGCACAGAACGTCCCTAACGACCGGGCCTCATTGTCGGGACTCGTTGCCACAAGACAGATCGATACCGCCAACCAAGTCAGTAAACAGATTGCCATCCGTTCCTCGAGTTCTACCATCCTTCTTGTCTCTCCTCTTTTGTGTGTCACTCTCTCTCTCTCCCTCTCTCTCTCATTCAATAATTTTACATATATGTGTGTGTGTTCTTTTCTTCTCTTTCAACTTCCTCCCTTCCATATTCTTTCTCTCTCTCTTTCTCATTCAATTATTATTATCATTATATATGTATATGTGTGTGTGTGTGTGTTCTTTTCTTCTCTTTCAACTTCCTCCGTTACATTCTCTCTTTCTCTCTCTAACTCTCTCGTTTTCTCTCTCTCTCGCCTTTTCTGTTTGTCTGTCTCTGTCTGTCCCTCTCTCTTATTCCTCCTTTCTTATTGCCGTTCTCGCCTTTTACCATCTTTCTGTATTTCTTATCTTCTTTTTTTATCTTTCTTGTATCACTTTTTACAGATTGAGGGTAGGGAGCAAGGGACAGCAAAAGCACAAAAAAGATGATGATGATGATGATGATCTGGAAAACTTGATGATGCTGAAAATGATGATGATGATGATGATGGTGAAGCGGTGCTGCTGCTGATGGTGATGAGAAAGAGGAAGTGGGGGGATTATACAAATGATGATGATGATGATGATAACGATGCTGTGCATAAAGATGTTGATGATGATGATGATGATGATGAGTTGGAGGAGGAAGTAGAGAATAATAAAGATGCAACTGCTGATGATGATGTTGATGATGATGTTGAAGAAGAGGTGGTAGGGGAGTTATAAAGATGTTGTTGTCGATGATGATGATGATGTGCATAAAGATGTTGACGATGATGCTGATGATTACGAGTTGGAAGAGGAAGTAGATGAAAATAAAGATGATAATGATGCAGATGACGAAGTCGGTACTGTTGATGATGATGAAGATGGTGATGGTGATAAAGATGGAGCCGCTGCTGTTGATGATGAATAATAGGAGGAGAACATGATGATGATAATGCCTGATGAGGAGAGTAGGAATGAAGATGAAGGTTAATAAGCAAAAAAAAAAAAAAGAAAAAAGATGAAGACAGAAGAAAATCAAAGAAACGGATTAAAAAAAATTGATTAAGCAGAAAAAAAGCATAACAACAACAACAACAGCTCCCCCCAAAAAAACAAAAAATCGAAGATTAACAAAAACGATAACAGCAACAGCAAAAAGAATGGAAATACATTGAGAAAGATAAAAAGAAGTATGGTAGAGAGAGAGAGAGAGAGAGAGAGAGAGAGAGAGAGAGAGAAAGAGTGAGAGAAAGAGAAAGAGAAAGAGAGAGGAAGAGAGAGAGAGAGAGAGAGAGAGGCACACATACAGAAAGAGAAAGACAGATAAAGAAAAAGAGAGAGATTGAAGGGGTCGGGAGAATGTGATGAAAGAAGCGGAAAAAAACTTGACAAAAACGGGCAAGTAAAAATAATAATTAAAAGAAAGAAAGAAAGAAAGAAAGGAAAAGATAAGAAAAAGAGAAAAAGAAGAAAAGCGAAGATAGGGTGTGAGGGAAGGTATTAAAAAGAAGTACAGCTAGAGAAAAAAAGAGCGAAAAAAATAGAAAAACATACAAAAAAAAGCGGCAATCAACTATTAAAGAAATAGAGAGAGAAAGAAAGATATAAGAATAAATATTTAAGAAGAAGTAGTAGAAGAAGAAGAAAAATGCCAGAAAAAAAAGGAATGAAATATGGAAGGAAAAAAGAAACAGGGAAGGTGACGACAAGAGAAAGGCGCGAGAGGACGACAAAACAAGTAGACGAGAGAACAACAACTGTCAATTTGTAATTGGAAAAAGAGGAGAGAGAGAGAGAGAGAGAGAGATAGAGTGAGAGGAGGCAGAAGACGGTGGTGGGTGGTGATAGGGGTGGTGGTGGCTGGTGGTTGGGTGGTTGGGTGTCGGGTCGGTGAAGCTGCTGCTGGTGGTGGCAAGTTGTGATAAAGTGGAAGTAAAATATGACGTCGCTTATTGTGATTATACTGTTGTTTCTAATGATGATGTTGATGATGATGATGATGATGGTGGTGGTAGTGTCAGTGGTTGTGATGATTAGTGTGATAATTGTAGTTGTATATAATGAAAAGGGGTGGTAGTGGAGGGAAATAGGGAGGGACAGAAGGGGAGGAATAATAATAATAATAATAATAATAGTGAGAAGAAGGAGTGATTTAGAATGAGGAGGCGAATTTTGCAAGGAATATGCAGAAGAAGAAAGAGAGTCAATAATAATAATAATAATAATAATAATAATAATAATAATAATAAGAAGAAGAAGAAGAAGAAGAAGAAAAAAGAAACAAATATTGAATGAAAAGCAAGCAAGAAGACAATGAATGGGAATGGTTACAACATCAGTAACTACAGCAACAACAACAACAACAATAATAATAATAATAATAATAATAATAATAATAATAATAATAATAAATGTCATGGAGTAACAGTTGCAACAAGATGATTTGTAGTAGTTGTGTTAGTACTGATAGCAGAGAAAGAAAAATAGAAATATTATTGGTGCTAAAAATAAGAAGATTCTTATAATTGCAAGTATAATGATGGAAGAAAAAGATTTTTTAAAAATTACGTCTTACAACGGAATTATCATTATTATTATTATTATTATTATTATTATTATTATTATTATTATTATTGTCGTTGTTGTTGTTGTTATTGTTATTGTTGCAGTTGGTGGTGGTGGTGGTGGTGATGTTGTTATTGTTGCTGTTGTTGAGAAAATACTGAAAGATTATAGACAAATAAAAAGAAAAAGCAAAAGATATTTGCACAAAAGAAAAAGAAAAAGAAATGGCGTAATATCGGCTTGCATTAGTCGAAAAAAGAATAAACGACAACAGAAATTAGAAGAAGAAGAAGAAGAAGAAGAAGAAGAAGAAGAAGAAGAAGAAGAAGAAGAAGAAGAAGAAGGGACTGGAAGAAGGTAAACAATGGAAAAAGAAGAACAAGAAGAAGAAGGAAAGGGGAAGGGGATGAAAGGAGGTTGACAATAGAAGAAGAAGAAGAAGAAGAAGAAGAAGAAGAAGAAGAAGAAGAAGGTAAATAATAGAAGAAGAAGAAGAAGAAGAAGAAGAAGGTAAACAATGGAAGAAGAAGAAGAAGAAGAAGAAGAAGAAGAAGAAGAAGAAGAAGAAGAAGAAGAAGAAGAAGAAGAAGAAGATATGATCACATCGAAAATAAAAAAGTAAACATTAGGAAATGTGAAAGAAACTGGAAAAAAAGAAAATTAAATAATGAGAATGTCAATTACGATAATGTACAATTAGTTTTGGTCGAGACTTTATTTGATTGTTGCTATTTATCACAATTTGGAGATCGAATTCAAGTATGCATTTACCTAACCCCTCCACCTCGGTCAGGATGGAATACAAAGTCAATTTTCAAACGGGTATTGAATCTGGTATGAATTCGGTGTTTTCCTTCTACAAGACTGGCCTCCGGTGAAAGGAAAACGTGCTTAGTCTGAGCTGATATTTACCCTTCTGGAGGGAGAACAAATAGATTCATGCCTCTATCAAGAACACCAGAAGAAAGTGAAAAAGCAAACAGCCTCATCTATGATTTGAACTTCGGTCGACGGTTCCATTTCAACGACGATAATCCTTGGTAGACATATCCTACAGAGAGCACCATTCGAAGTTCAATTAAGACAAAAAAAAGACCAAATCTCGCTTGAGATTCTATCTTGTCTTCTAGTACATGTGAATTACGTTAATAATCTGTACATATTTGGCATAGAAAATTGTAGCCAATGCCAACACTGTATTGATTGTTTCTATAACAAATTAGGTCGTCGCCATACCGAAAATATCACATTCACTACAAGCAGTAGGGTTTATATAATGGTTTCGATGACTTCAACCATTATCTATTAAGTCGTCGTGATCACATACCGAGAATTTCCAGTTTGCTACATCACTCAAACCATTGGAATTACTTGGTGGTACCAAGTATGGGAACATCGGGTTGGGTAATAGTTAGCAAGCTAAACTAGCAATCCTTCAGTTGTGAGTTCGAGTTTCATTGGGCGACCCATAAAAAAACTTCAGTCACATCGGAGAAAAACGCTAAGTAAATTACTACATGGTGGTACCCAACACCACGATTGTAACCTGTAAGAGGTTACGTTATCATATCGAAAATTTCCACTTTGCTATATCACTCAAGGAATCGGGGTTTCCTTGGATGTACCCATCATCTCAATTGTAACCTATTAAGAGGTTACGTTATCATATCATGAATTTACTCTTTGCTACATCCCTCAATGATTTGGGGTTTCCTTGGATGTACCCATCACCTCAATGGCAACCTACTAAGACGTTATGGTATCATATCAAGACTTTTCTCTTTGCAACATCACTCAAGGCATTGGGGTTTCCTTGGATGTACACATCAACTTACTTGCAACCTATTAAGACGTTATAGTATCATATAGAGATTTTCTCTTTGCTACATCACTCAAGACATTTGGGTTTCCATGGATGTACCCATCACCTCAATTGCAGCCTATTAAGACGTTATGGTATCATATCGAGACTTTTCTCATTACTTTATCACAAAAGGCATTGTGGTTTCCTTGGATGTACCCATCACCTTAATTGTAACCTATTAAGAGGTTACGTTATCATATCATGAATTTACTCTTTGCTACATCCATCAAGGCACGGGGGTTTCCTTGGATGTAACCATCACCTCAATTGCAACCTATTAAGACGTTCTGGTATCATATCAAGACTTTTCTCTTTGCTACATCACTCAAGGTATTGCAGTTTCCTTGGATGTATCCATCACAAAATTGTAACATATTAAGAGGTTACGTTATCATATCATGAATGTACTCTTTGCTACATGACTCAAGGAATGGGGTTTCCTTAGATGTAACCATCACCTCAATTGCAACCTATTAAGACGTTATGCTACCATATCGAGACTTTTCTCTTTGCTACATCCCTTAAGGCATTGGGATTTGCTTGGATGTACCCATCACCTCAGTTGCAACCTATTAAGATGTTATGGTATCATATCAAGATTTTTCTTTTTGCTACATCACTCAAGGCATTGTAGTTTCTTTGGATGTATACATCACCTCAATTGCAACCTATTAAGACGCTATGGTATCATATCGAGTCTTTTCTCTTTGCTACCTCACTCAAGGCTTTGGGGTTTCCTTAGATGTACCCATCACCTCAATTGCAACCTATTAAGACGTTATGGTATGATATCGAGACTTTTCTCTTTGCTACATCCCTCAAGGCATTGTGGTTTCCTTGGATGTACCCATCACCTCCATTTTAACCTATAAGAGTTTACGTTATCATATCATGAATTTACTCTTCGCTATATCACACAAGGCATTGGGGTTTCCTTGGATGTACCCATCACCTCAATTGCAACCTATTAAGACGTTATGGTATCATATCATGACTTTTCTCTTTGCTACATCACTCAAGGCATTGGGGTTTCCTTTGATGTACCCATCACCTCAATTGCAACCAATTAAGACGCTATGGTATGATATCGAGACTTTTAGCTTTGCTACATCACGCAAGGAATTGTGGCTTCCTTGGATGTACCCATCACCTCAATTGAAACCTATTAAGACGTTATGGTATCATATCAAGACCTTTCTCTTTGCTACATCCCTCAGAGCATAGGGGTTTCCTTGGACCTAATCACTCAAGGCATTGTGGGTTCCTTAGATGTACCCATAACATCAATTGCAACCTATTAAGACGTTATGTTATCATATAGAGACTTTTCTCTTTGCTACACCCCTCAAGGCATTGGGGTTTCCATGGATGTACCTATCACCTCAATTGTAACCTATTAAGACGTTATGGTATCATATCGAGAATTTTTTCTTTGCTACATCACTAAAAGCATTGTGGATTCCTTGCATGTACCCATCACCTCAATATTAACCTATTAAGAGGTTACGTTATCATATCATGAACTTACTCTTTGCTACATCCATCAAGGCATTGGGGTTTCCTTGGATGTATCCATCACCTCAATTGCAACCTATTAAGACGTTATGGTAGCATATCGAGGCCTTTCTCTTTGCTACATCACTCAAGTCATCGGGGTTTCCTTGGATGTACCCATCACCTCAATTGTAACCTATTAAGAGGTTACGTTATCATATCATGAATTTACTCTTTGCTACATCACTTAAGGCATTGGGGTTTTCTTTGATATACACATCACTTCAATTGCAACCTATTAAGACGTTATGGTATCATATCAAGACTCACTCTTTGCTACATCACTCAAGGTATAGGGGTTTCCTTGGATGAACCCATCACCTCAATTGTAACGTATTAAGAGGTTACGTTATCATATCATGAATTTACTCTTTGCTACATCACTCAAGGCATTGGGGTTTCCTTGGATGTATCAATCACCTCAATTGAAACCTATGAAGACGTTATGGTATCATATCGAGACCTTTCTCTTTGTTACATCCCTCAAGGCATAAGGGTTTCCTTGGATGTACCCATCACCTCAATTGTAACCTATTAAGAGGTTACGTTATCCTAACATGAATTTACTCTTTGCTACATCGCTCAGGGCATTGGGGTTTCCTTAGATGTATCCATAACCTTAATTGCAACCTATTAAGACATATTGATATCACATCGAGACCTTTCTCTTTGCTACATCACTCAAGGCATTGTTGGTTCCTTAGATGTACCCATAACCTCAATTGCAACCGATTAAGACGTTATGGTATCATATCGAGATTTTTCTCTTTGCTACATCACTCAAAGAATTGGGGTTTCCATGGATGTACCTATCAACTCAATTGTAACCTATTAAAAGGTTAATTTATCATATCATGAATTTACTCTTTGCTACATCCCTCAAGGCATTGGGGTTTCCTTGGATATATCCATCACCTCAATAGCAACGTATTAAGACGTTATGGTATCATATCGACACCTTTCTCTTCGCTACATCCTTGAAGGCATTGTGGTTTCCTTGGATGAACCAATCACCTCAATTGCCACCTATTAAGACGTTATGGTATCATATCGAGACTTTTCTCTTTGCTACATCCCTCAAGGCATTAGGGTTTCCTTGGATGTACCCATCATCTCAATTGTAACCTATTAAGAGGTTACGTTATCCTATCATGAATTTACTCTTTCCTACCTCACTCAAGGGATTGGGGTTTCCTTTGATGTAACCATCACCTCAATTGCAACCTATTAAGATGCTATGGTATGATATCGAGACTTTATCTTTGCTAAATCATGCAAGGAATTGTGGTTTCCTTGGATGTACCCATCACCTCAATTGCAACCTATTAAGACGTTATGGTATCATATCAAGACTTTTCTCTTTGCAACATCCCTCAAAGCATAGGGGTTTCCTTGGACCTAATCACTCAAGGCATTGTCGGTTCCTTAGAAGTACCCATAACATCAATTGTAACCTATTAAGACGTTATGGTACCGTATCGAGACTTTTCTCTTTGCTACATCCCTCAAGGCATTGGGGTTTCCTTGGATGTATCCGTCACCTCAATTGCAACGTATTAAGACGTCATGGTATCATATCGAGACCTTTCTCTTCGCTACATCCTTGAAGGCATTGAGGTTTCCTTGGATGAACCAATCACCTCAATTGCAACCTATTAAGACGTTATGGTATCATATCGAGAATTTTTTCTTTGCTACATGACTAAAAGCATTGTGGCTTCCATGAATGTACCCATCACCTCAATATTAACCTATTAAGAGGTTACATTATAATATCATGAATTTACTCTTTGCTACATCCCTCAAGGCATTGGGGTTTCCTTGGGTGTATCCATCACCTCAATTGCAGCATATTATGATGTTATGGTACCATATCAAGGCCTTTCTCTTTACTACATCACTCAAGGCATCGGGGTTTCCTTGGATGTACCCATCATCTCAATTGTAACCTATTAAGAGGTTACGTTATCCTATCATGAATTTACTCTTTCCTACCTCACTCAAGGGATTGGGGTTTCCTTTGATGTACCCATCACCTCAATTGCAACCTATTAAGATGCTATGGTATGATATCGAGACTTTATCTTTGCTAAATCATGCAAGGAATTGTGGTTTCCTTGGATGTACCCATCACCTCAATTGCAACCTATTAAGACGTTATGGTATCATATCAAGACTTTTCTCTTTGCTACATCACTCAAAGAATTGGGGTTTCCATGGATGTACCTATCAACTCAATTGTAACCTATTAAAAGGTTAATTTATCATATCATGAATTTACTCTTTGCTACATCCCTCAAGGCATTGGGGTTTCCTTGGATATATCCATCACCTCAATAGCAACGTATTAAGACGTTATGGTATCATATCGACACCTTTCTCTTCGCTACATCCTTGAAGGCATTGTGGTTTCCTTGGATGAACCAATCACCTCAATTGCCACCTATTAAGACGTTATGGTATCATATCGAGACTTTTCTCTTTGCTACATCCCTCAAGGCATTAGGGTTTCCTTGGATGTACCCATCATCTCAATTGTAACCTATTAAGAGGTTACGTTATCCTATCATGAATTTACTCTTTCCTACCTCACTCAAGGGATTGGGGTTTCCTTTGATGTAACCATCACCTCAATTGCAACCTATTAAGATGCTATGGTATGATATCGAGACTTTATCTTTGCTAAATCATGCAAGGAATTGTGGTTTCCTTGGATGTACCCATCACCTCAATTGCAACCTATTAAGACGTTATGGTATCATATCAAGACTTTTCTCTTTGCAACATCCCTCAAAGCATAGGGGTTTCCTTGGACCTAATCACTCAAGGCATTGTCGGTTCCTTAGAAGTACCCATAACATCAATTGTAACCTATTAAGACGTTATGGTACCGTATCGAGACTTTTCTCTTTGCTACATCCCTCAAGGCATTGGGGTTTCCTTGGATGTATCCGTCACCTCAATTGCAACGTATTAAGACGTCATGGTATCATATCGAGACCTTTCTCTTCGCTACATCCTTGAAGGCATTGAGGTTTCCTTGGATGAACCAATCACCTCAATTGCAACCTATTAAGACGTTATGGTATCATATCGAGAATTTTTTCTTTGCTACATGACTAAAAGCATTGTGGCTTCCATGAATGTACCCATCACCTCAATATTAACCTATTAAGAGGTTACATTATAATATCATGAATTTACTCTTTGCTACATCCCTCAAGGCATTGGGGTTTCCTTGGGTGTATCCATCACCTCAATTGCAGCATATTATGATGTTATGGTACCATATCAAGGCCTTTCTCTTTACTACATCACTCAAGGCATCGGGGTTTCCTTGGATGTACCCATCATCTCAATTGTAACCTATTAAGAGGTTACGTTATCCTATCATGAATTTACTCTTTCCTACCTCACTCAAGGGATTGGGGTTTCCTTTGATGTACCCATCACCTCAATTGCAACCTATTAAGATGCTATGGTATGATATCGAGACTTTATCTTTGCTAAATCATGCAAGGAATTGTGGTTTCCTTGGATGTACCCATCACCTCAATTGCAACCTATTAAGACGTTATGGTATCATATCAAGACTTTTCTCTTTGCAACATCCCTCAAAGCATAGGGGTTTCCTTGGACCTAATCACTCAAGGCATTGTCGGTTCCTTAGAAGTACCCATAACATCAATTGCAACCTATTAAGACCTTATGGTATCAAATCGAGACTTTTCTCTTTGCTACATCCCTCAAGGCATTGGGGTTTCCATGGATGTACCTATCACGTCAATTGTAACCTATTAAGACGTTATGGTACCGTATCGAGACTTTTCTCTTTGCTACATCCCTCAAGGCATTGGGGTTTCCTTGGATGTATCCGTCACCTCAATTGCAACGTATTAAGACGTCATGGTATCATATCGAGACCTTTCTCTTCGCTACATCCTTGAAGGCATTGAGGTTTCCTTGGATGAACCAATCACCTCAATTGCAACCTATTAAGACGTTATGGTATCATATCGAGAATTTTTTCTTTGCTACATGACTAAAGGCATTGTGGCTTCCATGAATGTACCCATCACCTCAATATTAACCTATTAAGAGGTTACATTATAATATCATGAATTTACTCTTTGCTACATCCCTCAAGGCATTGGGGTTTCCTTGGGTGTATCCATCACCTCAATTGCAACATATTATGATGTTATGGTACCATATCAAGGCCTTTCTCTTTATTACATCACTCAAGGCATCGGGGTTTCCTTGGATGTACCCATCACCTCAATTGTAGCCTATTAAGAGGTTACGTTATCATATCGAGACTCACTCTTTGCTACATCACTCAAAGAATTGGGGTTTCCATGGATGTACCCATGACCTCAATTGCAACCTATTAAGATGTTATGGAATCATATCGAGACCTTTCTCTTTGCTACATCACTCAGGGCATTGTTGTTTTATTGGATTTACCCTCACCTCAATTGCAACCTATTAAGATGTTGTGTTATCATATCGAGACCTTTCTCTTTGCTACATCACTCAAGGCATTGTGGTTTCCTTGGATGTCCCCATCACCTCGATTTTAACCTATTAAGACGTTATGGTATCAAATCGAGACTTTTCTCTTTGCTACATCCCTCAAGGCTTTAGGGTTTCCTTAGATGTACCCATCACCTCAATTGCAACCTATTAAGACGTTATGGTATCATATCGAGACTTTTCTCATTACTTTATCACAAAAGGCATTGTGGTTTCCTTGGATGTACCCATCACCTTAATTGTAACCTATCAAGAGGTTACGTTATCATATCATGAATTTACTCTTTGCTACATCCATCAAGGCACGGGGGTTTCCTTAGATGTACCCATCACCTCAATTACAACCTATTAAGACTTAATGGTATCACATCGAGACCTTTCTTTTTGCTACATCACTCAAGGCATTGTGGTTTCCTTAGATGTACCGATAACCTCAATTGCAACCTATTAGGACGTTATGGTATCATATCGAGACTTTTCTCTTTGCTACATCCCTCAAAGCATTGAGGTTTCCATGGATGTACCTATCACCTCAATTGCAACCTATTAAGACGTTATGGTATCATATCGAGACTTTTTTCTTTGCTACAACGCTCAAGGCATTGGGGTTTCCTTGCATGTACCCATCATCTCAATTGTAACCTATTAAGAGGTCAAGTTATCATATCATGAATTTACTCTTTGCTACATCCCTCACGGCGTTGGGGTTTCCTTGGATGTATCCATCACCTTAATTGCAACATATTAAGTCGTTATGGTATCATATCGAGACCATTCTCTTTGTTAAATCCCTCAAGGCATAGGGGTTTCCTTGGATGTATCCATCACCACAATTGTACCCTATTAAGACGTTATGTTATCATAGCGAGATTTTTTTCTTTGCTACATCATTGAAGGCGTTGGGGTTTCCTTGGATGTACCCATCACCACAATTCCACCCTATTAAGATGTTATGGTATCATATCGAGACTTTTCTCTTTGCTATATCCCTCAAGGCATTGGGGTTTTCTTAGATGTACACATCACCTCAATTGCAACCTATTAAAATGCTATGGTATTATATCGAGACCTTTCTCTTTGTTACATCACTCAAGGCATTGGGGTTTCATTGGATTTACCCATCACCTCAATTGCAACCTATTAAGACGTTATGGTATCATATCAAAACCTTTCTCTTTGCCACATCCCTCAAGGCATAGGGGTTTCCTTGGATGAACCCGTCACCTCAATTGTAACCTATTAAGAGGTTACGTTATCATATCATGTATTTACTCTTTCCTACATCACTCAAGGCATTGGGGTTTCCTTGGATGTATCCATCACCTCAATTGCAAACTATTAAGACGTTATGGTATCATATTGAGACCTTTGTCTTTGCTACATCACTCAAGGCATTGTGGTTTCCTTAGATGTACTTATAACCGCAATTGCAACCTAGTAAGACGTTATGGTATCACATCGAGACTTGTTTCTTGGCTAGACCTCTCAAGGCTTTAGGGTTTCCTTGGATGTACCCATCACTTCAATTGTAACCTATTAAGAGGTTACGTTATCCTATCATGAATTTACACTTTGCTACATCATTCGAGGCATTGTGGTTCCTTGGATGTATGCATCACCTCAATTGCAACCTATTAAGACGTTATGGTATCATAACGAGACCTTTCTCTTTGCAACATCACTCAAGGCATTGTGGTTTCCTTAGATGTACCCATCACCTCAATTGCAACCTATTAAGAAGTTATGGTATCAACATCGAGACTTTTCTCTTTGCAACTTGACTCAACACATTGTGGTTTCCTTGGATATACCCATCACCTCAGTTGCAACCTATTAAGAGGTGACGTTATCATATCATGAATTTACTCTTTGCTACATCACTCAAGGCATTGGGGTTTCCTTAGATGTACCCATCACCTCAATTGCAACCTATTAAGACGTTATGGTATCATATCGAGACCTTTCTCTTTGCTACATCACTCAAGGCATTGGGGTTACCTTAGTTGTACACATCACCTCAATAGCAACCTATTAAATATTATGGTATCATATCGAGACCTTTCTCTTTGCTACATCACTCAAGGCATTGGGGTTACCTTAGTTGTACACATCACCTCAATTGCAACCTATTAATACGTTATGGTATCATATCGAGACTTGTCTCTTTGCTACATCACTCATGGCATCGGGGTTTCCTTGGATGTACCCATCACCTCAATTGTAACCTATTAAGAGGTTACGTTATCATATCAGGAATTTACTCTTTGCTACATCACTCAAGGAATTGGGGTGTCCTTGTGTGTATCAATCACCTCAATTGCAACCTATTAAGACATTATGGTATCATATCGAGACTTTTCTCTTTGCTACATCACTCAAGGCATTGTGGTTTCATTGGATTTACCTATCACCTCAATTGCAACCTATTAAGAGGTTACATTATCATATCATGAATTTACTCTTTGCTACATCACTCAAGGCATTGGCGTTACCTTAGTTGTTCACATCACCTCAATTGCAACCTATCAAGACGTTATGGTATGACATCGAGACCTTTCTCTTTGCTACATCACTCAAGGCATTGTGATTTCCTTGTATGTACCCATCACCTCAATATTAACCTATTAAGAGGTTACGTTATCATATCATGAATTTACTCTTTGCTACATCCCTCACGGACTTGTGGTTTCCTTGGATGTATCCATTACCTCAATTGCAACGTATTAAGCCGTTATAATATCATATCGAGACCATTCTCTTTGCTACATCCTTCAAGGCATTGAGGTTTCCTTGGATGTATCCATCACCTCAATTGTAACCTATTAAGACGTTATGGTATCATATCGAGAATTTTTTCTTTGCTACATCACTCAAGGCATTGTGGTTTCCTTGGATGTACCCATCACCTCAATTGCAACCTATTAAGACGTTATGGTATCACATTAAGACTTTTCTCTTTGCTACACCTCTCAAAGATTTAGGGTTTCCTTGGATGTACCCATCACCTCAATTGCAACCTTGTAAGAGGTTACGTTATCCTATCATGAATTTACTCTTTGCTACATCACTCAAGGCATTGTGGTTTCCTTGGATGTACCCATCACCTCAATTGCAACCTATTAAGACGTTATGGTATCATATCGAGATCTTTCTCTTTGCTACATCACTCAGGGCATTGTGGTTTCCTTAGATGTACCCATCACCTCAATTGCAACTTATTAAGAGGTTACGTTATCATATCATGAATTTACTCTTTATTAGATCATTCAAGGCATTGGGGTTTCCTTTGATGTACCCATCACCTCAATTGCAACATATTAAGACGTTATGGTATCATATCGAGATTTTTCTCTTTGCTACATCACTCAGGGCATTGTGGTTTCCTTAGATGTACCCATCACCTCAACTGCAACCTATTAAGACATTATGGTATCATATCGAGACTTTACGCTTTGCAACATCACTCAAGGCATAGTGGTTTCCCTGGATGTACCCATCATCTCAGTTGCAACCTATTAAGAGGTTACGTTATCATATCATGAACTTACTCTTTTCTACATCACTCAAGGCATTGGGGTTTCCTTAGATGTACCCATCACCTCAATTGCAACCTATTAAGATGTTATGGTATCATATCAAGACCTTTCTCTTTGCTACATCACCCAAGGCATTGGGGTTACCTTATTTGTACACATCACCTCAATTGCAACCAATAAAACATTATGGTATCATAGCGAGAATTTTCTCTTTGCTACATCGCTCAAGGCATTGTGGTTTAATTGGATTTACCCATCACCTCAATTGTAACCTATTAAGAGGTTACGTTATCATATCATGAATTTACTCTTTGCTACATCCCTCAAGGCATTGGGGTTTTCTTTGATGTACACATCACCTCAATTGCAACCTATTAAGACGTTCTGGTATCATCTCGAGACCATTCTCTTTGCTACATCACTCAAGGTATTGGGTTTACCTTAGATGTACACATCACCTCAATTGCAACCTATTAAGACGTTATGGTGTCAGATCGATACCTATCTCTTTGCTACATCACTCAAGGCATTGGGGCTTCCTTGGCTGTACCCATCACCTCAATTGCAACCTATTAAGACGTTATGGTATTATATCGAGACCTTTCTCTTTGCTACATCACTCAAGGCATTCGCTTTCCTTGGATGTACCCATCATCTCAATTGCAACCTATTAGGACGTTATGGTATCATATCGAGACTTTTCTCTTTGCTACATCACTCAAGGCCTTGTGGTTTGCATGGATGTACCCATTACCTCAATTGCAACCTACTCAGAACTTATGGTATCATATCGAGACCTTTCTCTTTGCTACATCACTCAAGGCAGTGGCTTTCCTTGGATTTACCCGTCATCTCAATTGCAACCTATTAGGGCGTTATGGTATCATTTGGAGACTTTTCTCTTATCTAGATCACTCAAGGCCTTGTGGTTTCCTTAGATGTACCCATCACCTCAGTTGCAGCCTATTAAGACGTTATGGTATCATATCGAGACCTTTCTCTTTGCTACATCACTCAAGGCATTGTGGTCTCCCTGGATTTATCCATTACCCCAATTTAAACCTATGAAGACGTTATGGTATCATATCAAGGCCTTTCTCTTTGCAACATGACTCAAGGCATTGGGGCTACCTTAGATATACCCATCACCTCTAATCTAACCAGTTAAGTCGTCTTGTTTCTTAATCGGAAATAGCTTGGAAGAATTACAGTTTTATTTCATGAGAAATATAAAATTTTCATATGGTCCATAGTATTTCATACCTTATCTTGATGTATATTGATATTTCTTTCAATAGATGAGATATTGCTACCGAGGTATTTAAACTGGTTCACTAATTTCAGGAACTTGCCGTTTTATAAGAAAATGGGATTAAAACACATTCATCACCATCATCAAGGCTTGCTGATTGCATGAATCCTCTAAACACTCTCACCACCCGTCCCTGTTAGTCATAACTCTTGGTAGGCTCATCCAGTGTCCAGAAGTGGTGATTATAAGTTGTTACTGGTCGGCTTGCACAGGTGTGTCCAGATGTTGGAGTCCATAGGAGAACGTCACTCATGAGTTTGTCCTTTCCTCTCCAGCAGTACCCAATATATCTTATTTGTCTTTCTTGGATTCGTTATGAGATGAGAGGCAAATGGCCATACAGCTGCTGTTTTGTTGGGGGTTGGGGCTGCCTTCAGTATTTATTCATAACACCGGGCAGCATTCTTGTGTAGTTTTCATCTAGATTTTTTTCTCCTAACGTTTCGTTAGAGCCTAATCGGTGGCACCATATAGTAGTACTGACGCGGCTATCGCTAAAAAGAATTACCGTTTCATTTCATCAGACATCAGATTTCTCTATGATCGATAACCTGTCAATAAAAGACCTTTCTTTACTTCTGAGAATATTGACATCACATTTGATTGATGAGATATTGCTACCTAGATATATGAACTGGTATACTAAGTTCACAGTCTTGCCAGTTAATAAGGAAATTAATCATGATTAAAACCCATTCCTTCTAATTTCGTTAGATTTAATTTGGTTTACTTTGCTTTGGTTTTATGATATATCACACATTGGTGCATACGATAAGTTTCCAGACGTTTTTCATATGGGCACTTTTATTGATAGTATACACATGAAACTCTAGTCCCCTTCAAAGTAATCTCCTCCGGCTGCAATGTACTTGTTCTACTGTTCCAACAACTTCTGGAAGGCCCCATGGAAGTCCTCTTGTGTGAGCGTGTCAATGACCTTCGTCACAGCCTCTTTCATCTCCTCAATTGTCTCATAACGATAGCCTGTGAGCTTAGGGAATAAGCAAAAGTCACAGGGAGCAAGGTCTGGACTATAGGGAGGCTGAGGAACTGTCTTGATGCCCATCTTGGTCAAATAGTCTGTGACAAGGAATGAGTTGTGGACTGGTGTATTGTCCTTGTGGAAATGCCGCAGACACGATTTGAAGAGTGCTGGCTTCTTCCGACGGAATCTCTTCCTGAACTCCCTTAAAACCTCAACATAGTAACCCTAACCCTAGCCATAATCCTTTGGCCAATCAACTCTGGTGTATTGACTTCCTCACTCCTCCCACACCTCTCATCATCCCTCATAGACTCCCTGCCTTCCTTGAATCTCTTATGCCACTCAAAAACTGATGCTCAATTCATACAAGATTGTCGAAAAGCAGTCTAAAGCATTCCATACGCTTCTGTGGCATCACTTTTTCCAAGTTTAAAACAAAATTTTATTGCATATCGTTCTTCTAAAGTGTCAGATTGCATTTTTGAAATTCACCAGCTATGACAACCAGGCTTTAGTAGGGTGTATTCCAGTTGCTGCTGTAGCTGTTCATTTGAATCAGAAATCATAAAAATTGGTCAGTCATCTTATACAATGTATAGCAATCATCATCATCATGTCGCGCCGCCTGCGCGGATATCCCTGACCGTCTCTCGCCATTTCTCCCTATCATTCATCGCCTCCGGCAGGTCTTCAGGGTTACATCCCGTGTCCTCACATAGCTGCTGTATGTAAGTTCGTGCTGGTCGTCCCACTCTTGCACATCCATGTGTGGGGGTCCACAGGAGTACATCGCTTATGAGCTCGTCCTTGCTTCTCCAGCAGTGTCCTGCGTGTCTGGTTCGTCGAACTTGTATAGTTTTTGTGATGGGGGGCAAGTGTCCGTATAGTTGGAGTCTCGTGGGGTGTTGTCGCCAGGACTTGTTTAATACTGCTCTCAACATTCTTGTGTAATTTCCGTCCAGCCTCCTCTCCAGCCGCTTCGTAAGCGTCCATGTGGTGCATCCATATAGCAGTATCGACACAACCGCTGCCTGGAAGAAACTGCGTTTCATTTTATCAGTTAGGTCCGACTTCCATATGATCGAGAGCCTATCGATAGCTGTCCATGCCTTCGTCAGTCGTGTGTCGATGTCTTTCTCGGTTGATGAGACGCTGCTTTCTAGGTAGGTGAATTTGTCCATGTATAGCAATAACATAGTGTATTTTCAAGAGTCTACGACAATTTTAAATGCCCGTACGAAAAAAGTCTGGAAACTTATCGTATGCCCCTCATATTAATATTATTTGTAAATACTTTTTGTAGATACACTGTTATAGTGACCTATCAATACGATAATAACTTCTTCCTCCCAGTAGTCTAACCTAACAGTTTTCGGACGGACACTACTATCTGCTGTATTAACATTCTTATTTTGTATATATGTTCTGTTTATTCAACACACTTGTTCTATCTCGTTTCTCTTTTTCCGTGTCTTCTTTCTGACCCCTAACAGACCACAACATAGTAAAAAGTAAAGTTGGCGACCGTTTAATGATCCTCGTATATATATCATCATCATCATCATCATCTCGCACTGGTAGCACGGATATCCCTGACCCTCTCTCGCCACTCCTCCCTATCGTTCATCGCCCTAGGTAGGTCTTCAGGACAACATCCCGTATCCTCACATAGCTGCTGAATGTATGTTCGTGCTGGTCGTCCTGCTTTTGCACGGCCATGTGTGGGGGTCCATAAGAGTACATCTCTTATGAGTTCGTCCCTGCTTCTCCAGCAGTGTCCTGCATGTCTGGTTCGTCTAACTTGAATAGTTTTCGTGATAGGGGGCAGGTGGCCGTACAGTTGGTGTCTTGTGTGGTGTTGCCGCCAGGACTTGTTTAAGATTGCACGTAGCATTCTTGTGTATCGTATATATATATATATATATATATATATATATATATATATGCAAGATTTTTCAGTTTAGCAGCATGCTTAAATCTGCTCTAAACTAGGAAAGAAAGCACTTTTCAATATGATTGGTAACGGAGTAATAATATTATAAGTTGTTGGCGACCGTAGTCGAGGGCGACCAGAAGGCTTCTTTTTTTATAGCTACTACAACAAGGTGTAGGGGAGGGCGCTACTCCTTTCCCTAGATTGCTCCACTTTACCCTTGATTCGTACATATAATGCTGAGTGTTAAGCAAAGAGGTATCAAGTACCATTTTAAAAGTCTTTGGTAAGACGCGACCTGGGATTGAACCCAGGTCTCTCGGACCATTAACGAACACTCTACCCACTGGGCCAATGAGCCGGTTGCATACACACCGTTAAATGATCAAACAGTTCTATTTTTAATAATTCAGTTTAGCATAAGTTAACAGCGTTTAATGGTTCCATGTATTGCTATGTATAACTAACATTTCAAACATCATTTATTTGTTTATGCACATTTAAATGATCAAACAGTTCTATTTGTAACTATTTAATTTAGCATAACTTATTTTTTTACACTCAGTTTGAATGATCAAACAGTTCTATTTGACCCATAGATAAGAGCCTATCAGGTACTACCACTCTGGGCCAGAGTGGACCTGGGAGTGATGGCAATGACGGAGTACTCTGCATTCCCCAATGCTCTCCAACGTTACTGGAACCTCACTTTCAGATTGTTTAGCGTCATATCCAAGGCTCTTGTTGGTGGGGGTCATACCTCTCTGCAGTCATGCAGTTGGTGTATTCTACAGCCCAAGCCGACGGGGTTGGGCTTCGTTAGAGCCCAAGTGGTGCCACCATACTGTTATACTAACACAGCTACAGCTTGAAAGAATTCTTGTATTATTTTATTAAAGAGATCAAATTTTATTATTTTATTAAAGAGATCAAATCTTTATTATTTCATTAAAGAGATCAAATTTTATTATTTTATTATCTTATTAAAGAGATCAAATTTTATTATTTTATTAAAGAGATCAAATTTTCATTATTTTATCAAAGAGATCAAATTTTTATTATTTTATTAAAGAGATCAAAATTTATCATTTTATTAAAGAAATCAAATTTTATCATTTTATTAAAGAGATCAAATTTTTATTATTTTATTAAAGAGATCAAATTTTTTTAAAGAGATCAAATTACCGTGTGATAAAATAAATCATTGCAGCTAAATATATGCACCCAGAAATGTTTATATTGTCATATAAACTTATCCTTAAATCAAACATACATACCAAATTTTGTAGCAGTAAATCAAACCGCTTGGCTATCCAACAAGCTAGGGGCGTAGAATACGCTGACTGCACATTTACAGAGATGATAGACCTAGCCCCCCCCCCAAAGTGTGTCCCTCTTTGGGGGCTGGGTAACGTGCATTTGATGACGAGGAAGCTTTGGAAAATTTGGAGTACACTAACATTGCTACTACTCTCAGATCCACTCAGGCCAGATTGGTTGAACATATTAGAGTCCCATCTATGGGTCAAATGGAACTATTTTAATCTATTAAGTCACCATGATGCCATACTGAAAATTTGCCCTTTTGTTTTTCACTCAAGTTTTTAAGGTATCCTTCACTCTATTGTAACCTATCTGGTAATCATGTTTCTATACCGAGAATTTCCCTTTGTTGCCTCACTCAACATCATTAGGGGTTACTTGGATGTATCCATCACCTTTATTGTAAACTACTTGATTTTCATGGTGCCATGCCGATAATTTTCTCTTTGCTATATCACACAAGGCACTACTGGTTCCTTGGTGGTACCCATCACCTCCATTGTAACCTACTAAGTCGTCATGGTGCTAAAACAAGAATTTCCCCTTGTCACATAACTTAAGGCATTGGGGGTTACTTGGATGAACCCATCACCCCTATTGTAACCTACAAGATTTTCGTGGACCATGCCGATAATTTCTCACACTAGACACTGAGGGTTCCTTGGTTGTACCCATCACCTCTATTGTAACCTACTAGGTTTTCATGGTGCCATACCGAGAATTTACCCTTTGCTATATAACACTAGGCACTAGGGGTACCCATCACCTCTATAGTAACCTAGTCGGTTATTTTGATGCTGTACCATGAATTGTCCCCTCATTCATCCTGAAAATTATGCTCTAGGAACTGGAGATCAAAAGAACAAACGAGACTGTTTTGATCATCTCAGTGTTATGATCAACTTGAATACTGAGAAGAGTCCTAGAGAACAAAAGACACATTTTGTCACTTTAAATCTAGGAAAAAACAACAAATAGAACTGGTGAAAAGGAAACTTTAAAAGAGAAACAGAATCTCTCCTAATAGCAGCATAAAACAACTCCATAAGAACCAATCAAATTAAAACGAGAATAGATAAGACGCAACAAAATAGTAAATGTAAGTTATGTGGTGATAGAGACGAAACCATCAATCCCATAATAAGCAAATGCTGCAAATTAGCACAGGAGTATAAGACTAGACACGACTGGGTGGGCAAGGTGATCCACTGGGAGATGTGCAAGAAATTTAAATTTGACCATACGAAAAAATGCACAACCCAGCAGCTGTCCTGGAGAATGACACACACAAACTCTTATGGGACTTTGACATACAAACGGATCACTTAATCTCGGCCAAAAGACCAGACCTTATTGTCAACAAAAAAACAGAGAACTTGCAAAATTGTAGATTTTGCTGTCCCGGCTGACCACAGAATAAAACTGAAAGAATGTGGAAAGAAGGATAAGCATCGAGACCTTGCTAGGGAATTGAAAAAACTATGGAACATAAAGGTGACAATTATGCCGATTGTGATTGGTGCTTTTTGTATAGTAACTAAAGGATTATTAAAGTGACTAGGGGACTTGGAAGTTGGTTGACGAGTGGAGACCATCCAAACTACTGCATTATTGAGAATGGCCAGAATACTGAGAAGAGTCCTGGATACTTGAGGATACTTGCTGACACTCAAACCCTAGTGAAAGACCATCAACTAACGCTGATGTGAAAAACTCTTATGAGTAAATAATAACAATAATAATAATAATAATAATAATAATTACCTGGAACTCGCTTGGGAATTGAAAAAAAAACCGTGGAACATGAAAGTAACGGTTTTACCTATTGTCGTTGGTGTTCTTGGTACAGTCAACAAAGGGTTGGTAAAAGGACTAGAGTACTTAAAATAACAGGACGAATGGGGACAATCCAAACTACAGCATTGTTGAGATTGGCCAGAATACTGAGAAGAGTTCTGGACACTTGAGGAGACTTGTTGTCACTCAAACTCCAGTGAAAGACCATCTGCTAACATGTGAAAAACTCTCCTGGAGTAAAATTATAATGCTGTCTTTAAATTAATTTAGAACCCTAGAAGAAAAAATGAATTAGTACTATCGCCGCCAAATATAAAAAAATGACCTCTCTCCAAGGTTAAGCAGATGATATGGAGTAAAAAATTAAGAAAAATGAATGCTTCTGTTGATTTATACTAAGTTATGATATACTAATCTTTTTGTGACCCACTGAATTTCGTTCTTCTGTCAGGAGCATTGCTAATAATCAACCCCTTGGTCTTGTATAGCCACGTTATATTAACCATGAACAATGACATATAAAAATAAAAAGCCCCTTGTCTATCATAGGCTAGAATACGTTCTAGAAAATGAGATGTATAAAAATTTAGTGATTTTTCAATACAAATGGATCACCTAATCCAGATCAGAAGACCGGACTTAGCGTTTATTGACTGGAAGGATAGTAATTGCAGTTTGGGATCTTAGAAAGGTTCTCAAAAGCTTGGAAGAAAGGGTGAAGGAATAAGAGATCAGAGGAAGAATCGAGACCACCCAGATCACAGCAGTGTTAAGATCGGCTAGAAGAATGAGAAGAGTCCTGGAGACCTGAGGAAACATGCTATCATTCGGACACCTGTGAAAACCCACCTGCTAACGCTGAATCTTTGTCAAGAGCAGCAGAAAATAACGCCATAAGGACTAATCATGCCAAAGTAAAAAGAGATGATACGCAGAATGATAGCAAGTGTAGGCTTTGTGGTGAGAGAGATGAAACAGTTAATCATATATTAGTGAAAACAGCAAACTAGCACAAAAGGAATACAAGAGTAGGCATGACTGGGTAAGAAAGGTGATTCACTGGGAACTGTGCTGACTTTGATATGGCCCACTCACTCATCATGGACTAGGACAAGGACAAACACAATACCGTGTTGAATTGTGGGAAACAAGTGATAGTCAAAAGGTAACAAGTCAGGTCGTTTCTGTCGGTGAAGATTAGAATATGCCAATACATCCTCTGCATGTGTGTAAGACCCCCCCCCAATACAAGGGGTATCTTGAGAATAACATTAACCTGCATCGAATGGTGAGGCTACAGCACTTAAGTTTGGGTGAGTGTGAAGTACTCCTGACATGGAATGGTACCAATCGCGCTTTTACGTTCACTTTCGGACTAATACCTTTGAGTATAGTATGAACCTTCTTATCCCCTCCCCAACCCCAGCTATGAGCTAAATAGTACCACTACTGCTCTCATAAAACCGATAGCTTTGGCATTAGATAACCTATGAATGTTGAATCAAACCAAGTTCAAACAGAATGGAAGACCTGTTTAGTTCCTACTAATGGGTCAATTAGATCGGTTTGAAAACGTCTAGTATTAATAGGAATACATGAAACTCTATAACAGTGTATATTTGTATTAGATACGAATACTTGAAATTATTTAACTGCATACAAATTGTTTTATAAGATATTAATACATAAAAACAGATAATTCTGCACTAATTATTAGCATCAGAAACGAATACACGAGACCAAATATTTGGGTAAAATTATTCGTATCATAAAAGAATACTTAGAACCATATGACTGCACAAGTCATTTCTATTAAGAGTAACTGTACCATACCCATGATACGGATATGCGAAACGTACATAGAATGTTCATAGCATATATACATAGAACATAGGAATCCCGAAACACGAAAAATACTTACGACTTCTTAGTTCAGGTACGAAACTTTTTATTACCTTTGGGTTTAAAGGTTCTTCGACATAAGGAGAGAGATACACATTCTTTCTATTCTGGCTTTTTCATCTTCCCTCCATCTCGTACAAAGACTGTTCATAACATATATACATAGAACATAGGAATCTTGAAACACGAAAAATACTTACGACTTCTTAGTTCAGGTACGAAACTTCTTATTACCTTTGAGTTTAAAGGTTCTTCGACATAAGGAGAGAGATACACATTCTTTTTATTCTGGCTTTTCAATCTGCCACACCCCCAATCTCGTGCGGTGCTCGTAGCGCGCAAATTTGTCTCGCCTCTGCAAGCCCCGAAAGTCGACCCTTCTCGTTAGGTGTCTAGTTCTCAACTCAACTAACTGACTTTTTCAAATCTCCCAAAATCCTCCGCGCGCTTCCGGTGCATGACGTCATTCAGATCCCCCGTATCTGGGATTTTTATTTTGACATCTCTGAGTGACACGTCCGCCCCCCGCGCGCGCGAACACCTGCGTTCATGTTGCACCTAGCTAACCCATGCACTGAGCCGAAAGGTTCTCAGCCTAACTAAACCCAAAGGCATAAAACGAAATCCCTCGGCCTTTATATTACATAACTACTTGAAGCTATTATCATTTTTATAATTATTCCTTGCCAGTTTTTCATACTTGCATTAGCTGATGGTCTTTCACTCGAGTTTGAGTGACAGCTAGTCTCATCAAGTCGCCAGGACTTTTCTCAGTATTCTGACCGATCTTATTAATGCTGTATTTAGGATGGTCTCCACTCGACTTTTTATTTCTAAGTCTCTAAGTCCCTATATCAATCCTTTGGTGACCGTACCGAATGCACCAATTACAGTTGGTATCACCGTCACTTTCATATTCCATAGTTTTTTCAGTTCCCTTGCAAGGTCTAGGTACTTATTTCTCCTCTCACTTTCAGTTTTACCACGTGAAGCCGGAACGACAAAGTCTACAATTCGGCAGGTTCTCTCTTTTTGTTGACAATCACGAGGTCTGGTCGTCTGGCCGAGATTAGATGATCCGTTTGTATCTCAAAATACCAGAGAAATTTGTGCGTCCCATTTTTCAGGACGGATTCTGGGTTGGGCATATCCTATTTGTTTGTATAGTCAAATTTAAACTTCTTTTACAATTCCCGGTGGATAACCTACCCCACTTAGTCATGTATAGTCTTACACTCTCTTTGCGCTAATTCACAGCATTCGCTTATTATGTAATTATTGTTTCGTCTCTGTCACCATATAGTCTACATCTGCTATTTTGTTGGTCTTGCTTTGACATAGTCCTGATGACATTGTTTTGTGCTGCTATCAGAAGAGATTCACTTTCTCTTTTGAGATTTCCCTTTCTTAGTCATCCCCAAGTGAGATTTTGCTTGTTTGTCGATTGAAATATCCGTACAGTTGTTTTCTTCCCATTTTCGTTTGTTGGTTATTTTTGTTCTATTGATGCTCGTATTTTCTGTATTGTATCTGTTCTCTTTTTATGTAGTCTTCGAATCATTGTATCGATACATCGACGCTATCTTCAATGCTGGCAAATCATCTTCTTCCTTCTTTTCTTGACACGTACAGTCTGTTTACGTCATCTTTGGGATGTAAAGCCGTCATGAAATTTCTTGTTCTCTACTCTATTTGTTTAAATTCTTCCCTTTAAGTCCATCCACTTCAAGAATGGTTCCGGGTATCTTACAAGGAAAACAGCCCAGGTGTTTAACCCTTAGATGAAATTTTTGCAATATAATTTGGTTTCCAGTAGTTTTCTCGTTCTCCTGAGATCTTCTAAGTCGATCTTTGTCGAGGGTGACCCGAAGGTTCCCTTTTCAATTGCTACGACACCGAAGTGTAGGGGGTGCGTTTTTAATTCTTTTCCCATTTGCTTCATAGTGTCTGCTTCCTATATTCCCAAATATTTGTAGGTTTCTTTTTCTCAGAGGATTTTGATTTTTGTTTTGGTCTGGCAGTTCTGTTCCTTCTGTTATGTGTCGTTTCCTGCCCCCAACCCATGGTGCATTTTTTATGGCAAATTCCATCCCTATGTCCTGACTCTACATTCTCACTGCCTTTATTAGGCTTTCCAATTCTTTTTTATTTTTGGCAAACAGTTTTATGTCGTCCATGTACATTAGGTGATTGGGTTTTTCTAGCGATTTAGTAAGTTTGCGTTCGTCAGTGTATTTCCTAAGTATGTGATTCAGTGGCATTACCGCTTTCGCAAATAGTAATAGTGACAGTGCATCTCTCTGGAAGATACCTCTCTGGATTTTCACCTCAGTCAAGCTATTTCTGTAATATTACGGACGGGCGTGTCGTCAATCAGTGAAGGTGTCACGAGACTAGCGCGTGCGGGCAGGATGACCATCAAAGTTAGACGTGATTTTAAAATAGTCACAGATTAATTATCGCGTGTTTCACGACAGTTTCACTGGTGACAGCGAACATTCAGTGATCTTCGATTTGTTCTCCAAAATCTGTATATAAGAAAACAAGTCAGGAGATTTTGAGAGAGTTGAAGGCAGTTGTCAAAATGGGTGCGTTAAAGGTTCAGAGGCCCCGACCCGTCCTACTCCAGACTGCTATATTTTCTTCCCTTACCTACGAGTTTGAGTATTTCTTTTTCTGCGGACTTCTTTCTTTAAAGCACAACACGTTGGTCCTATGTTATATTTCCTCCAGCTGTCAATTCCACTCTCCAGTTTTCCATGGTTTTCTCGATTAACTTTGTGACTTCGTCAGATATTTTGTACATTTTTAGACAGTCTATTATCCAGCTTTACGGAACCACATCATATGCCTTTTTGTAGCCAATCCACGCCATAGCTATATATATCATCATTATTATTCTCATCATCATTATCTTACTCCTTGTGAGTTTTTCGCTACAATTTTAACTAACAGATATTTTTTTACTGTTTTTGTTCGAGTGACAGCAAGTCTTCTCTGGTCTTCAGGACTCTACTAAGTATTCTTGCTGATCCTAAAAGTGCTGTGATCTAAATGGTCTTCTTTCTTCCTCTGACCACCAATTCTCTTAGTCTCTTTTCCTGGGTTTTTGGGACCGTTCCAAATGCACAAATTACAAACGACATCATCGTTTATTTTACGTTCCACAGCTTTTTCAGCTCTCTAGCAAGATCCGAGTATTTATTCATCGTTTCACTTTTATTTTCACTGCTGAAACAGCAAAATCTACAAGAGGAGAAGTTATTCTTTCTTGTCAATTAACACAAAGTCTGACCTTCTCGCCGGGATTAGGTAATTCGTTTGTATCTCAAAATCCTAAATAATTTAGTGGGTCTCATTTTCTTCGACAGATTCTGGTTTGTGCTTATACCATTTGTGAGCATGGTTAAATTTTAATCTCTTGCTCAATTCCTAATTTGGGTCATTCGCTTATTATGTGATTAACTATTTCATCTATGTATTTACTCAACGGATACCGGGCATTAGCCTAATGGGTAAAGTGTTCGCCAATGGTCCTGGAGACCGGAGTTCAATTCCAGGTCGAGTCATACCAAAATCTCAAAAAATGGTATTTGATTCCACCTTGCTTAATACTCAGCATTTATAAGGTAAGGATCAAGGGTAAAGTGGAGCTATCCAGGGAATGGAGTAGCGCCCTCCCCTACATCTCGGTGTAATAGCTATTGAAAAGGGAGCCTTCGGGTCACCCTCGACTTAGATATCACCAACGTTTATTCATTCAACCCCTCCACACAAGAAGGATGTGATACAAAGTCAATTTTTCAGTGGAGTTTAGCAGATTTGAATTCAGAGTTTTCCTATTCCAACACTGGTTGCGATACTAAGGTTAAAGAGCCAGTCTGCCCTACAATTCATTCATAACTGGAGGGAGAATAATTGGATTCATGCCTTTCCAAAGGATATTAGCGCTATGTAAAATGCATACAACCTCGTCTAGGATTTGAACTCGTGTCGCCGTGTTCATTTCCAGCAACAATAACCATTACACCACAAGCATCATTCGTCAGTATGGTAAAATTTCAATTTCTTGCACAGTTCCAGTTGATCACCTTTCTCACCCAGTCATGCTTATTTTTGTGTTCCTTTTGTGCCAGTTTGCGTAATTTGCTTATTAAGTGATTAACTGTTTCATCTCAGTATTTACACAACCCCTTTACACAAATAGGATGTGACACAAGGTCAATTTTTTCAAGCAGTGTTCAACAGGTTTTCCTTCTCCTAGATTGGTTGCCAAGGTTAAAGAGTAAGTTTGCTCTACAATTTATCCATAGCTGGAGGGAGAATAATTGCATTCATGCCTTTCCGAAGGATATTAACGGTATGTGAAATGCGAACAGCCTCGTCTAGGATTTGAACTACGACAAGCACCATTTGTCAGCAGGGTCAAAATTTAACCTCTATTTAGTCTATCTGTCTGAGTTTTTCTCTTGTTAATTTTAAGTATGATCTAGAATATCTTAAAAGGAGAACTATCCAAATATTCTTTGTTACTTCTGTTCATAACGTTATTACTGACGGCTGTTATGATTTTTTTTTTCTGCTGTTTTTTTAATACATTCCTTGAGTCCCTAGGCTGTCGCATCTACACCCAATCCTCGGGGGTGTCCTCGTGGTGTAATGGTTAAAGCGATGGACTGCGGAATCGTTGTAAGCGAGTTCGTACTCCAGTCGCGCTATTAAGTTCACTTTCGGACAAATACCCTTGGGAAAGGTATGAACCCCCTTATCCTCCCAGCTATGGGTTAAATAGTACCACTACTATTCTTCTAGGAAAATGGCTTTGGCATTAAATGACCTACTTAGGTTGATATACCATTAAACAAAGAAACCAAACCAAACCACGCAATCCTCGATGCTGACGAGACATCATCCTCCTTCTTATATTCACACATAGAATCTGTCCATGTCATCTCTCAGATGTAAGCCCTTGTGCTTCATTATCAATCTTTTTATTCTTTGATCTATCTGTCTGCGTCCCACTCTTGTCAATTTTAGTATGATCCAGAATATCTTACAAGGGAAACTATCCAGATATTTATTGCTATTTTTCTGCTTTGGTTTGGTTTTATGGCACATTAACCGCATTAGGTTATTAATGCCAAATCCAATTTTAAACATATAAACAGTTCTATTTCAAACAATTCAGTTTTACGTAAATACAGTTTTAATGTCAAAATCTGTTCTATTTCAAACAGTTCAGTTTAGCATAAATACACTTTTAATTTCAAAATCAGTTCTATTTCAAACAATTCAGTTTAGCGTAAATACAGTTTTAATGTCAAAATCAGTTCTATTTCAAACAATTCAGTTTAGCGTACAAAAACAGTTCCATTTTAACCAATTCAGTTTAGCACAAGTACGCAGTTTAAATATCAAAACAGTCCCATCTCAACCAACTCAGTTTAGCATAAGTACACGGTTTAGTTTTATTTAACCCATAGATAGGACCCTATCAAGGGCTACCACTCCGGGCCAGAGGGGACCTGAGAGTGATGGCAATGAATTGGTACTCCGCATTCCCCAAAACTCCAGCATTAATAGAACCACACCATCAGATTTGTTTAGTTTCATACCAGGACACTTGTTGTGGTGGTGGTGGGGGGTCATATCCACTGTAGAGATACAGTCAATGTATTTTACGACCCCAGCCGACTAGGCAATATCATTTTTCTGTTTGTCTCTAAGTTATATCTGTTGATATTGTTACTGACTGCGGTAATCCGTCTTTCTTTGTTCTTTTTTCGATGTTCTTCGATTCCCTGGATTGTTTTATCATAAAACAATTCTACATCGTACGGGCAATATTTTGAGATAACGTCTCAAAATTTAAATTGCTAAATTACAAACCAACGCAAAATATTTCAACACTAATTTCAAAGTGTATCAGGGCCGATGCGTACTAGACGCGAACCCCACGACCGGAGCGAAGCCAAACTGAAGGCCTTGAAAGGGAGGCTTTCATATATTTTTTATGAATAATACTCAATAAAAATTGACATCTAGTAGATAAGAGATCCCGTATCATAGAATCAGGGGTGGGGGCATATCATAGTGTGACGGCAAATTGACTAAAAATCCCAAAGCGGGACTTTATTTTCGCACGTGTGAAGACGGAGCAGGTTGGCACTTGATCCCCTATAGAGTAAGTCCTCGTTCAGAGTTTTTCTCTCAGGCATATAAGACCTGGCATATTACGTGAGGGATCAATTTAGAGCCAGACTGACCGCCGCTGGCAAGGGGTTCCAAATTTCACACTATCACACACCCACCAGGCCGCTAAACTTCCTTCCCCTCGACAATGGAAGATAATGAGCCTATAGGTTTTAGTTGTAATGATATTATATTGTAGTAGTCGGCAACTCCGGTTTCCCGTGTGATATTTTAAAGGAATTCATAGGACAATTCTAAGCAAGCTAACATAAGGTGAATAGAAGCTGAAAAGAAAATGTGACAACAACAAATTCGTAGTAGAACGGCAAAGAACAACTTAGACCAGGTGGTAACATAAAAATACATGAATTCCTTTACTACAGTTATATACACTTTCAAAGTGTCAAAACATATAATAATTGGACAGTCCACGAATATAAATGTCTTTTCTTGACTTTTGTTTTTCTTCAAATTGAGAGAAAGAGAGAGTGGTATACAAAATTTGGGTATAAAGGAGAAATGTCCCCAAAGTTACTTATCTTATTTTACGACGGGGTTCCACTGGAGAATCTTTCTTCTTTCACGGGCTAATAGACTTTGTTCTATTTTTTTACACTGGCTTGAAGAACCTGGGGTCCTTCGTGTCTCAGTAATTCTTTTGTCTTCCACCCGGAGTAAAATGGGTATGGTTCGTCTGCCCGCTACGAACCCTGCTCAAAAACTAATCTTTCTTATTATCTATTTCCACTGACGGGGGGGAGCCCCACTTCCGTTTTGGGGTCCCAGTCAATCATTTGGCTTCTCTCTTCTCCCCCTTGGTGTCCGGCGACCTGAGGTTACTCAGTACCAACATCTGGTCTCCCCTGTGTGACCCACATTCCTTCCTAACGGTCACTTGTTTGACGGCTAGATACGGTTAATTCAACGGGAGGATAGTATTAATCTTATCTCCCTCCTCCCAGTGGGATATCGCGTGACAATAGACTTGGGTAAATGGGGTAACATGAGACCTTACCACAGGCCTTAATCATTCTTAAAATGAAAACGTAAATGTTCTATGTAAATCCGATTTACGCACACACACATAAACATATATATTTGTTCGTTTTTGGAATACTCCTGAGAAAGGTATAAACTCCATAACAATCTCGTGGTGTAATGGTTATCGTCGTAGGAATTGGATACGACGATTCGTGTTCAAATCCTGGACGAGACTGATTGCATTTCACATAGCACTAATACCCTTGGGAAAGGTATGAATCCAATTATTCTCCCTCCAGCTATGGGTAAATAGTAGGACAGATTAGGTTCTTCAGCTTTGGTGAGGCAACTAGTCTAGGAGAAGGAAAACTCTGAACTCAAACCTGTTAAACTCCGCTTAAAAATTGACCTTGTGTCATATCCTACCCGAGCGGAGGGGTTGGTAAATATGATAACAATCTCCCAAACTTATCCCTCCCCCAAGTATCGGTTTAACCATATTACTCCTGTTCTTCTACAAGCGTTGCTTTGGTATTAAATTACCCATATATCATTTAAAAAACATAGAAATCAGTATATATAAATATAGATGTAGATATGTGTAAGTGTATGTTTTAAATATAGGACACAATTTCACCCCCGGTCCCAATACAAAATATCACAATTCCCAGTAAAATTTAGAAACAGACTTCAGGTTGTTGGTTTGGTTTTATGGCATATCAACCATTGTCGGTTATTCAATACCAAATCCTGTCTCTCTCTCTCTCTATATATATATATATAATTATAGAAGTTGGCCGACAATAGTCGAGGGCGACCTGAAGGTTACCTTTTGCAATAGCAACTACACCAAGTTGTAAAAGAGGGCACTACACCTTTCTCTGGATTGCTCCACTTACCCTTGATCCTTACTTTATAGTGCTAAGTTCTGAGCAAAGGCATCAAGTACCATTTTTGGTATGACTCGACCTGGGGTTGAATCACGGTCTACCGGACCACTTGCACACCCTGTATTATGCCAATATATATATATATATATATATATATGGAAGAA
Source organism: Sepioteuthis lessoniana (assembly GCA_963585895.1). Taxonomy (NCBI): domain Eukaryota; kingdom Metazoa; phylum Mollusca; class Cephalopoda; order Myopsida; family Loliginidae; genus Sepioteuthis; species Sepioteuthis lessoniana. Next base: position 134,455 of record CAUZXS010001149.1, on the reverse strand, counting down.
AATAATGGATAGTGTGACGTTGCATAAATAATTATCCCAGGATGGGAGTTCATTTTATGCACATGTGACGTCGAGGGCAGTCTGGCACTTGACCCTCCGCAAAATAAGTCCTAGTCAAGACTCCTTTTTTGGGCATATGGTAACTGGCAAATAATGTGTGGGTTAATTTGGGGCTAGATTGATCTCCGACGCTGGCAAAGGGGTTTCCGATTCACTTTCACATACCCCACCTAGTCCTTCGTTTTCCTACCCCGTCAGATAACGGAAAGCATGGACTTCAAGGTTAAAAGAAATATTAACTGTAGTCAAATTTCCAAAAATTCCCTTATAATGTTTAAAGGTGATTAAGACATTTAGCGAAAATTAATGATAGCGATACGAAGCTGAAACAGATATGTGCAAAAGAAGGCGACTCGATAGAGAAATAACACAACCAATAGATTTCAACGCAAGGGTGCATTTAAAATATAACAAAGTTTTAATAGGCGACGACCAAACAAATAATAATAAGGTTTAAGAAACAGTTCCTTTTTCTTTTCTCTTTTCTTTTTAAGATACCGGCTATATTAAGCTAACAGGAAACATCAAACATAAATGTCTCTCAACAGTCCTTTTCTTCTTTCTCCTTTTTTCTTTCTTTCTTTTTTCCTTTTACTTAGGAAAATGCTTAAGTCGCTGGGCTGAGGATGTAACAAAGTCCATTCGTTAATTTACTGTTGATGAAATAGAATCCTTTCTGTTTCTCTCTTTAGTAGAAGGAAAAACAGTTTAAGTTGTACTTATCTTTGACAAGGCTAGTTCTCAGGTTCCTGCCTTTTACGGGCGAGTGGCATCCTCAGAGTTGGTGGACATGTCGTCTCTCTTTTGCCAATGTCTGTCCAGAACTAAAGATTCTTTTTGCGGGCGAGGGACCTCCCGGAGCTTTGGTTGTAAACCAGCACCTTTATCCGCCGACTACTGTCCTCAAATTAAAGATTCTTATCCAAATTTCCACTGACGAAAAGGTATCATTTTGGCGCTGAAGGGTCTGGCCAATCATTTTGTTTTTTTCTTCTCCCACTATTTCCTCCGGTCGTGCTTCTAGAGTGACCTGCATTCCCTTCTCTGTCCAACCGATTATAGGTCATGGAGTGCGAATAGCTTTTGACCTTCATTCTGACTGCTTTAGCGGTCAGTCTTTGGGGCCTGTCGATTCAAACACCTCGGGTAGGGGAATTGACCTCCCTTTACCTCTCGGTAGCATACCACGTCACAATAGTAATCCGACAGTTTGTGAAAAAAAATTGACAACAAGCAATCCAAAAAGAAAGGGGAGATTTATTGAGAAACAAAGGCAACACTATAGCGTTTCGGTTCTGCTTAACCATCATCATGACTATGAGGGGTTATATTAGGGATGTTAAGTTAACGATGGATGTATAAAAAGTGTAAAAAAAAAAAAATTTGGAAAAGTTGTATAACAAGAAAAGTTGGATGTTTATGACAAGAAAAATTGGCAGTTTGACCAATGAATCAGCGTTCGTTTCTTTAAAATACGTCACCTGACATTAGAAACATTGTGCAAAATATATATATTGAATATATGATTTTGAAACAAAATTTTTAGGTAAGATTTTAAACAACCCAGAGTTCATTTATTTGCTCACAGTGAAATAGTTTCAAGAATTCGTAACACGAATATTTTTTTTTACTATTAATCATCTTTGTGCACAGTTAAATGGTTTCAAGTATTATTATGTAACACTAACAATTCAATTTAATACCATTCATTTGTGCGCACACAATTAAATGGATATATACATCATTTGTAAGTGAAAAGCAGTCCCATTTGCTCCATAGAGAGGATTCTATCAGATATTACCACTCCTGGTCAGGGTGGACCTGAAAGTAATAGTAATGAAGAGGTACTCCACATTCCCCAAAGTTCCACTTTTGGAGCCTCACCATTAGATATTTATTGTCATATATAGGACACTCGTTGGTAGAGGGGCCTTTACCTCCTCCCCCACCCTGCAGAGGTACAATCGGTGTATTCGAGAGCTCCATTCGACTGGGTTCGGAGTTTTGTTTAGTTCCTTTGTTTAATGGCATATTAACCTTCGTGGGTTATTTAACGTCTATACCATCTTTGTTGAAGAACAGTAATTGCACTATTCAATCTCTAGTTTGAGCGGAGGATAAGTGGGGTTTATACCTTTCTGAAGGGCATTAGTCCGAAAGTGAACGCAGTTGCGTGACTGGAATTTGAATGCACCACAAAGTCGCAGTCCTGTGCGTTAACCGTTACCCCACAGAGACTTTCCTGAAAGTGACTAAACTTTAAAAGAACAAAACAAAAAGGGAGTTTTTTTTAAAATAATAATAGAAACAAAAAAAGAGAACCTGCCAAATAGTAGATTTTGCCGTTCCGGCTGACTACAGGGTAAAACTGAAGGAAAACGAAAAGAGAGATAAGTATCTAGACCTTGCTAGAGAACTGAAAAACTATAAAACATGAAAGGGGCGATGATATCAATTGTAATGGGTGTGCACGTTACGGTCACCAAAGGATTAGCACCGGGACTGGATAACTAGGAAATTATAGGATGAGTGGAGACCATCCAAACGACAGCGATATTAATATCGGCCAGAATACTGAGAAGAGTCCTAGAGACATGAGGACACTTGTTATCACACAGACTCCAGAGAGAAACCATCAGGTAATGTCAGTATGGAAACTCTGAAAAGAATACAACATCTACAAGAAGAAGAAGAAGAAGAAATCTATGTGTAAAAAAAAAAAAACAGGGAAGGGTACTCGCCAGCATTGTGTCGATGCAACAATTCAGGGAATCAGAGAATATATATATATATAAAAAAAGAGCACATAAAAAGTAAGTAATACATCCAACAGCAATGTCAGCAGAAATAACCCAAGGACAATCAAACAAACAAAAAAAAATGTAGAAAACAAAAATTGGAAGAAAACCAACTGTACGGATATTTTAAGAGACAAACTAAGGAAAGTTTACACAAAATTGTAAATGACCTGGACATGACTTAATCTCTTTTAATAGCAACACAAAACAACGCCAATGAAGGATCAATCATATCAAAAGGAAAATGATTCGCAACAGAATAGCAAGTGTAGGTCATGTGCTGACAGAGATGAAACTGTTAATAACATAATAAACGAATGCAGCAAACTGGCACAAAAGGAATACAAGAATAAGCATGAATGAGTGGGAAAGGTGATCAACTGGGAATAGTGCAAGAGATTAAAATCTGACCATGGTATATGCACGGTTCAGTATTTGTCCTTGAAAATGAGACGCATAAAACACTCCGGGGCTATGAGATACAAACAGGTCACTAAATCCCGGTCAGAAAACCAAACCAAGTGTTAATTAGCAAGAAACAAAAAAGAACTTGTTAACTACTGGACTTTACCGTTCCAACAGAAATAAAAGAAAGCAAAAAGATAGAGAAATACTCATTTGTCTCAATTTCCCAGATGAAACTTGATAATTTTTTATAGCTTAGAATATTAGTACTGTTGTCTTCATCCTTATATTCACAAAGACTCGGCCAATGAATCTTTCATTCTTCTTCAGGTGTTTTGCATAGAACTTCGAACCGAACCCTTTATTTAATGCCCAGAGGTAGATTGTTCTGTGAAATATTAAAGTGACAGTGATACCAATGGTAGATAGTGCAATGGAAACGGTCCATAGGTGCTGAGAAAGGAGAATAGAGAAATCGGAGATCAGGGGAAGAATTGAGACCATCTAGACTACAGCTCTGTTAAGATCAGCTTGAATACTTAGCAGAGTCCTGTAGACCAGAGTAGACTTGCAGTCACTCAGATATCAATAAAAAAAAAACACCAATTAAAACTGCTGTAAAAAAAACTCACTAAGATTAAGTGATAGAATCACATAATAAGCAAATGCAGTAAATTAGAGCAAAGAGAGTATAAGACTAGACACGACTGGATGGGCAAGGCAATCCACTGGGAATTGTGCAAGAAGTTTGAATTCCGCCATACGAACAAATAGTAAATGCCCAACCCAGAATCCATCCAGGAAAATGAGACGTACAAATTTCCCTAGGATTTCGAGATATAAACTGATCATCTAATCTCGGCCAGACGACCAGACCTCGGGATAGTCAACAAAAAATGAGAACCTGCTGAATAGTAGATTTTGCCGTTCCAGTTTACCACATGGTAAAACTGAAGGAAAACAAAAAGAGAGATAAGTACTGAAACCTTGCCAGGGAACTGAAATAAACTATAGAACATGAAAATGACGATGATACCAATTGTAATTGTTGCACTCGGTGCGGTCATCAAATGATTGTACTGGGACTGGAGGACTTGTAAAGGAAAGGACAAGTGGTGACCATCCAAACTACAGCATTATTAAGATCGGCCAGAATACTGAGAAGAGTCCGGGAACTCGAGGAAAGTTGCCATCACACAGACTCCAGAGAGAAACCATCACCTAGCGCCGGTATAAAAACTCTCAAAAAAGTAAAATAGTAAAGTAAAGTTGGCGACAGTAGTCGAGAGGGGGGTGACCTGAAGGCTCCCTTTTCAATAGCTACTACATCGAGGTGTAGGGGAGGGCGGTACTCCTTTCCCTGGATTGCTCCACTTTACCCTTATGATGCTGAGTGTTGAGGAAGAGGTATCATCAAGTACCATTTTTAAAGTCTTTGGTATGAACCGACCTGAGACTGAACCCCGGTCTTCTGGACCATTGGCGAACACTCTACCAACCAGACCAATAATAATAATAACATCAACAACAAAAATAACAACAATAATAATAATAATAAATCTGTGTCAAAAAGGCGGTAAGAGTACTCGCCAGCATTGTGTCGATGAAACAATTCTGGGTATCAGTGAATATACAAAAAAGGGCAAATAAAAACTGAGTAAAACATCCCAAAATAGCAATGTTAGCAGAAATAACTTAAGGATAAACAAACAAACAAAAAATATAGAAAACAAAAAAAAAAAAAATGGAAGAAAACCAACTGTACGGATATTTCAAGCGACAAACAAGGGAAATTGCTCAGGAAATTGTAAATGACCTGGATATGGCTAAGAAGGAGGATACCTAAATCTCTTTTAATAGCAGCACAAAACAACGCCATAAGGACCAATTATATCAAAAAGATAATTGATAATACGCAATCAAATAGCAAGTGAAGGTCATGTACTGACAGAGATGAAACAGTTAATCACATAATCATAATAATAATAATAAAGAAACATGGATACAAAAAAAAAACAGGCTAACCATCAGTTGGGATGTCAACTACAGTAAAAAGACGCTGGATTGTATGGATCTTCATACCATCGGGATAATTAGGTGATTCACAGAGCAAAGAAAAGCTGCCAAAAAAAAAAAAAAAAAAAAAAAAAGAAAGAAAAAGAGATAAAGTTACCGCTTTCTAGAATTGGCAGTCATGAAACTGAGAAATCCTGTTAAATTGTCTAAGAAAAGAACGTTTCCGGAGGCAACTGGTTGCCATCTGCAGGGTCACATGGGTCGGTCAGACAATGAATGGGACGATAGATTAAATTAATTATTGAACTTAATTTGAGAGTGCAGTCCCTACTCGTAGGAAGCACCAACCTATCTCATCTAAAAGGGTTTGGGTCAGGTTCTTGTTTGATGCGTTAGATACACCAAAAAGGAGAATACTGAGGTTGTACTATTCATAATTTTTTGGTATTCCCTATTTCGTTTCCGCTTTAAAAGTGACGATTAGTCGAAACTGCCCATAAAGGAAAGGCGAATAAGTAACGATCCAAAGAGGAAAACAGAAATGAGTCTAACCTCATAAAAAATGGTATTAACGTTAACCAGAGACTATCAAAATATTCAAAGAGAGTATTTTCCAAAGTGGCTTCAGCGAAAATATTTCGGGGTTCTGCAAAAAAATTCCGGCGTTTCAAGGGAAAATTCTGCGATCCTGGGGATCCATTAAAATATTTTGGGCTATCGCGAAAAATTTCTGCAGTTCCTCAAAAAAGAAATAGATGTTCCACGAAAGCATCCTTGAGTTCGGCGAAAAAAATTGTGAAGTTCTGTAAAAATATTTTGGGGTTCAGCAAAATAATTTTGCGGATCCGTGAAAAAGTCCTGGGATTCCGGGATAAAATCCTTAGTTTCCGTGCTTTTTAATGAGCGATAGAGTTACTTGAAAAATATTCCTCAGTTTCGCCAAAGGAGGTTTTTGTTAATAAAAATATTCACACTTTTCAAAACATGCTTTTTCCTTCTTTGATTGGTTTAATTGGCTTTTATGGCATATCAACTATTGTAGTTTATTTCGTGCCAAATCGACTTTATATATATATATATATATATATATATATATATATATATATATATATATATATATTAAATACCTACACCTAGCATCAAAGTAGTATCTGTGCTGTTCAATGAATCAACTGCTGATGAAAAATTTGAGAATCATAAAAGAAATGAATATATATATATATATATATATATATGGGGTGGTATGTAAAAGAGGTGAAAGGGAATAGTTTTGAAAAATTAGATTGTCATGTTTCACTAGATGTCTTGGGCCATCAAAATGCAAAATTTCTTTGGAGAAACAAGTCAATCTGATTTTAAAAATTGTGTCGAATTATTTAGTTGGGTTTTATGGGATATCAACCATTGTAGGTTATTTAATTCCAAATCCTCCAAAATACATATATATTAAATACATAGGATTTTGTTTGGTTTGGTTTTATGGCATAACAACCATTGTAGGTTATTTAATGCCATATCCTCTTTATACATATATATTAAAAACGTATAATTTGGTTTGGTTAGGTTTTAAGGCATATCAACTATTGTTGGTTATTTAATGCCAAATCTTCTTTATACATATATATTAAAAACATATAATTTGGTTTGGTTAGGTTTTATTACATATCAACTATTGTAGGTTATTTAATGTTAAATCTTCTTTATACATATATATATTAAAAACGTATTGTAGCGCGTAATGACATCAACCGCCGAAAGTAAAAGGCGTTTTTAAAAATCACAAACTGTACTAAAAATAAAGATGAACGTACAATGTAATCTATGCTTTTAGTTGATCTGGCGTATATATATATATATATATATATATATATATATATATAATTCTTTTAAATACCCTGTTCGGTGGTAAAATCTGCTTGGTAGGGCCAGGAATGGCAGTACCGTCTTGAGCTACCTAAACTGAGTTATTCCCCTGGTTGGCGGCAGATGAGGGCAGGGTATCGCACGTGCTTTCACACGTTGTATAATGAAAATTATAAATTTTTGCCTTCATATGACTGATCCTTATGACATTATTATTAAATTACTTTATGCGGCTATTAAAAGAGGCTCGGTTTCTCTCTTTGGGTGTTAGCTTTTTAGCCATGTCCAAGTCATCCCGTGTGCAATCTACACAGTTTGTAACTTAAAGCATCCATACCATCGTTTTTCTTCCAAGTTCTCTTTCTTGATTTTGTTGCTTTATTGTAGGTTATTTAATGTCAAATATTCTTTATACATATATATTAAAAACATATAATTTGATTAGGTTTTATGGCATATCAACTATTGTAGGTTATTTAATGTCAAATCTTCTTTATACATATATATTAAAAACATAATTTGGTTTGGTTGGGTTTTATGGCATATCAACCATTGTAGATTATTTAATGCCAAATCCTCTTTATATATATATATATATATATAGGATTTGGTTTGGTTGGGTTTTATAACACATCCATCAATATAAGTTATTGAATGTCAAATCCTGTTTATACACATATATATGAAATATGCATGATTTGTAAGCACATTTTGTTGTTGAGTTTTTTAAGCGAGCATCAGCTAATTTTTTTCACACAGTTTTATTAGTTTCAATTATTGCAATGTAACTGTCACAATTTAACATCAATCGGTTTTTGCACACATTTAAATAGATATACACGATATGAAAGAGATTAGTTTGTCGGTAATTTCATTTTCGAATTAGTTAGAACTAATCTATTAGCACACTGTTGTTGTTAATGTTTCGACATAGTTAAATGGTTTCAATTATCGCTAACAATTATAATTATATTCAATATTAATCACTTATTTTCACACAGTGAAATGGTTACAAGTATTGTTATTTAATGTAATATAATGGCCGAGGAATTTCGTATTATATATCTTGCCTTTGGGTTTAGTTAGGCTGAGAACCTTTCGGCTCAGCACATGGGTTAGTTAGGTGCAAACCTGAGCACATGTATTGACTCGCGTGCGGGGAGGATGTGTCGTTCACAGATGTCAAAATAAAAATCCCAGAGAGATGATGTGACCGGGGGGATGTGAATGACGTCATGCACCAGAAGCGTGGGCGGAGGATTTTGGGAGATTTGAAAAAGTCAGTAGTTGAGAACTAGACTCCGAACGGGAACGGTCGACTTTCGGGGCTCGCTAAGGCCAGACGAATTTGTGCGGTACGGGCGCTGCACATTATGGGGGGGGCTGATGGAAAAGTCATCATAGAAAGATTGCGCATCTCTCTTGCTCATGTCGAAACCTTTAACTCAAAGGTAATAAAAGGTTTCGTACCTGAACTAAAAAGTCGTTACGTGTTTATCGTGTTTTGGGATTCCTATGTTGTTCTATGTATATATGTTATGAACATTCTATGTATGTTTCACATATCTGTATCATGGGTATGGTACATTAACACTAATTATTCTCTTCAACATTTCAATCGTACATCCTAGATGCATCAAGGAGGTCTTCAGTGATGCACAGTCTTCATCACCGATTTCGGGTTATTTTTGCATCATATCGTCTCCGACAGAAACCTCGGCATGACTCTGAAAGAGCCAAGCCGCCTCCTTGATCGCGACGTGCTACGCTCATGCCTCTACCAAAGCAAAAAAAAAGCTTTTAATAAGGCCGGACTACGGCCGTTCTTATAGACATCTGTCCTTCAGTAACAGCCAATGCAAAACAGGGCATTCCACACTCCTCTACTATATATAATACCATCTTTACCTCATCCGGTATCGGCTGACTACTTCCGGATTCGGTACCGAGGTAAGATGGCACTTTTAATTCTCGTCCACGTCCATGATTTACACTTCATAAGACTTACACAAATCCCCCCCCCAAATCTATCCTATACTAATACTTCCAAACTAACATGAAATAAGCCCCTACTCAAACTATTCAGTCAGTGTTTAATTCTTACCTTATACCCTTATTCGAAGCCCCCCCCCAAAGGAAAAACTCCCATTTAAATCATTTGCTACAGATTAACTCATACTTATTTGCCTAGATCTCCCTCCCCGTTTATCAATAATCTATGCTCATATTACCAATCTAATGCATATTTCTAAAAAAACAAAACACAAACAAAAAAAAAAAAACATTACTCATTCGTTTGAACACAATTAAATG
>CAUZXS010001149.1:105000-122500 GCA_963585895.1 Sepioteuthis lessoniana | reverse complement strand
GGGAGTTAAGCAGCCCTATAGCTGCATTTTTGTTAGCTGCTGCAAATATAAAACTTATCAACAGTAGAATTATGGACGTTATGTCCACTACTTTGTTTCATCTATCTTATTCAATCTTCAAAGGTAAGTATATATATATATATATATATATTGGCCTAGAGGGTAGAGTGTTCACCAATTGGTCCGGGAGACCAGGGTTCAATCCCAGGTCGAGTCATACCAAAGACTTTAAAAATGGTACTTGATACCTCTTTGCTTAACACTCAGCAATATAAAGTACGTATCAAGGGTAAAGTAGATCAATCCTGGGAAAGGAGTAACGCCCTCCCCTACACATCGGTGTAGTAGCTATTGAAAAGAGAGCCTTCTGGTCGTCTTCGACTACAGTCACCAACTATATATATATATATATATAAGCGTGTTTGATTAAATGATAAAAACATATTTTGTCTATATAATCTTATTAAGATACTTTCAAGTGTCCTGATAAGTGTCTTGGTTTCAGGTGGGAATTGGTGGATGAATTTACCAAATTTGTCCCGAACGCATTCAGACCTTTCATAGGGAATCATCATAGGTGGTTTTGCATGTGTAAAGAGCTCGGTACAATTTTAGTAAATGCATCCACCAGTTCCAACCTGAAACCAAGACACTTATCAGAAAACTTGAAAGGATCTTAATAGAATTATATAGACAAAATGGGTCTTTATTATTTAATCAAACATACTTAAATGAAAGATTGCTGCCCAACTACACACACACACACACACACACACACACACACACATATATATATATATATGTGTGTGTGTGTGTGCCTGTGTGTGCGTGCCTCTCTCTGTGTGTGTGTGTGTGTGTGTGTGTGTGTGTGTTTCTGTCTGCGTATTTACCCATATTCACCAGTTATGGGTTAAATAGAACCATTACGGTTCTGCGACAAGGATGGCTTTGCCATTAGATATCCCACAAAAGTTGATATGCTATTAAATAAAGAAACCAAACAAAACCAAATTAAGCTTCTTTAAGATTTTAGATTTCTTCCACACCCTTCACCGTTGTATGAGTCTCACCGGCACAGAAATGAAGACGGGAATCTGAACTAGTTTTTCTTCTTTGTTAAGTAGTGGTGGTGCGTTGCCACGACAATAATGTTCAGTTATGGCTTTTCATTCGGGGTGAGGCTTAAAACATTTTGAACAACTCTTTTATATTTATATATATATATATATATATATATATATATATATATATATATATATATATATATATATATTACGATTCAATGTAATATATATATATATATATATATATTACGATTCTATGTAAATTAAACCAGCACATATGATTTGTACAAAATAAAATTGAAAATCTTTTAAACACATATGTATGCATGAGTATAAGCGTACATATTAAAACCTTCACGGAGAAAGGAAGAAAGATTGCAGCCTGAATTTTTTTTTTTTTTTTTTACATTTTGTGTGCGAAGACGCTTATGTCTGTGTGTAAGTTTCCAGTGGTTTCTGCGCGTGCGTACTTATGACAGATTAACTCTCTTATCATATGCATGTATGCGTTTGTGTGCATGAGTGCACGAATGTGTATGTGTGTGAGTGACTACGTCCATACAGTATCTTTCTGATGCAGTTTCCATGACAACCGGTGGTGCTGTCTTCATAAAGATTGTTACCGAAATGTTACGTTCATATTGATTTTCAGGGAAGTACTGAATCCCGGCAGTAATGTGTCCTGGGCAGACACACGCACGCATGTACACACGGACACGCACGTTCACATACACATGCACACTCACAAGAGTGTACACAGACACACAGACACACATGAATATATATATATATATATATATATATATATGTGTGTGTGTGTGTGTGTGTAAAGAGAAAGAGAGAAAAAGTAGGTGAAACAGAGACGGAGAAAGAGAGAGGGGGTGGGAATTTGATTCAGTCTGGCACACAGTTATACTTGACTTCATTGACGATTCGCCAACAAGACTAACTTGATTATTAAGGGTTCAAACCATCTATTAGCTGAACGTCTATATATATGTATATATTGTAAGAGTGTTGGTCGTCACTGAATCACTTTGTTGTTATGTGTCGAATCGAGTGCAAAATAATATGGAGAGTGCTCAATATCTATGATAGAGCTATTATATAATAATGAGAATATATATATATATATAAATATATATATATATATATATATATATATATATATATATATATATATATATATATATTTAATCTATGGAAAATATTCTGCGACCTTAGGTTTCATGAAGTTTTTTGTAAAACAACCTTAAGATTTTAATTGATCAGAAACAAAACTAAAAAATAATGAGAAAACAATTTTTGAATCAGAGTATAATATCAGTCCAGAATGGAGGCGTGATTCTACAGACCTCCACCAAGCATTAATGTTGTATCTGTGCCCTTCAATGAATCAACCGCTGATGAAAAATTTGAGAATCATTAAAAAAAAAATGAATATATATATATATATATATATATATATATATATATATATATATATATATATATATATATATGCGTGGGTATCTATAAGAGATGAAAAGGAATAGTTTTGAAAAATTTGATTGTCATGTTTTGCTAGATGTCTTGGGCCATTAAAATGCTAAGTTTCTTTGGCGAAATAAGGCAATCTGATTTTAAAATTTGTGTCGATTTATTTATACAATTACAACAGAGACATTGACTGATAGTTAACCTGGTGGGTACAAATGTTGGCAGGCAAGCAAATATACATAGATAGTGCCTGTCACTTCTTTACAGAAGAAAGCCATCTTCTCAAATCCACTAAAAGTACCCGTGGGAGAGCATGTTACTTCTCAGGCTGAGTTCATCCTTTCAAGCACTGTCGCACATGTGACAAACAAGATAACTATCTTTGTCGTTGAAATTGCCGCCATGCTCTCTCATATGGCTTTTCAAACCTTCAGTAGAACCACATACTGTCACAGAAAAGATACGAATTACCTGTAGATTGATCATGTTGTCATGAAACCTCATACGTCTAGTAAGTCCGGATTGGAACAAATGGACCTTACAATAGATGTTACAAAAATGTTCAGGCTGAAAAGTATCGAGGACCGAACTCAGTTACCGCCGTTTCAAGATGGAGTATCCAATTCTCCGTGCTTCAAAAGTTTGTAAACATTCTCCGTCTCCAAGATTCACACTAAGTGCTGATAGATAGATAGATAGATAGATAGATAGATAGATAGATAGATAGATCAGACACTGATAAACTGATAAATAGATTGAACAGGCTCAGATAGATAGAGAAATAGATTGAACAGACTCAGATAGATAGATAGATAGATAGAACAAGCTCAGATAGACAAATAGACTGAACAGACTCAGATAGATAGATAGATAGATGCCCTAACGGTACCAAATAGACATTTGTATCACCACATCTACGCATAACCATTTGTACAACCACGTGAGCACACGTTAATGGCTGTATCTCTACATCTTAAGTAATAGTCGGACCCTGTTGTAACCTCACCATGGGAAAAGTCGACAAATACACAAAACTCTGTCTTAGTTCACTAACACAAAAGTTTATTCGCGACTAAACTTTTTAGGTTGTCGCCAGGAGAAAGAAACAGCGTACGAAAACTGAGTCAGTTGTATTAACTGGACAAAAAGAACATGCCATGAGGAGAAAGATCAGACACAGACTTTGGTTTGGTTTGGTTTCTTTGTTTAATGACATATCAACCTTTGTAGGTTATTTAATGCCAAAGCTATTCTCCTAGAAGAACAGTAGTGGTACTATTTAACCCATAGCTGGGAGGATAAGGGGGTTCATACCTTTCCCAAGGGTATTTGCCCGAAAGTGAAGCTAATAGCGTGACTGGAGTACGAACTTCCGTACTACGATTCCGTAGTCCATCGCTTTAACCATTACACCGCAAGGACACCCTACAGACACCGACTTTGAATTTTCTTTCTGTATTTTCTTTTGGTTCTAACGTACTTGTTCACTGGTTTCGTTTTCACAGGTTTGTGTCTGGTGTGAGATCCCTTTTCGGAGATCATCCCAATATGAGGTCCGTAATTTTCGTCTGTCTTTACATTTTCCTGGAAAGTGTAAACCTGCGCCTTTATCTTTTCGCGTCTGGCTGCCAACTTATTTTCAAACCCGGGTCGTCGCCTTATTTCCACCTGGTGTCGGCGGGAGGAACATCCATTTCCGCTGGTTTCACACCTGTGCAGAATATTTGGGACCTCCAGTGTTTTTCTTGTCATTTTTAATTACCGTTGTGATTTATCTGTGACTAGCTGACCTACAACGAATACTTAAGCCTAAGTCACTCAGAGGTCAGCTGCCCGTTACCGTAGACTCTGCATCTGCTTTTTCTTTTTCTTTTTTCCTCTCTCCCTTCCCAGAAATTAACCTTTCGTTCTCTTTATAAATTGGACCTACCATATCACGTTACGGATAGATAGATCGATAGATAGTGAATTGCAAAGTATTTGTTCGTATATGTATCACCCGTAAATGAATACAACTTTTCAAATCTTTTACAAAAAATGTTTGTTTATTAACTAAAGATACGAGGAATTATTTCTCGGACCTGTCGGCTAATACGCCGACTGTACTTCAGCCCAAAGGGGGTAAGATCCCTTTCAACGGGTGTTCTGGATATGGCACTAAACCAAACTATGGTGAGGCTTCAGTTCTGGAACTTTGTGGAGTGTAGAGTACCCCTTCATTGCTATTATTTCCTAGTTCACTCTGATCCAGAATGGTAGTGTCTGTTAGGGTTCAATGACTTGAGGTTGGAGGGCATACAAAGAGTGACAAAATAATAAAAAGAGTAAAAAAATTACAGTTACCGGGAGAGATTAGAGAAATTAAGATAAACCACTTTCTTAGAAAAAAGAATGAGAAATGATCTAATCGAAACTTGCAAAATAATTATTGGAATTTCCAATAATGGTAGACATTTTTTCTATATGTCTCTTCGAACAGGAAATTTACTGTCAAAATAGATTTCAAAAAGTAAGTTTACTAACCAATTGAATTTTTTTGCTAATAGAGTTATATATTTTTGAAATAAATTGCCTAATCAGATCAAAAATAGCATTAATGTAGAAAATTTCAAGATTAAATTGGATGATTTCTGGATAAATTGTAAAAAAAAAAAAGAATTTAAGTGGGCATTTGGGAGAATTATTAGCTGAATTACTCAACAGAATTTGACTTGTACATAGATATTGAATAAATAGTATTATGTGCAAAGATTAGGTTTGGTTTCTTTGTTTAATGGCATATTAACCTTTGTAGGTCATTTAATGCCAAAGTTATTCTCCTAGAAGAACTATAGTGGTACTATTTAATCCATAGCTGGGAGGATAAGGGGGTTCATACCTGTCCCAAGGGTATTTGCCCGAAAGTGAACGCAATAGCGCGACTGGAATATGAACTCGCTTACTACGATTCCGCAGTCTAGTGCTTTAACCCTTACGCCACGAGGACATTCCCCGTGAAGTTTAGAGTTTTCTGAAGGTTGATGTAATAAGATAATAAAAAGTGCAGATGCCCATGTTGGCATAACAGACAAATGATAAAATTGTTTAGAAGAACATTAATCTCTTGTATAAGGGTGATATGGACGCTTAACGAAATGCATTAAGAAAAAGTTTGATGGGAACAACAAAAGAATGCTACGTGTGGTTTTGAACAAATCCTTTTAGCAACACCCGACAAAAAGCAATTGTATGGCCAATTACCTCTCATCTCACAAACCATTCAAGTCAGACGAAGGAGACATGCCGGTCACTTTTGGGTAAGTAAGAACAAACTCATGAGTGACGTTCTCTTAGAAATTCTTACATATGGACGCGCCAGTGTTCGCTAACCAGCGAATACTAACATACATTAGCTCTGCGCAGACACCGGACGCAGTCTGGAGGACCTGCGAGGTGCGATGGCCGATAGGGACGGATGGTGAGAGAATCAAGGAACTCCATGCTATAAGCATAACTTGATGATTATGATTTCTCTCTCTACCTCAATCTTTCTCTCTCTCTCTCCACACACACACACACACACACACATATATATATATATATATATATGGTGCATTCAATAAGTTTCCAGACTTTTTTTGTACAGGCATTTAAAATTGTTGTAGACTCTTGAAAATTCACTGTTATTGCTATACATCTTATGAGATGACTGACCAATTTTTATGATTTCAGGTTCAAATCAACAGCTATAGCAGCAATTGGAACGCACCCTGCTAAAGCCTGATTGTCATAGCTGGTGAATTTAAAAAATGCAATCTGGACGTCAGGACAATTTAGAAGAACGATATGCAATAAAATTGTGTTTTAAACTTGGAAAAAATGCCACAGAAACGTATGGAATACTTCAGATTGCTTTTAGAGCATCTTGCATGAATCGAGCATCAGTTTTTGAGTGGCATGAGAGATTCAAGGAAGGCAGGGAGTCTATGAGGGATGATGAGAGGTGTGGGAGGAGTAAGGAAGTCAATACACCAGAGTTGATTGGCCAAAGGGTTGGGGTTAGGGTTACTGTGTTGAGGTTTTAAGGGAGTTCAGAAAGAGATTCCGTCGGAAGAGGCCAGCACTCTTCAAATCGGGTCATCGGTATTTCCAACAGGACAATGCACCAGTCCACAACTTCATCCTTGTCACAGACTATTTGTGCAAGATGGGAATCAAGACAGTTCCTCAGCCTCCCTAAAGTCGAGACCTTGCTCCCTGTGACTTTTGGTTATTCCCTAAGCTCACAGGCTGTCGTTATGAGAGAATTGAGGAGCTGAAAGAGGCTATGACGAAGGTCATTGACACGCTGACGTAAGAGGACTTCGATGGGGCCTTCCAGAAGTTGTTGGAACGGTACAACAAGTGCATCGCAGCCGAAGGAGATTACTTCGAATGGGACTAGTGTTTCATGTGTGTACTATCAATAAAAGTGGCCATACGAAAAAAGTCTGGAAACTTATTTAATGATCCTCGTATATATATATATATGTATATTGCAAGATTTTTCAGTTGAGCAGCATGCTTAAATCTGCTCTAAACTAGGAAAGAAAGCACTTTTCGATATGATTGGTAAAGGAGTAATAATATTATAAGTTGTTGGCGACCGTAGTCGAGGGTGACCCGAAGGCTTCCTTTTCGATAGCTACTACACTGAGGTGTAGGGAAGGGTGCTACTCCTTTCCCTGGATTGCTCCACTTTATCCTTGATCCATACCTTATAATACTGAGTGTTAAGCAAGGAGGCATCAAGTTCCATTTTTTTAGTCTTTGGTATGACTCGCCTTGAGATTGAACCCTGGTCTCCCGGATCATTGAACACTCTACTCATTCGGTCAATGACCCGGTAATATTATAGAGTCTTTGAATTGTGAGTTAAAAGCTTCCACTCCTTCCTAAATATAAAGTATGTCAATATACATAGGACCTATGCGACTGCTAATAACTCTTCTAATAATAATGTTGTGTTCTTTTTTGGTTTCAGATCCGAAAATAGTAAACTATAACAACTATTAACCCTCGATCACAATGCTTTGGATATGAAAGTAAAATATTTTGCGTCACTCCTTATTTGGAGACAAAATCATTCAAAACTGTCTCAAAATAGATGCAGCCTATTAATATAATGAATTATCACTGAAACAAGAAACTAAAAAAATATTGCATGTCCTGGAAGCTTATATTATAACAATTGAAAAACATTCATTTGATGTCTCTAGCTCAAAGGATGCATTTTTTACAGGACGTGTTCCAAATGACCGCCATTGAGCTTGTCTAAGTAATATATCATTATCATATTAATGGGTTGCATCTATTTTGAGACAAGAGTAGCATATATCAGATCTCTGAAATGCAATAGGATCGGATGTGCTGTGTGAGCTATGGGCGAAAGAGTGAGTTATCATCTCCAATGATGCATTGGGAGTATGTGACTGTAATCTTAGCTTTCAGCAAACAGGGATTTTTTTTCACGTCCTTTTGTTAACAACTTTTTTTCTGGTCGTACAACGATGAGCATCGATCAACGAATAAGGTAACATATTGACGTCCGACCCAGCCATCGATCAAGGAACCGGTGCATCCGGTCGAAGATATCAGGGTATAACCTTGACTGTGGACGAGTTGAATTGGGTGCAGATGCGACGCTCACAGGAAGCAGGTGGATGTCAAACAATGATATAATCCGGTGCGACAGGAAGTTCAGTGAGTTTCGAGTCTTTTGTTGCAGTTCGAGGCAGTGAGAACCAGGCTCAGCAGAGGGTTGGGCCCTTAGGGACCTCGGTTAAGCAGCCTAGCAGAACGAGAAAGAGGTGCTGCTAAAGACAGAGGAACTGGGGTTCAATATGTTGCAGTCTCTGTTCAGTCTCCAACTCACCTCTCACTCATAACCCTTTCGTAACCCTTTCGCAACCATTTTGAATAAAGTGTGAGAGGTATATTTTTCTAAAGAACTGTGTTCGCTCGTCATTATTGAGTTGATTATGTTTCCGCATGTATATGTGTATAGTTGTATATGTATCACAGCTATGCAACAATAAACTTGACGTTTTTGATCCGGTTGGGGAAAACTCCGCCATAATCACTTGAAATGCTTCCACAAGTGTATAGAAATTACACCACGTTGTACACTCGTGTTTTAGAGAGCCACAAGAGGTTCAAAGAACATCCCGAGAATGTGAAAGATAACTTCAGGAGTGAGAGGCTTTCAACAAACAAGGTTGATTTGGTTTGAGTTAGTTTGGTTTTATGGCATATCAACCATTGGTGGTTATGTAATACCTAATCCTGTTTTTACAGTTTTTACATATATATTAAATCGATGATTTGTAAACACATTTTGTAGATACACATATTTAAAGGATCAAACAGTTCTATTTCTAACAATACAATTTAGCATAAGTCAACAAAGTTAAATGGATCCAAATATTTTTATGTATCACAAACAATTCCATTAAACATCAATCATTTGTTTACATACAGTTAAAGGATCAAACAGTTCTATTTCTATCAATTCAATTTAGAATAAGTCAACAAAGTTAAATGGATCGAAATATTGCTATGTATCACTGACTATTCAATTAGATAGCAGTCGTTTGTATACACACACACTTAAATATCAAACAGTTCTATTTCTAACAATTCAATTTAGCATAAGTCAACAAAGTTAAATGGATCCAAGTATTGCTATGTATCACTAACAATTCAATTAAATATCAGTCATTTGTTTACGCAGTTAAATGATCAAACATTATCACCGAAGAATTGAGCATGTCTGAAAAGTAACCGGGCTGCGTGTGCTAAGCATCCAGCAGTTACTGGCTGTGAGGAACATCATCAGCCTAGTTTAACCTCACCATTCATCCGATCTTCTTGATCCGTATGCTTTATTTTGTTTTTCCCAAGTTGAAGGGGATCATCAAGGAGATCTGTTTTGCAGGTGTAGAGAGGTCCATAGCGAAGGAGCTGAAGGAGATCCCAGAAGAATCTTTCCAGCAGTTCATAGAAGCATTGTAAGGAAGGATGGGAGAATGCATTAGACTCGAGGGGGATTAATTGTAGTTTGTGGTTTAAAACTAAAATAAATAGTTTGACACCAGTCTGTAAATGAGGGAGTAATCCCCCTTGTTTGGTACAGGCACCTTAGAGCTGGGTACACATTACCATTGTATACCGACCAGTCATACACATGTCACCGTTAGAAGGGTTGACCCTTTTATTACCATTTCTCCGAGCCGAACACACGTATTGCCTGACAGAGCTGCGACTTTACACTTTGCGAAGGGGGCATTCTTTGAGGCGAACAGAGGTAAGAATCACACTGTATCTGTATTTGCCCGAATTATTGATCTGTGTGAAAGGGATTACAGAAGTTGTTTTCTATTTTGTTTTTAGTTTCACGGTCAAAGAAGGGTTTAAAGAAGGAACGAGGGACCTATTGCGAATAGACAACTTCTTTACCAGTTGAGCTTTTTACCTCATTTTTTGCCTCATGGTGCTACCGTTACACCAGTCCGTTAATTTTTAAACATACATCATATCTATATTAAATAAAATTCAAAATAATTCCAGAGATATTTGACGAGTTTGAATATATCTACCGGAAGATCGATTGCTTGAAACTCTGAGTCGTGAATGGTTTTATTTTATACATGTCTTGAAGTATTTCATTACTGCAAAATTGTATAATGTCTGGTCTGGTTCGGTTTCTTTGTTTACTGGCACGTCAATTTTCATGGGTTATTTAATGCCAAAGCCATCCTTGGAGAAAAACAACAGCTGCACAATTTAACACAAAGCTGAGAAGGATAAGGGGATTCCTATCTTTCCCGAAAATATCAATCTGAAAATAAAGATAATATTGTTGCTGGGGTTCGAACTCGTTTTGTACGGCGCCGCAGTTTAACAATTAGGCTACGGTGGACTCTCTTTGTATTGTGGTTGTTTTCCTAATGATCAATTCAACAAATTTCACTATTATTTTGTTGTAATTTACGAAGCGTTTTTTTGCTCAGATATGGCAAAATACCGTATGAATGTGGCACCCAATAAGACTCGAACTCACTCGTGAAGGTCTACTAGTCTAGCTTGCTAACCCTTAAACCACACGAAGGGCCCAAACTGAAGGTAATAACACAACGGGAGTTCGAATTCGCTTTTTACGGTGCCGTAGTCGTGCGCTTTAACCATTAGACCACGGGGGTTCTTTCTCTCTCTCTCTCTCTCTCTCTCTCTCTCTCTCTGTATTATGACTGTTTTCACGATGATTACGTCAGCAAATTTCATCATCTTGTCATTGTATCTTATCAAGACGTATAACCGAAACACGATCGACAAATAAATTGTTAGTTTCAATAATTCCGTCTCCATTCTTCTGTGATATTTCTCGACCAGAGCCCAGCCCCCCCAAAACACGTACTCTCTCTCACATACATACACACACACGCTGACACATACACACGTACACAGACACGCATGCGCGCAAGCACACGTACGCACCCGCACACACACACACACACACACACACACACACACACACACACACAGAGGCGCTCACACACACACACGCAAATACATGCACACGCACACACAGACATACGCACACACATATATATGTACACACATGCGCATACCCATACAGACAAATACACGCATATGCACACGCACATAGAGACACACGCACACACATACATATATACGTTCACAAACACGTACACACACGCACACACATGCGCATAATTGCCCATAAGTAAGTACAATCTACACAGAGATATAATTGTTGGTGGCCGACAGGTCTGAAACTCAGTCTAACGTAAAGTTGGACGGGTTTCGATCCCGGCTTCGAGCGTCCTGCGTGTCTAGCCACACTGAAGAGTTCTGATAGAACGAAACAGTCTGTCTGTGGATGACAATATATATATATATAGATATAATTGATCACCTCCGGTGTTATAATAATGGTTAGCAAACTAGACTACCAAACATTCACGAGTTCGTTCAAGTCTCATTGGGAGCCCCTTCGGGCGGCCTCGTGCCACATATAAGGTGTTTATAAGGTGACCGTGGTGTAATGGTTATCGTCGTAGGAAATGGACACGGTGACACGAGTTCAAATCCTGGACGAGACTGGTTGCATTTCACATTTCACTAATACCCTTGGGAAAGGTATGAATCCAATTATTCTCCCTTCAGCTATGGGTAAATAGTAGGACAGACTAGGTGAGGCAACTAGTCTAGGAGAAGGAAAACTCTGAATTCAAACCTGTTAAACTCCGCTTAAAAATTGACCTTATGTCATATCCTGCCCGAGAGGAGGGGGTGGTAAATATGTGTATAAGCAAAAAAGCTTAGTAAGCCTTTGTTACGGTCTTGTGCCACTTCTGAGCAAAAAAGAAACGCTTAGTAATTTATTACACACAGATATAATAAGATACCAGTATGTCTGGTGGAACATTATGCATTCAAAATAGAACTGAGAGTTCACCGAATGCATCTCCTACAGGGGAATATAATAAGTACAGTAAAGTTGGCAACCGTAGTCGAGGACGACCAGAAGGCCCCCCTTTCAATAGCTACTACACCAAGTTGTAGGGGAGGGCGCTACTTCTTTCCCTGAATTGTTCCACTTTACACTTGATATGTACCTTATATTGCCGAGTGTTAATCAAGGAGGTTTCAAGTGCCATTTTTAAAGATTCCACCAGGGATTGAACCCAGGCCTCCTGGATCATTGGCGAACACTCTACTCACTCGACCAAGGGAATATAATCAGCTTAAAAGACAAAAAAGAAAGACGAATGTCCTCGGTATAACCCGAAAGTATATCCGATGGTGAGGTTTCAGTTCTTGTTGTTGTTGATTGGTTGGATTTTATGGCATATCAACCTTTGTGGGTTATGTAACGCCAAATCCATTTTTATGAAAATAATCAGTTCTATTTCAAACAATTCAGTTTAGCATGAGTACACAATATAATTGTCAAAAAAATTTCTATTTCAAACTATTCAGTTTAGCCAAATAGTTCTAATTCAGTTAATTCAGTTTAATATAAGTACAGCTTTCGTTAACACACAGTTAAATGTCAAAAATGTTCTATATTAAACAAAATTCAATTTAGTGTAAGTAGAGTTTTAATGTCAAAAACAGTTCCATTTCAAACAATTCAGTTTGGCATAAGCACGCAGATTAGATGTAAGTACAGTTTAATTGTCAAAGCCATTCAGTTTAGTCAAACAGTTCTAATTCAAACAATTCAGTTTAGTATAAGTATGCAGTTAGTTCTATTTAACCCATAGATAGGGCCCTATCAGGTGCTACCATTTCGGGCAAGAGTGGACCTGGGAGCAAATGCAATGAAGGGGTGCTCCGCATTCCCCAAAGCCCCAGCATCACTGGAACCTCCCCATCAGATTGTTTAGTGTCATATGCAGGACACTCATTTGGGGGGTGTCATACCCCTCTGCAGAAGTGCAGTCGGTGTATTCTACAGCCCTAACCGACTGGGGCAATTCAGTTCTAGAATTTTCTTGACATTACAAGTCGGAAGAGTTAATTCCTGTTAATTTCTATTCATGGGTGAACTAGATCTTTTTGAGATGAAGAGTTATATAATTCTTTATAAGAATTGTGAAAAGATATTTTTGCACAGTGTACTATGGGAAACCATAACTGTTAAACAAATTTCGGCAGGAGATAACCCAACAAGAGATAACATGTCAAAAACAAACAAGTAAACACGTTCTCTCTCTCTCTCTCTCTCTCTCTCTCTCTCTGTCTCTCTCTCTTCACACACACACACATTCACATACTAGCAATCTATCTATGTCTAGTGAAAAGGTTATTTTTCAAAACGTAATACAGATATCTATCTATCTATCTATCTATCTATCTATCAACCTCTGTTCATATCTATCTATCTATCTATCTATCTATCTATCTATCTCAGTCTGTTCATATCTATCTATCTCTGTTCATATCTATCTATCTATCTATCTATCTATCTATCTATCTATCTATCTATCTACATTGATCTAGCTGACTATGTACATTGTGAAATCATCTATCACTTTCTCAATTACTTCATTCATATATATATATATATATATATATATATATATATATATATATATATATATATATATATATATATATCATTCATCTCATCTATCTCTCTTTTCTCTTTACACACGCATACACAAACATACGCACACACACACACATATGCAGCTGAAATAGCTCGTTATATTACTCTGCTTATGATATGCCTATAGATTAAGAAACTTCATTTTTCTCCCCGTCATCTATCTATCTATCTATCTACTCACACTCTTTTGTATAGAATACACCGACGGCTTCTCTGCGGAGTGAAAGACCCTTCCCACAGCAAGTGTGCTTGATATGACACTAAACAATCAGATAGTGGGGTTCCAGCAATGCTGGAACTTTGGGGAATGCGGAGTACCCCTTTATTACCATCCCTCCTAGGTCCATTCTGGCCTGAAGTGGTACCACTTGATAGGGCCCTGTTTATGGGTTAAATAGAACTAAACTGTGTATTTATGCGCAACTGAATTGCTTGAAATAGGACTGTGTTGACATTTAAACTGTGTACTTATGCTAAACTGAATTGTTTGAAATAGAACTGTTCATATGTATAAAAATGGATTTGGCATTTATAACCAATAATGGTTGATGTGCAATTAAATTAAACTTCTATCTATCTATCTATCTATCTATCTATCTCGTGAAAAGCTTATTCTTCAAAAGTTTATTTTATCGCTTAGTGTGATGTAGACCTAAGACTGATTTGCCCCGTCTGCTGAGGCTGTAGAATACACCGACTGCACTTCTGCAGAGGGGTAAGATTCCACCCACTAACGAGTGTGCTGGATATGACACTAAAGAATCTGATGATGAGGTTCCAGTAATGCTGAAGCTTTGGGGGAATGCGGAGTACCCCTTCATTGCCATCGCTCCCAGGTCCACTCTGGCCCAGAGTGGTAGCACCTGATAGGACCCTGTTTATGGGTTAAATAGAACTAAACTGTGTACTTATACTTATCTAAATTACTTGAAATAGAACTGTTTTGATATTTAAACTGTGTACTAAAGCTAAACTGAACTGCTTGAAATAGAGCTGTTTTGACATGTAAACTACGTACTTATGCTAAAGTGAATTGTTTGAAATAGAACTCTTTCGACATTTAACTGTGTGTGAACAAAAACTATTCTTAGACTAAACTGAATAGCTTGAAATAGAAATGCTTTTGACAAATAAAGTGTTTACTTACATTTAAACTGCGTATTTATGCTAGACTGAATTGTTTGAAATAGAACTGTTTTTGACATTGAAACTGTCTTCACGCTTAACTGAATTGTTTGAAATGGAACTGTTTTGACATTTACCTGTGTGTAAATAAAATCTACTCTTATACTAAACGGAATTTGTTGAATTAGAACTGTTTGACTATACTGAATAGCTTGAAATAGAAATGCTTTTGACAATTAGACTATGTACTCATGCTAAACTGAATTAAATAGAACTGATTTTTTGGTCTAAAAATGGATTTGGCATTAAATAACCAACAAAGGTTGATATGCCATAAAACCCAACCAACCAACCCTAATACATCTATCTATCTATCTATCTATCTCATTTTGTTCATCTCTCTCTCCCCTCTCTATCCCTCTCTCTCTCTCTCCATGTAGCTACCTCTCTCTCAGGATGTCATTATCTATCTATCTCAGTCTGTTCACATCTATCTATCTATCTATCTATCTCAGTCTGTTCTTATCTATTTATCTATTCGTGCAAGAAAGCTTATTACACTCATTGTAGAAGCATACAGTTTTAAATAAAGATCCTTACCCATAAAGTCATATACATACATACATACATATATATATATATATATATATATATATATATATATATATATATATATATATATATGTATGCATGTGTATATGAGTATACGTTTTAGCATGTATTTGCAAATATGTGTATCTAACCTTACGTATAAACCTCAACACGTATGCAACATACATACACATTTGTAATTTCTTACATACAAACACTCATCTAGGGCTTCTCAAACAATTTAACCCTTTTTTCTTTACCTCGCTTTTATACAGATGTCTGATCCCGCCATTTTGAATAAACAACCTTGATCTCGAGAAAACACGTGACTATTTTTAACTTAAAAAAAGAAAAGAAACGGTTGTTTTTCAGCCTTTTGTTTTTATTTTTTTTTTGGGGGGGGGGGGGATTTTTTGTTTTGCTTCTTCTTTTTCCCCCTTGACGGACTATCAAGTATCCATTCAAAGCAATTTTTGCTTTTTATCTATTTTTAATTTCTTACTTCAAAATTGAAACATTGTTTTTTTGTTTTTTGTTTTTTTTATGGAAAAAATTATTAGAATTTTTTAAAAAATGTCCATTTTAAACGGAAACTGCCCAGATAACAAAAAAATTTCAAAAATTGAACAAACAATGAAAATGAAAATAAAAAAGAGAGAAAAAATGAGTCACCAAAATTGAAATTAAAGTTTCTGAAACTGAACAGGCATATAGTCTCGACCAAGGTTACTCGCTGTTACTCGGATTAAAGGATGTGCGATCGGTATAACGGTTATCGGTGCGGAAAATGAAGTCGGTTAGTCTAGATAAAATTCCCGCCAAAGATCTCTACATTCCGTTTTCCCTAATATCCAATGGAAAAGTCATGAACCCGTCTTCTCTGTCTCTCTGCCCTGAGTGATATAACAGCATTTTGTTAGAACTGTTTTTTATATGACGGTGAGTAGTAGTGAACTTGGCCTCAGTAATTAAATGAACGAAAGAACATTGACAAACAAGAAATAATAGGAACACAGAAATACTGGAAACAAATAACAGTGATTTTTTATTTTTGACTATGTGTGTTATGATGGAGAGGATCTTTAGTTTGCAATTATTTTGGTGTCAGAAGCAACTTTCGGTTAAATTCTTTGAGTGTATAAGTGCTTGTAGGTGAAGAAAAGGAAATTACTCGAATATTTTGTCTTTTTATTTGTTTGTTTGTTTTGTGGAGCTGGTTGTCTTATGCTTCTGAATACCTTGGGGTCTATAAGTCGGATAAGTTCTTTTCTTCTGATTGTGCTTTCTCTTCTCCCTCTTTTTACGGACTCTCTTTAAACTATAGGCATTTTTTTTTATGCATTGCAAGAATCCTAAGTTGTTGCTGAAGTTAAATTTTGTCTTCTCTAATTCAATGGCTTAATTCCCATCCCAAAAGAATTAGGTGATGTGTCCGCTTACGGCGGAATTTTTAAAACATGTGCTGGTGTCAATTAGTCTGACTTAGGTCGATTTTTATAATTTATGAAATCATTTTTTGTTTTTTGTTTTCTTTTTCATGATTGGACATTTTTAGAAAGAGATTTTTTTTGTCTTCTTCTTCTTCTTCTTCTTCTTCTTCTTCTTCTTCTTCTTAAGAAGAAGAAGAAGAAGAAGAAGAAGAAGAAGAAGAAGAAGAAGAAGAAGAAGAAGAAGAAGAAGAATGTTATATACAAGCGTGTGGTTGCAAGAAAATTAAGACTGAAGAGAAGATTTACTTTTTTTTGTTTATTGAATAAATAAAATAAACAAGCGGATGAAATATCTGGCTGGCTGACGGGGGCTCGTCTATTCGGTGACAAGCGGTTGCTTTGATCTGGTCAGACGGTGTTGTCGGGTGACGCTCTTAGGACAGCCGACAATTAACTGGCGTGTGACCTCTGCTCGGCCTATTTATATCTTCCCAACTTCAAACACCGGCTCCAGAAAATACTACTTGTGGAAAAAAAAATGATTGGTTGAAAAATAAACCTTTTTTTTTATAACTGAAAATTTTCTGGGGATTTGGGATAGAATATACGCGGAGCCTATGCGCAGAAGCCATGATTTTCTCAGTTTGACACTG
>CAUZXS010001149.1:97500-100000 GCA_963585895.1 Sepioteuthis lessoniana | reverse complement strand
TCTATCTATCTATCTATCTATCTATCTATCTATCTATTTATCTATCTCTTTGAATCGGTTCATATCAATCTCTTTATCTATTTATCCATCTATCTAACTATCTCACTCTGTTCATATCTATGTATCTATTAATCTATTTGAATCTATCTATTTCTCTATTTATCCATCTATCTCTGTTCATATCTATCTATCTATCTATCTATCTATCTATCTATCTATCTATCTATCTATTTAACTATCTCTCTAAATCTGTCCATATCTATCTATCTATCTATCTATCTATCTCAGCTTGTTCATATCTATTTATCTATTTAACTATCAATTTGAATCTGTTCATATCTATCTATCTATCTATCTATCTATCTCAGTTTGTCCATATCTATCTATCTATCTATCTATCTATCTATCTATCTCAGTCTGTTCATATCTATGTATCTATTTAACTATCAATTTGAATCTGTTCATATCTATCTATCTATCTATCTATCTATCTATCTATCTATCTATCTATCTATCTATCTCAGTTTGTCCATATCTATCTATCTATCTATCTATCTATCTATCTATCTATCTATCTATCTATCTATCTCAGTTTGTTCATATCTATCTATCTATCTATCTATCTATCTATCCATCTATCCCAGGCTGTTCATATCTATCTATCTATCTATCTATCTATCTATCTATCTATCTATCTATCTATCTATCTACCCATCCATCTATCAATCTATCTATTTGAATCTGTTCATATCTATCTATCTATATATCTATCTATCTATCTATCTATCTATCTATCTATCTATCTATCTATCTATCTATCTATCCCAGGCTGTTCATATCTATCTATCTATCTATCTATCTATCTATCTATCTATCTATCTATCTATCTATCTATCTATCTATCTCTGTCTCTTCATATCTATTTATCTATCTATCTATCAATCTCAGTCTGTTCATATCTATCTATCTATTTAACTATCTATTTGAATGTGTTCATATCTATCTATCTATCTATCTATCTATCTATCTATCTATCTATCTATCTATCTATCTATTTAACTATCTCTCTAAATCTGTCCATATCTATCTATCTATCTATCTATCTATCTATCTATCTATCTATCTATATCAGCTTGTTCATATCTATTTATCTATCAATCAATCTATCTATCTATCTATCTATCTATCTCAGTTTGTTCATATCTATCTATCTATCTATCTATCTATCTATCTATCTATCTATCTATCTATCTATCTATCTATTATAATCCATCCATCTATCTATCTATCTATCTATCTATCTATCTATCTATCTATCTCTGTCTCTTCATATCTATCTATCTATCTACCTATCTATCTATCTATCTATTTGAATCTGTTTATATTTATCTATCTATCTATATATCTATCTCAGTCAGTTCATATCTATCTATCTATCTATCTATCCCAATCTGACCATATCTATCTATCTATCTGTCTATTTGAATCTGTTCGTATCTCTCTAACTATCAATCTATCTATCTATCTATATATATATCTATCTATCTATCTATCTATCTATCTATCTATCTATCTATCTATTTGAATCTTTTTATATCTATCTATCTATCTCTTTACCTGTCTATATATCTATCTATCTATCAATCTCTCTATCTATCTCAGTCTCTTCATATCTATCTATCTATCTATCTATTTGACTCCATCTAACTATCTATATATCTCTGTTTCTTCATATCTATCTATCTATCTATCTATCTATCTATCTATCTATCTTTCTATCTATCTATCTATCTATCTATCTATCTATCTATCTATTTATTTGAATCTGTTCATATCAATCTCTCTATCTATTTATCCATCTATCTAACTATCTCACTCTGTTCATATCTATCTATCTATCAATCTATTTGAATCTATCTATCTCTCTATTTATCTATCTATCTCTGTTCATATCTATCTGTCTACCTATCTATCTATCTATCTATCTATCTATCTATCTATCTATCTTTCTTTCCCAGGCTGTTCATATCTTTTTATCTATCTATCTATCTATCTATCTATCCCAGTCTGTTCATATCTATGTATCTATTTAACTATCAATTTGAATCTGTTCATATCTATCTATCTATCTATCTATCTATCTATCTATCTATCTATCTATCTATCTCAGTTTGTCCATATCTATCTATCTATCTATCTATCTATCTATCTATCTATCTATCTATCTATCTCAGTTTGTTCATATCTATCTATCTATCTATCTATCTATCTATCCATCTATCCCAGGCTGTTCATATCTATCTATCTATCTATCTATCTATCTATCTATCTATCTATCTATCTATCTATCTATCTATCTATCTATCTACCCATCCATCTATCAATCTATCTATTTGAATCTGTTCATATCTATCTATCTATATATCTATCTATCTATCTATCTATCTATCTATCTATCCCAGGCTGTTCATATCTATCTATCTATCTATCTATCTATCTA
>CAUZXS010001149.1:82500-92500 GCA_963585895.1 Sepioteuthis lessoniana | reverse complement strand
TATCTATCTATCTATCTATCTATCTATTTAACTATCTATCTAAATCTGTCCATATCTATCTATCTATCTATCTATCTATCTCAGTTTGTTCATATTTATTTATCTATCAATCAATCAATCTATCTATCTATCTATCTATCTATCTATCTATCTATCCATCTCAGTTTGTTCATATCTATTTATCAATCTATCTATCTATCTATCTATCTATCTATCCGAGGTTGTTCATATCTATCTATCTATCTATATATCTATCTATTTGAATCTGTTGATATCTATCTATCTATCTATCTATCTACCTCAGTCTGTTCATATCTATCTATCAATCTATTTGAATCTGTTGATATCTATCTATCTATCAATCTATCTATCTATCTATCTATCTATCTCAGTCTGTTCTTATCTATCTATCTATTTGACTATCTTTTTGAATCTGTACATATCTATCTATCTCTCTGTTTATCTAAATTGTTCATATCTATCTATCTATCTATCTATCTATCTATCTATTATAATCCATCTATCTATCTATCTATCTATCTATCTATCTATCTATCTATCTATCTATTTGAATCTGTTAAATCTATCTATCTATCTATCTATCTATCTATCTATCTATCTATTTGAATCTGTTCATATTTATCTATCTATGTATATATCTATCTCAGTCTGTTTATATCTATCTATCTATCTATCTATCTATTTATCTATCTCTTTGAATCGGTTCATATCAATCTCTTTATCTATTTATCCATCTATCCATCTCACTGTGTTCATATCTATGTATCTATCAATCTATTTGAATCTATTTATTTCTCTATTTATCCATCTATCTCTGTTCATATCTATCTATCTATCTATCTATCTATCTATTTATCTATTTTACTATCTCTCTAAATCTGTCCATATCTATCTATCTATCTATCTATCTATCTCAGCTTGTTCATATCTATTTATCTATCAATCAATCTATCTATCTATCTATCTATCTATCTATCTATCTATCTATCTATCTATCTATCTCAGTCTGTTCATATCTATGTATCTATTTAACTATCAATTTGAATCTGTTCATATCTATCTATCTATCTATCTATCTATCTATCTATCTCAGTTTGTTCATATCTATCTATCTATCTAGCTATCCCAGGCTGTTCATATCTATCTATCTATCTATCTATGTATCTATCTCAGTCTTTTCATATCTATCTATCTCAGTCTTTTCATATCTATCTATCTATCTATCTATCTATCTATCTATCTATCTATCCCAGACTGTTCATATCTATCTAGCTAGCTATCTATCTATTTATCTCAGCCTGTTCATATCTATCTATCTATCTATTTGAATCTATCTATCTATCTATCTATCTATCTATCTATCTATCTATCTATCTCAGTCTGTTCATATCTATCTATTTAACTATCTATTTGAATCTGTTCATATCTATCTATCTATCTATCTATCTATCAATCTATCTGTCTCTCTGAATCTGTTCATATCTATCTATTTATCTATCTACCTATTTGAAGCCATCTGTCTATCTATCTATCTATTTGAATCTGTTTATATCTATCTATCTATCTGAATCTGTTCATATCTATATATCTATCTATCTATCTATCTATCTATCTATTTATTTGAATCTATCTATCTATCTATCTATCTATCTATCTATCTATCTATCTCAGTTTGTTCATATCTATTTATCAATCTATCTATCAATCTATCTATCTATCTATCTATCTTAGGCTGTTCATATCTATCTATCTATCTATCTATCTATCTATCTTTTTGAATCTGTTGATATCGATCTATCTATCTATCTATCTATCTATCTATTTTAATCTGTTGATATCTATCTATCTATCTATCTATCTATCTATCTATCTATCTATCTATCTATCTCAGTCTGTTCATATCTATCAATCTATTTAACTATCTTTTTGAATCTGTACATATCTATCTATCTCTCTGTCTATCTAAATCTGTTCATAACTATCTATCTATCTATCTATCTATCTATCTCAGTTTGTTCATATCTATCTATCTATCTATCTATCTCAGTTTGTTCATATCTATCTATCTATCTATCTATCTATCCCGGGCTGTTCATATCTATCTATCTATCCATCTATCTATCTATCTGAATCTGTCCATATCTATCTATCTATCTATCTATCTCAGTTTGTTCATATTTATTTATCTATCAATCAATCAATCTATCTATCTATCTATCTATCTATCTATCTATCTATCTATCTATCTATCTATCTATCTATCTATCTATCCATCTCAGTTTGTTCATATCTATTTATCAATCTATCTATCTATCTATCTATCTATCTATCTATCCGAGGTTGTTCATATCTATCTATCTATCTATCTATCTATATATCTATCTATTTGAATCTGTTGATATCTATCTATCTATCTATCTATCTACCTCAGTCTGTTCATATCTATCTATCAATCTATTTGAATCTGTTGATATCTATCTATCTATCAATCTATCTATCTATCTATCTATCTCAGTCTGTTCTTATCTATCTATCTATTTGACTATCTTTTTGAATCTGTACATATCTATCTATCTCTCTGTTTATCTAAATTGTTCATATCTATCTATCTATCTATCTATCTATTATAATCCATCTATCTATCTATCTATCTATCTATCTATCTATCTATCTATTTGAATCTGTTAAATCTATCTATCTATCTATCTATCTATCTATCTGTTTGAATCTGTTCATATTTATCTATCTATGTATATATCTATCTCAGTCTGTTCATATCTATCTATCTATCTATCTATCTATCTATCTATTTATCTATCTCTTTGAATCGGTTCATATCAATCTCTTTATCTATTTATCCATCTATCTATCTCACTGTGTTCATATCTATGTATCTATCAATCTATTTGAATCTATTTATTTCTCTATTTATCCATCTATCTCTGTTCATATCTATCTATCTATCTATCTATCTATCTATTTATCTATTTTACTATCTCTCTAAATCTGTCCATATCTATCTATCTATCTATCTATCTATCTCAGTTTGTTCATATCTATCTATCTATCTATCTATCTCAGTTTGTTCATATCTATCTATCTATCTATCTATCTATCCCGGGCTGTTCATATCTATCTATCTATCCATCTATCTATCTATCTGAATCTGTCCATATCTATCTATCTATCTATCTATCTCAGTTTGTTCATATTTATTTATCTATCAATCAATCAATCTATCTATCTATCTATCTATCTATCTATCTATCTATCTATCTATCTATCTATCTATCTATCTATCTATCCATCTCAGTTTGTTCATATCTATTTATCAATCTATCTATCTATCTATCTATCTATCTATCTATCTATCCGAGGTTGTTCATATCTATCTATCTATCTATCTATCTATATATCTATCTATTTGAATCTGTTGATATCTATCTATCTATCTATCTATCTACCTCAGTCTG
This sequence comes from Sepioteuthis lessoniana, assembly GCA_963585895.1. Taxonomy (NCBI): domain Eukaryota; kingdom Metazoa; phylum Mollusca; class Cephalopoda; order Myopsida; family Loliginidae; genus Sepioteuthis; species Sepioteuthis lessoniana. Next base: position 89,006 of record CAUZXS010001149.1, on the reverse strand, counting down.
TTCATATCTATCTATCAATCTATTTGAATCTGTTGATATCTATCTATCTATCAATCTATCTATCTATCTATCTATCTCAGTCTGTTCTTATCTATCTATCTATTTGACTATCTTTTTGAATCTGTACATATCTATCTATCTCTCTGTTTATCTAAATTGTTCATATCTATCTATCTATCTATCTATCTATTATAATCCATCTATCTATCTATCTATCTATCTATCTATCTATCTATCTATCTATCTATCTATTTGAATCTGTTAAATCTATCTATCTATCTATCTATCTATCTATCTGTTTGAATCTGTTCATATTTATCTATCTATGTATATATCTATCTCAGTCTGTTCATATCTATCTATCTATCTATCTATCTATCTATCTATTTATCTATCTCTTTGAATCGGTTCATATCAATCTCTTTATCTATTTATCCATCTATCTATCTCACTGTGTTCATATCTATGTATCTATCAATCTATTTGAATCTATTTATTTCTCTATTTATCCATCTATCTCTGTTCATATCTATCTATCTATCTATCTATCTATCTATCTATTTATCTATTTTACTATCTCTCTAAATCTGTCCATATCTATCTATCTATCTATCTATCTCAGCTTGTTCATATCTATTTATCTATCAATCAATCTATCTATCTATCTATCTATCTATCTATCTATCTATCTATCTATCTATCTATCTATCTATCTATCTATCTCAGTCTGTTCATATCTATGTATCTATTTAACTATCAATTTGAATCTGTTCATATCTATTCTATCTATCTATCTATCTATCTATCTCAGTTTGTTCATATCTATCTATCTATCTAGCTATCCCAGGCTGTTCATATCTATCTATCTATCTATCTATGTATCTATCTCTGGCTTTTCATATCTCTCTATCTCAGTCTTTTCATATCTATCTATCTATCTATCTATCTATCCCAGACTGTTCATATCTATCTAGCTAGCTATCTATCTATTTATCTCAGCCTGTTCATATCTATCTATCTATCTATTTGAATCTATCTATCTATCTATCTATCTATATATCTATCTATCTATCTATCTATCTATCTATCTATCTATCTATCTCAGTCTGTTCATATCTATCTATTTAACTATCTATTTGAATCTGTTCATATCTATCTATCTATCTATCTATCTATCTATCTATCTATCTATCTATCTATCTATCTATCTATCTATCAATCTATCTGTCTCTCTGAATCTGTTCATATCTATCTATTTATCTATCTACCTATTTGAAGCCATCTGTCTATCTATCTATCTATTTGAATCTGTTTATATCTATCTATCTATCTGAATCTGTTCATATCTATCTATCTATCTATCTATCTATCTATTTATTTGAATCTATCTATCTATCTATCTATCTATCTATCTATCTCAGTTTGTTCATATCTATTTATCAATCTATCTATCTATCTATCTATCTATCTATCTATCTATCTTAGGCTGTTCATATCTATCTATCTATCTATCTATCTATCTTTTTGAATCTGTTGATATCGATCTATCTATCTATCTATCTATCTATTTTAATCTGTTGATATCTATCTATCTATCTATCTATCTATCTATCTATCTCAGTCTGTTCATATCTATCAATCTATTTAACTATCTTTTTGAATCTGTACATATCTATCTATCTCTCTGTCTATCTAAATCTGTTCATAACTATCTATCTATCTATCTATCTATCTATCTCAGTTTGTTCATATCTATCTATCTATCTATCTATCTCAGTTTGTTCATATCTATCTATCTATCTATCTATCTATCCCGGGCTGTTCATATCTATCTATCTATCCATCTATCTATCTATCTGAATCTGTCCATATCTATCTATCTATCTATCTATCTCAGTTTGTTCATATTTATTTATCTATCAATCAATCAATCTATCTATCTATCTATCTATCTATCTATCTATCTATCTATCTATCTATCTATCTATCTATCCATCTCAGTTTGTTCATATCTATTTATCAATCTATCTATCTATCTATCTATCTATCTATCTATCCGAGGTTGTTCATATCTATCTATCTATCTATCTATATATCTATCTATTTGAATCTGTTGATATCTATCTATCTATCTATCTATCTATCTACCTCAGTCTGTTCATATCTATCTATCAATCTATTTGAATCTGTTGATATCTATCTATCTATCAATCTATCTATCTATCTATCTATCTCAGTCTGTTCTTATCTATCTATCTATTTGACTATCTTTTTGAATCTGTACATATCTATCTATCTCTCTGTTTATCTAAATTGTTCATATCTATCTATCTATCTATCTATCTATTATAATCCATCTATCTATCTATCTATCTATCTATCTATCTATCTATCTATCTATCTATTTGAATCTGTTAAATCTATCTATCTATCTATCTATCTATCTATCTGTTTGAATCTGTTCATATTTATCTATCTATGTATATATCTATCTCAGTCTGTTCATATCTATCTATCTATCTATCTATCTATCTATCTATCTATTTATCTATCTCTTTGAATCGGTTCATATCAATCTCTTTATCTATTTATCCATCTATCTATCTCACTGTGTTCATATCTATGTATCTATCAATCTATTTGAATCTATTTATTTCTCTATTTATCCATCTATCTCTGTTCATATCTATCTATCTATCTATCTATCTATCTATTTATCTATTTTACTATCTCTCTAAATCTGTCCATATCTATCTATCTATCTATCTATCTCAGCTTGTTCATATCTATTTATCTATCAATCAATCTATCTATCTATCTATCTATCTATCTATCTATCTATCTATCTATCTATCTATCTCAGTCTGTTCATATCTATGTATCTATTTAACTATCAATTTGAATCTGTTCATATCTATTCTATCTATCTATCTATCTATCTCAGTTTGTTCATATCTATCTATCTATCTAGCTATCCCAGGCTGTTCATATCTATCTATCTATCTATCTATGTATCTATCTCTGGCTTTTCATATCTCTCTATCTCAGTCTTTTCATATCTATCTATCTATCTATCTATCTATCTATCCCAGACTGTTCATATCTATCTAGCTAGCTATCTATCTATTTATCTCAGCCTGTTCATATCTATCTATCTATCTATTTGAATCTATCTATCTATCTATCTATCTATATATCTATCTATCTATCTATCTATCTATCTATCTATCTATCTATCTATCTATCTCAGTCTGTTCATATCTATCTATTTAACTATCTATTTGAATCTGTTCATATCTATCTATCTATCTATCTATCTATCTATCTATCTATCTATCTATCAATCTATCTGTCTCTCTGAATCTGTTCATATCTATCTATTTATCTATCTACCTATTTGAAGCCATCTGTCTATCTATCTATCTATTTGAATCTGTTTATATCTATCTATCTATCTGAATCTGTTCATATCTATATATCTATCTATCTATCTATCTATCTATCTATCTATCTATTTATTTGAATCTATCTATCTATCTATCTATCTATCTATCTATCTCAGTTTGTTCATATCTATTTATCAATCTATCTATCTATCTATCTATCTATCTATCTATCTATCTATCTATCTTAGGCTGTTCATATCTATCTATCTATCTATCTATCTATCTTTTTGAATCTGTTGATATCGATCTATCTATCTATCTATCTATCTATTTTAATCTGTTGATATCTATCTATCTATCTATCTATCTATCTATCTCAGTCTGTTCATATCTATCAATCTATTTAACTATCTTTTTGAATCTGTACATATCTATCTATCTCTCTGTCTATCTAAATCTGTTCATAACTATCTATCTATCTATCTATCTATCTATCTCAGTTTGTTCATATCTATCTATCTATCTATCTATCTATCTCAGTTTGTTCATATCTATCTATCTATCTATCTATCTATCTATCCCGGGCTGTTCATATCTATCTATCTATCCATCTATCTATCTATCTGAATCTGTCCATATCTATCTATCTATCTATCTATCTCAGTTTGTTCATATTTATTTATCTATCAATCAATCAATCTATCTATCTATCTATCTATCTATCTATCTATCTATCTATCTATCTATCTATCTATCCATCTCAGTTTGTTTATATCTATTTATCAATCTATCTATCTATCTATCTATCTATCTATCTATCTATCTATCTATCCGAGGTTGTTCATATCTATCTATCTATCTATATATCTATCTATTTGAATCTGTTGATATCTATCTATCTATCTATCTATCTACCTCAGTCTGTTCATATCTATCTATCAATCTATTTGAATCTGTTGATATCTATCTATCTATCAATCTATCTATCTATCTATCTATCTATCTATCTATCTATCTATCTCAGTCTGTTCTTATCTATCTATCTATTTGACTATCTTTTTGAATCTGTACATATCTATCTATCTCTCTGTTTATCTAAATTGTTCATATCTATCTATCTATCTATCTATCTATCTATTATAATCCATCTATCTATCTATCTATCTATCTATCTATCTATCTATCTATCTATTTGAATCTATCTATCTATCTATCTATCTATCTATCTATCTATCTATCTATCTATCTATTTGAATCTGTTCATATTTATCTATCTATGTATATATCTATCTCAGTCTGTTCATATCTATCTATCTATCTATCTATCTATCTATCTATTTATCTATCTCTTTGAATCGGTTCATATCAATCTCTTTATCTATTTATCCATCTATCTATCTCACTGTGTTCATATCTATGTATCTATCAATCTATTTGAATCTATTTATTTCTCTATTTATCCATCTATCTCTGTTCATATCTATCTATCTATCTATCTATCTATCTATTTATCTATTTTACTATCTCTCTAAATCTGTCCATATCTATCTATCTATCTATCTATCTCAGCTTGTTCATATCTATTTATCTATCAATCAATCTATCTATCTATCTATCTATCTATCTATCTATCTATCTATCTATCTATCTATCTATCTATCTCAGTCTGTTCATATCTATGTATCTATTTAACTATCAATTTGAATCTGTTCATATCTATCTATCTATCTATCTATCTATCTATCTATCTCAGTTTGTTCATATCTATCTATCTATCTAGCTATCCCAGGCTGTTCATATCTATCTATCTATCTATGTATCTATCTCAGTCTTTTCATATCTATCTATCTCAGTCTTTTCATATCTATCTATCTATCTATCTATCTATCTATCTATCTATCTATCTATCTATCCCAGACTGTTCATATCTATCTAGCTAGCTATCTATCTATTTATCTCAGCCTGTTCATATCTATCTATCTATCTATTTGAATCTATCTATCTATCTATCTATCTATCTATCTATCTATCTATCTATCTATCTCAGTCTGTTCATATCTATCTATTTAACTATCTATTTGAATCTGTTCATATCTATCTATCTATCTATCTATCTATCTATCTGTCTCTCTGAATCTGTTCATATCTATCTATTTATCTATCTACCTATTTGAAGCCATCTGTCTATCTATCTATCTATTTGAATCTGTTTATATCTATCTATCTATCTGAATCTGTTCATATCTATCTATCTATCTATCTATCTATCTATCTATCTATCTATCTATCTATTTATTTGAATCTATCTATCTATCTATCTATCTATCTATCTATCTATCTATCTCAGTTTGTTCATATCTATTTATCAATCTATCTATCTATCTATCTATCTATCTATCTTAGGCTGTTCATATCTATCTATCTATCTATCTATCTATCTTTTTGAATCTGTTGATATCGATCTATCTATCTATCTATCTATCTATTTTAATCTGTTGATATCTATCTATCTATCTATCTATCTCAGTCTGTTCATATCTATCAATCTATTTAACTATCTTTTTGAATCTGTACATATCTATCTATCTCTCTGTCTATCTAAATCTGTTCATAACTATCTATCTATCTATCTATCTATCTATCTATCTATCTCAGTTTGTTCATATCTATCTATCTATCTATCTATCTATCTCAGTTTGTTCATATCTATCTATCTATCTATCTATCTATCTATCTATCTATCCCGGGCTGTTCATATCTATCTATCTATCCATCTATCTATCTATCTGAATCTGTCCATATCTATCTATCTATCTATCTATCTATCTATCTATCTATCTATCTATCTATCTCAGTCTGTTCATATCTATCTCTCTATCTATCTATCTATTATAATCCATCCATCTATCTATCTATCTATCTATCTATCTATCTATCTATCTATCTCTGTCTCTTCATATCTATCTATCTATCTACCTATCTATCTATCTATCAATTTGAATCTGTTCATATCTATCTATCCATCTATCTATTTGAATCTGTTCATATTTATCTATCTATCTATATATCTATCTCAGTCAGTTCATATCTATCTATCTATCTATCTATCTATCACAATCT
>CAUZXS010001149.1:0-80000 GCA_963585895.1 Sepioteuthis lessoniana | reverse complement strand
ATATCTATCTATCTATCTAATTTAATCTGTTCATATCTATCTATCTATCTATCTATCTATCTCAGTCTGTTCATATTTATCTATCTATCTATCTATCTATCTATCTATCTATCGCAGTCTGTTCATATCTATCTATCTATCTATCTATTTGAAAATATTCATATCTATCTATCTATCTATCTATGTATCTATTTGAATCTGTTCATATCTATCTATCAGTCTATCTATCTATATATCTATCTCAGTCTGTTCATATCTATCTATCTATCTATCTATCTATCTATCTATCTATCTATCTATCTATCTATCTCAGTCAGTTCATATCTATCTATCTATCTATCTATATATTTATTCTAGTCTATTCATATCTATCTATCTATCTATCTATCTATCTATCTCAGTCTGTTCATATCTTTCTATTTATCAATCTATCTCGGGTTATTCATACACATCAATCTCTCTGTTTCTTCGTTTAATGGCATGGCAACCTTCCTAGGGTATTTAATTCCAAAGCCATCTTTGTTGAAGAACAGACTTTTTTCTCTCTTTTTTAATTCTTATTTTCAAATATAGGTAATATGGGGAACAATTTGCTGGAATTTATCAAATTGGTCTATGGCCGAACACAGCCCAGTCAGTTGGGGCTGTAGAATTTACCGACTCCAACTCTGCAGAAGGGTAAGCACCCTCCTCCCAAGGGTGTCCTTGATATGAAATCAAATAATCTGATGATGAGGCTCCAGCCTTGGGGATTCGGGAAATGCGGAGGACTCCTTCATTGCTATTGCTACCAGGTCTACTCTGACCCGGAGTGGTATCACCTAATAAGGTCATATCTTGGTGTCAAATAGAAAAAACTACGTGCAAACAAATTACTGAAGTAAAATTGTGACTGTTATACAACGATACTTGAAACCATTTCACTGTGAGCAAAAAAGAATTCAGGCTCATTTAAAAACGTTATCTACAAAATGTGCTGACAAATCATATATATATATTTAATATATATGTGTAAATAGGATATGGCACTAAATAACTTACAATGGTCGATATGCCATAAAACCCTACCAAACCAAATCATATATATTTAATATCTATGTATAAAGAGGATTTGGCATTAAATAACCTACATTGGCTGATATGCCATGAAATCTAACCAAACCAAATCATATATATTTAATATCTATGTATAAAGAGGATTTGGCATTAAATAACCTACAATGGTTGATATGCCATAAAACCCAACCAAACCAAATCATATATATTTAATATATATGTATAAAGAGGATTTGGCATTAAATGATCTACAATGGTTGATAATGCCATAAAACCCAACCAAACCAAAGTAAACTATGGCCGAAGCTAATTTTGAAGAATTGCTGCGAAAAATAATTGGGAACTAGAGCAGTGCCTATATGCTTCTGTACATCTTTTTTACTCACAATATCTGAAATTTTTTAACGGTTAAACAATATTAACTAATGCCACTGATCAAGTTAGCGTATTAAGAAAAAATAAGATGACATTAGTAGGACAATAAAAAATATTTCATACATCTTATCTAATTAGAGTAATGGTATTATAATACCATCTTTCTTTCCTAAATAGTTATATTTGCATGTAGATTTCATAGACAAAAATTAACCACTATTATGGGACAGAAGTATTATATATATATATATATATATATATATATATATATATATATATATATATATATATATATATATATATATATATATATGTATAAAATCATCATTATCTTCATTAAGGCATACCTACTGCACGAATCCCCTTGAATCTCCCTTGCTATCCGTCCCCATTGGTCATCACTTAAGGAAAGTCCTCTAGACGGAATTCAGTGTCCCTACAGGGATGATGAATGTGTTTTTTCTGGTCGGCCAACACTGTCGTTTCCATGTTTAGGAATTCATGGGAGAATGTCGCTTATGACTTCGTATATATATATATATAAATATACGAAGTCATAATCGACAAAAATATATATACATATATATGTATATATATATATATATATAAATGTTGTATATATATATATATATATATATATATATATATATATATATATATATATATATAAGGATATAAATATGTTATTTTATGTTATATACATATATATGTCATTTTATGTAATATGTGTGTATATATATATATATATATATGAGTTCTGATAAAACAAAACAGATCTATCTGTGAATGACAATATAAATATATATATATATATATATATATATATATATATATATATATATATATATAGTTAAAGCAATACAGATATAGTTCCTTGAACAAGCAGTATATGAAAAGGGGTACAAAATAGCAAAAGGCTTACGTGATAATGTATGTAAAAATAGCTACCTGGCTTTACCGTTTCCTGGCAGGGCCAGAGACAAAGTATCAGTTGTTCAAAGAACAGTGGCAAAAAGAGGTCGAAAATGGGTTTCTGTAACTGTAACGTGACATCCTTCGCGGCCCCGACCAGACATACAAATTATCTTAGGGAGATAATCATTCATTGTATCACAACAACTTTAAAAAAGGTTGCGTAACAGTTATCATCGAGGGAATGATGTCGGCAGTTCGAGTTCAAATCCAAGGTGAAGTTGTTTGCGTTTCACCTCACGCAGCTGTCCTTGAGAAAGGCTTAAACAATCTTCCTCTTCTTCAGGGAGAAGACTGAGTATTTTTCGGGCTTAGTTAGGCAATCGGTCTATCATATTTACCAACCCCTCCGCTCGGGCAGGATATGACACTAGGTCAATTTTTCAGCGGAGTTTAAACAGGTTTGAATTCAGAGTTTTCCTTCTCCTAGACTAGTTGCCTTACCAAGGCTGAAGAACTTAGTCTGCCCTACTATTTTACCAATAGCTGGAGGGAGAATAATTGGATTCATACCTTTTCCAAGGGTTTTAGTGCTATGTGAAATGCAATCAGTCTCGTCCAGGATTTGTCGCCGTGTGCATTTCCTACGACGATAACCATTACACCATGGGCACCTCCTTTTAGGCAATCGGTCTATGAAAAGGAAAACTGATTTAAAAAAGCCATTTATTTCGCTTAGAAATTGACCTTGTTTCATATCCCAAAATTGGCGGACGGGTGGAGTAGATGCAAACAAATACCCCCAAACAAATTAATCAAACCAAACCCAACTGTTTGACGAAAAAGAAAAATCAAAAATTTTTATCAGAATCCATCAAGACCGACTGACATTACTTTTTTTGGAAGAGTTTCCAAACAGACGGTTGCCCAGTCGGCTGCGGCTATAGAATACACTGACTTCACCTCTGCAGAGGGGTAAGACCCCCCCCCAACGAGTGTCCTGGATATAACACTAAACAATCTGATGGTGATATTCCAGCAGTGTTGGAGTTTGGGGGAATGCGGTGTACCCCTTCATTACCATCGCTCCTAGGTCCACTCTGGCCCGGAATGGTAGCACCTGATAGGGCCCTATCTATGGGTTAAATAGAACTAACGGCATAGTTATGCTAAACTGAATTGGTTGATTAAGCTGAATGGCTTGAGATAGAAGTTTTTTTCACAATTAAACCGTATATACATTTAAACTGCGTGCTTATGCTTAACTGAATTATTTGAAATTGAACTGCTTTTTAACATTGAAACTGTATTTACACAAAACTGAATTATTGCATAAAACTGCTTGAATAGTTTAAGGTAGAAATGTTTTTGACAATTAAACTGTGTACTTATGCTAAACTGAATTGTTTTAAATAGAACTGATTATTTACATAAAAATGGATTTGGCGTTAAATAACCTACAAAGGTTGATATGCCATAAAATCCAACCAACCAAACAGACGAGTTATCTTGGATCCACTCAAGCTCGAAATCTTTTATGGACTTTGTAATAAAAATAGATTTTGAATTTGTTCAAATATTTTTGAAGGAAGTAAAATTTGTTTGTTTCATGACATATTAACCGACTTGAATTATTCAATGCCAAATCTATCCTTCTAGAAGAACAGTAGCGGTACCATTTAACCCATACCTTGGAATTTCCGTTTAATGAAAATCGGTTTTCTTTTTTTTTGTTGCAGACCATCTACTAGTTGGCCAGTTGTGTACAAATCCCAAGAGCAATAGGAGCCTTTTTCGGGGTGGAACGATAAAATTGTCGCCTTGAAAAGACGACATGATTCCATTTCCGTTTAATGAAAACCGGTTTTCTTTTTTTGTTGCAGACCATCTACTAGTTGGCCAGTTGTGTACAAATCCCAAGAGCAATAGGAGCCTTTTACGGGGTGGAACGATAAAATTGTCGCCCTTGAAAAGACGACATGATTCCATTTCCGTTTAATGAAAACCGGTTTTCTTTTTTTGTTGCAGACCATCTACTAGTTGGCCAGTTGTGTACAAATCCCAAGAGCAATAGGAGCCTTTTTCGGGGTGGAACGATAAAATTGTCGCCCTTGAAAAGACGACATGATTCCATTTCCGTTTAATGAAAACCGGTTTTCTTTTTTTGTTGCAGACCATCTACTAGTTGGCCAGTTGTGTACAACTCCCAAGAGCAATAGGAGCCTTTTTCGGGGTGGAACGATAAAATTGTCGCCCTTGAAAAGACGACATGATTCCATTTCCGTTTAATGAAAACCGGTTTTCTTTTTTTGTTGCAGACCATCTACTAGTTGGCCAGTTGTGTACAAATCCCAAGAGGGATAGGAGCCTTCTATCATGTCTGAAAGTGACACAATGTTCAACGAGTGAGATCGGAGATGCGCCGCTGTACAACTCATGTTCTCTACCGATCCAAGTTATGACAACAGGACCATTGCCAGTAACCTCAAAGTGCAAATCCACACGGTTCAACGCATGAGGGCACAGCTCAACTCATCGGACGACCCTTTGGAGGTGGTGGAGCGGAAGCCCAAAGCTGAGGACATCATGCCACCTCACATCTTCGAAGTCGGCTTGAAACTCAACACCAAAGTGTACCTGGATGTGCTGAAGAGTGTGGTGATCCCCTGGTGCAATCAGATGGCTGATGGCAGACCCTTGGTGTGGCAGCAGGATCCGTATCGAGGCGGTGATTGAGACTGAAGGCGGCTACATTGAATAGATGTCAGCTCTACTACATAATCAAGTTACATGAATTGATTTTTTCAATAAAAGTTTTAAAATAAAGCTGTAGTGTTGTTTTCTTTAGGACGACAATTTTATCGTTCCACCCTGTATAAATCCGCAACCCAAAGGTTTAACCATAACACCAAGAGAACAACAATCGACAGAAGAATAAGTTTAGAAATGAAAATAACATTAGTCAGAATAAACAACGAAGGCTGTCAATGTTTCATCTAAAAATAAAATCAAATAAAAAGAAAGGAATTCAGAAAAAAAATTAATCATTAGTAATTACTGATAACTAATTAAAACTTTTTAAAATTAATGATAATTAAAAGATGGAAGAAATTAATAAAAGATTAGTGAAATAAAAATTGGGATAGAAATTATAGTAAAAATCTTTAAAAAGAATTGTTAAAAATTTTAAAAGAATTGTTAAAAATTTTAAAAAACGAACAAAAATTTAAAAAGAATTATTAAAAATTTAAAAAGAATGAACAAAATTTTAAAAAGAATGAACAAAAATTTAAAGATGGCAGAAATTAATAACAGATATTAATAGTGATAAGTTATCATGAATTTTGATAATTCTAATAAATTATCATAATTATCATAATAATCATTATATCATAATAATCATAAAAAAATATGAATTAATATAAATGGTGATCATCATCATCATCATCATGTCGTGTCGCTAGCTCGGATATCCCTGACCCTCTCTCGCCACTTCTTCCTATCATTCATCGCCTCCAGCAGGTCTTCAGAGCTACATCCCGTATCCTCACATAGCTGCTATATGTATGTTCGAGTTGGTCGTCCTGCTTTTGCCCGGCCATATGTGGGGGTCCATAGGAGTACATCACTTATGAGCTCGTCCCTGCTCCTTCAGCCGTGTCCTGCATGTCTGGTTCGTCTAACTTTGATAGTTTTCGTGATGGGAGGCAGGTGGCTGTATAGTTGGTGCCTTGTGGGGTGTTGCCGCCAGGACTTGTCATAATTGTAATGAATTATCATAAATTTTAATGAATTAAAATAAGATTAATAAAATTTCTTATCAATAAAAGTTAGTGATGGCAAAAAATCAATAAAAATCGGAAGATTGAATTGATGAAATAAAGTTAATTAAAAAGAATGGAATATTCAAAATTATCAAAAAATTAAAAGTTGATAAAAATTAATCAAATTAGTAAAAATTAAAAGACTGAATTAATATTAGTCTGAATTATTAATAATAGCTATCAATGTTTTATTTAAAAATAAAGTTAAATGAAAAGAATGGAATTTTGAAAATGATTAAAAAATTAAAAATTAATTTTAAAAAATGATAAAATTAATGAAAATCAATAGAAATTAAGAAATTACTGAAGAAGTTAATATAGATTAACAAAATCAATAAAAATCAATAAAAATCAATAAAAATTAACGGATGAAGAAACTAATAGAAATTAATTATCATAAAAAACGGAACAGATACGACTTGATGTATATATCTCGGGGATATATATATATATATATATATATATATATATATATATATATATATAGATATATCTATAGATATATCTATAGATATATATATATATATATATATATATAGATAGATAGATAGAGAGAGAGAGAGAGAATACCCAGAAGAGCCAGAAACTACCTGCTTAAGTTTCAGCTACCGATTCATCGGTATAATTCTGTGTGATGATGCTCGACTAAGTGTATTGAGCACTTTTACATATTTACTTTGGTAAATCTGTTTTTTTTTTTTTTTTTTTTGACTAGGCATTACGGTGGTGATTGATTATTTTCAAGCAGTATGGATGTTTTTCGTCTTTTCTTTATTTTTATTGCCCTCCCCCCCACCAGATATCAGTTTTTTTAATATCTTTTATTCATAAGTTACATCTTCTGTATTTTTTTGTCTTACGCCGCTAGCGTTATAGAAAAATGTATGTATGTGTGTGTGTGTGTGTGTGTGAATGATGTTCGGGTCTTTGTCGTGTTTGTGTGTGTGCGTGTGTCTGATGTTCAGGTATTTGTCGTGTGTGTGTGCGTGTGTGTGTGAGTCTGATGTTCGGGTATTTGTCGTGTGTGTGTGTGTGTGTGTGTGTGTGTGTGTGTGTGTGTGTGTGTGTGTGATGTTCGGGTCTTTGTCGTATGTGTGTGAATGTGTGTGTGTTTCTGATGTTCGGGCCTCTGTCGCGCGTGCGCGTGCTGTGTGTGTGTGTGTGTGTGTGTGTGTGTGTGTGTGTGTGTGTGTGATGTTCGGGTCTTTGTCGTGTGTGTGTGTGTGTGTGTGTGTGTGTGCGCGCGCGGGTACGCGTGTGTGTGTGTGTGTGTGTTTGTCTGATGTTAGGGTCTTTGTCGCGCGCGCACGTGTGTGTGTGTTTGATCAACGAATATTTCGGGTCTTCGTCGCATCAAATCTAGCAACAAAACTATAAAATCAGAAGGTTTCTCCTGTCGTCCAATCGAATCAATTCACGACGCCATACACAATATTTAATTGACTAATTTCTGTTTATGATTTACTTTTTTTTTAAATTCTTTTTCTTAAATTTTTCTATAATGAATTACAATAAAAAATCAATAAATTTATTTTGAAGAAAAATAAGCAAAAATTCCGAAATGAAACTAACATTAGTCAAAATTAATAATAATACTTACCAAAGTTTCATTCAATGAAAGAATTAAATAAAAAGAATAAAATTCTGGAAATTGTTTTTGCTGTTGTTGTCTCCCTTTAGTCGAGGGCGACCAGAAGGCTCCCTTTTCAATAGCTACTACACCGAGCTGTAGGGGAAGGCGCTACTCCTTTCCCTGGATTGCTCCACTTTACCCTCGATACGTACCTTATATTGCTGAGTGTTAAGCAAGGAAGTTATCAAGTACCATTTTTAAAGTCTTTAGTTTGACTCGACCTGAGATTGAACCCAGGTCTCCCGGACAATTGGAGAACACTCTACCCGCTAGGATTTTAGAATCTGATAATTAATACAATTTCTTAAAATTAATAAAGATTATTAGAAATTAATAAGTTATAATTGATTATTCTAAAAATTGATTGATTTATAACTTATACAAATTAAAATAAAGAAATGAAATTCTATTAAAAATCTAAAATGATGGTTGACCATGTTTCATCTAAAAATGAAATTAAATAAAAAGAATGGAATTTTGAAAATTGTTTCAGTGAAGGAAAAAAATTTTTTAAATTAAATGAAAAATTTACGTCTTGTTGGTTCGGTTAATTCTTTTCTTCATGTATTTTACCTAAAGCAATAAATTCGAAGAATTTTCTTTTTTCATTGAATTTAGATGGGAAGAATGGAAATGAAAGAAAGAAAGAAAGAAAGAAAGAAAGAAAGAAAGAAATATTGACATAAAAAAAAATACCAACAAAATTGTAAAAATAATAATAATAAACTGTTTGAAACTTCTGAAATACAAAACGAAAATAGCGAAACAAAAAAAAAAAATTTGACATTAAAATGGTCCAAAATAAAAACGAATACAAAAGAGTCAACCCAACTCAACTGTCATCTAAAATGTTCTCTAGGAAAACGTGAATGTATGTGTGTGTATGTGAGTGTGTGTGTGTGAGTGTGTGTGTATGTATAAGTTTGTGTGTATATGAGTATGTGTTTGCATGCATATGTGTGTGTATGTCTGAGATGAAGAGAAAAATTCTATTTGTGTGTCAGTGTGTTTTTGTTGTTGATATTTTTGCCCTCTGTGAGAAAGAAGTGTGTAAGGAGAAAATGTCATTATTCATATGTGTGTGTGTGTGTGTGTGTGTGTGTGTGTGTGTGTGTGTGTGTGTGTGTGTGTGTGTGTGTGTGTGTGTTTTGGAGTGTATGTATGTATGTGTGCTAAAAAGAGAGTGAGACAGACAGGCAAAAAGAAAGATAGATCGACAGACAGACCAAAAGAAAACCAAGTGATATATATATATATATATATATATATATATATATATATATATATATATATATATATATATATATAGTGGGGTGAGAGAGCGTAAGAGAAGCTCTGCATCTATGAATGATAGATAGATAGATAGATAGATAGAGGGGGATACAGAAAGAGAAAGAGAGAGATAGAATAAGAGAGAGGGAGAGAGAGAGAGAGAGAGAGAGAGAGAGAGAATCTCTATATTTGTGCATTTGTTGCCCTTTGTGATGGCGTATTGGAGTGAAAGAGAAAGAAACTGTTCGTTTATTCGTTTATGCTTGTGTATATAGGTGTATGACAGAACGACAGAGAGAGAGAGAGAGAGAGAGAGATTCAGATTCAGAAAGAAGAAAAAAAAGATTGAAGTAGAGAGAAAAACTTTAAATTCTTGTATTTGTATGTGTGTGCATTTCAGTGTGTGTGTATGTGTGTGTGTGTGTGTGAGAGAGAGAGAGAGAGAGAGAGAGAGAATGAGAGAGAGAGAGAGAGAGAGAGAGAGAGAAATTTTCTATTCGTGTATTTGTGGCCTTCTGTGTGTAGCCTAGTGACTGTGTGAAAGAGAAATAAAAAATGTATGTGTGTGTGTATGCGTTTGTATGTGCGTATCTATTTATGTGTGCGTATCGATGTGTTTATAGGTGTATATGTGCGTGTCCATGAATCTATATGTGTGTGTTACGTGTGAATGATGTTGAAAAACTCGATGCGTTTATGTGTGCAACATATGGAGAAGGAAGACTGAGAGACAAGATTTTATAATCATTTGTTTGGTGCCCCGAGTCTTTGATACAGAAATAAAGAAATTGTACGTGTGGGTAGAGGGTTGGGTAAGTGCATCCGTTTGGGGTCGGGGAGATGTTCATGCACCTCTTTGTGGTGGGGGTGTGCGCGTGTATATCTGTGTGTGGGGGGGACTGCCTCTGTACATCTGTAAGGGAGGGCTGTGCGTATACCTCAGTGTGTAGGGAGAGTTGTGGGTGTATGTATCTATGTGTGTGTGTGGGTGTGTGTATGGGGGGAAACTACACGTACACATCTGTGTTGAAGGAGAGGATGCGTATATGTCTGTGTGCAAGAGTAAGAACTCTACCTGTGCTATGAATATATTTATGCAAACACTTCGTCACCGACAAGAGATGACACAAGGTCAATTTTCAAATGGAGTACAGCTGATTTGAATCAGTGTTCCTTCTCTTAAATTGGTTACCTTAAATAAAACACAATTTTTTTCCAAGCAGCGGTTGTGTCTATTCTACTATATGGATGCACCACATTGACGCTAAGTGTATAGAGAAAAAGCTAGACGGGAATTGCACAAGAATGCTATGAGCTATATTGAACGAATCCTGGAAGTAACATCCCACAAAACAGCTGCTGTACGGCCACCGACCTCCCATCTTTAGAACCATCCAAAAAGGACGGACTGGACATACGGTACATTGCTTGAGAAACAAGGACAAACTCATAAGCGACGTTTTCCGATGGACCCCTTCACACAGATGTGCGAGTGTTGGATACCCAACTAGAAATTGTCTACTACAGCTCTGTACGGACACAGGATGTAGTCTTGAAGACATGCCGGAAGCGATGGATGATAGGGACGAATGGCGAGAGAGAGAGAGAGAGAGAGAGAGTCAAGGAAATCCGTGCAAGCAGCATGACATGATGATGATGATGACAGCTGATTTGAATCAGTGTTCCTTCTCTTGAATTGGTTGCCTAACCAGAGCTAAAGAACCCACTCAACTCTAAAATTTACCTGTGACGGAGCAGGAGGGAACGGGAAAGATGGGTTTATGCATTTTGCATGAAGGGAAATACAAAGAGTCACGTCTAGGATTTGAACTCAAATCGCCAATTTCATTTCTTATGTCAATAACCGTTACAGCAGGTACGCATTCCGTGCTTTGTACGCGAATATCTTTGCTTTCTTCCCCGCATTGAACTCAAATGCACAATCATGCGGGCAAAAATCTTTTACGTAAACCCTGAAAAAAAAACCCTTCAAAGCACGAGTACAAACTAAAACTTATAGAAAAAGTTGGCAAATTTTTTAAAGCAATATGGCGATAGCCTACTCTGGTAGGGCTGTAAAATACAACGACTGCATCTCTGCAGAAGGGTAAGATCCCCTCTTCAACGAGTGTCCTGATATGACATTAAACGATCTGATAGCAAGGCTCCAATCAGTATGTTGTATTCGCATATACATGCAGATGTAAGCAGAAACATACTGACGACTTCAATGACCGAACGAACACACTTCTTTATAAAAATATACCTCTCACACTTTATTCGAAATGGTTGATGTGGGTTGTGAGTGAGAAGTGAGTTGGAGACAGAGACAGACTGCTACATATTGACCCAAAGTTCTTCTCATGGCCATAGTAGCACTTCTTCCTCATCTTGGCTGGGCTGCTCAACCGTGGGTCGCTGAGGACCCAAGCCCTCTGTCTGGGCCTGGTTCTCACTCCGCGGGCATCCCCCTCCAACTGCAACTGGAACTGAACTCAAACCGACTGACTCAAGCCGTCTGTGGCACCTGGTTATATAATTGTTTGACATCCACCTGCTTCCTGTGGGCTTAAGCATCTGCACCGAATTCAACCACGTCCACAGGTCAAGGTGATATTCCGATATCTTCGACCGGATGCACCTGTTTCACTGTTCTCCTGCTTATTTATACAGGTGCATCTCTTGATTGACGGCTCGGTCGAGGGTCAATATGTTACAAGTAGAGCTCTGGGGAACGTCGAGTACTCCTTTATTACCATTGATCCCAGGTTCACGCTGGCCCCAAGTGGTTTCACCTTAAAGGGTCCTATCAAAGGTCAAATAGAACTGTTTGACATTTAAACTGTGTGCAGACAAATGACTTACGTTAAACCGAATTGTTAGAAATAGAACTGTTTAACCCTTTAACTGTGTGTAAACAAATGACATGAAATAACCCTAAACGATTTGACATGCCGTGAAGATGAATGAATCAGTTAAACCGATAACTTGGGTCCTAGTAACCTTCAGTTTTCATTTTTTTCTCTTTCTTCTTGGTCTGAAATCAAATTTCTCATAGCACTGTTTCCCCTTCAGTTTGATAAGAGGACTTGCCTTCTTGCAAGAATAAAATTTTTCAAGACTCCATTAATGCTGCCATTCTTCTCTTCCAGCACAGCAATTTAGTGTAGTTAACGATGTCGTTCGCAAACTTTTCTTGGCCATGTCTCACCTAAGCAGCTCCAAACCCCTGATGCCCTATCCTGTGATATATAATTCTTATTCAAAAAGTGATGGCTCAGTCATCTAGGGCAGCAGAATATACTGACTACACATCTGCAGCGGGGTATGACTCCCCCAACGAGTGTTCTGGACACTAAACAATCTGATGGTGAGGCTTCAGTAATGCTGGAGCTTTGGGGAATGCGGAGTACCCTTTTATTGCCATCGCTCCCAAGTTCACTCTGGCTCGGAGTTGTAGCACCTGATAGGGTCATATCTATGGGTCAAATAGGACTAAACTGTAATTACGCTAAACTGAATTGTTAGAAATTAACTGTTTTGACATTAACTGTGTGTTTAAACTGCGTACTTATGCTAAACTGAATTGTTGGAAATGGAACTGTTTTGACATGTAACTGCGTATAAACAAAAAAAAAACCCCTGTACTTTTACTAAACTGAATTGTTTGAAACTTTTATTAAAATAACTTAATTCGGCGTTAAATCACCCGAAAAGGTTGATACGCTGTAAAACAAAACCAACCAACCAACCAACCAACTAAAAAGTGAATTATTCACGTGGATGGAGCCAAAAAAATAATTAACTTAGTCAAAACAAACTTCAAAAAACATGATATCTATGAAAGAGTAAAATAAAAGAACGATATGATATGACATGAATAATGTTGATTGAAAAGTGTTTGTTTGTTTTTTTTTTACCGAATTGCAGTTTTCTGTCTTACTGTTTGAATGTCCATACAGCTTTACAAACTTGGGATACAGACAGACATAATTAAATCTATTGAGTAGATATACAGTATATACATAATTTCACATTGACAAACAGATATAGATAATACAAATATTTTTATGTATGTACACTGTATGATTTTAACTCACAAACACATTAGAAAAAAATCTACTGCAAATAACTCATTGTATAATTACTACCCTTAAAAATAAAAAAAAACATCTTCCCTTTCACGCCGGTGGGGGAGGAACCCTACGTTGGGAACCCTCAGGTTGTTTTTTTTTTTTTCAAATAAACGTCTTTCTGTTTTATTGTATTGCTGTAATTACATTATTACTCTTTTAATGTCATTTTGTAACCTTTTACCAATAGCAGCTTTTTGTATTTCTACAAGGATAGTTTTCATTCACATGGAGGAAGCCAAAAACGTCATTAACTTGGTCAAAACAAGCTTCCCATGAGCATGCCATCCATGAAAGGGAAAAATCAAAGAACGATATGATATGATGCGATATGAATAATGTAGGAGGTGCCCGTGGTGTAATGGTTATCGTCTTATACGGCGACACGAGTTCAAATCCTGGACCAGACTGCCTGCATTTCTCATAGCACTAATACCCTTGGGAAAGGTATGAATCCAATAATTCTCCCTCCAGCTATGGGTAAATAGTAGGGCAGACTAGGTTCTTCAGCCTTGGTGAGGCAACTAGTCTAGGAAAAGGATAACTCTGAATTCAAACCTGTTAAACTCCGCTTAAAAATTGACCTTGTGTCATATCCTGCCCGAGCGGAGGGGTTGGTAAATATGGATATGAATAATGTAGATTAAAAAATAGTCTTTCGTACCAAATTGAAGCTTTCTATGTCTTGCCGTTTGAGTGTCCATACAGCTTCACCTATTTGGCTTTTCAGCAGACTGTCTGGCATCCGTGCCGGACGGCAGACTTGAGTCCAAAAGGCCCCTCTGCTTCGGCTGGGCCACCTTCGGATGTGCGAGGTGCATCGCTGACGCCTTTGTCCCCCTTGTTTAGCACTGGACCTTGCTGTTCAGTTTAAGCTATATTTGGGTCTATGTCAAGCTAAGCTCATCAGGCCTACATTGCACTAAGTGGGCCGATTACCAGCTGAGTCCAACAGGGATCGAGCCTCGGCTTGTGCCCGACCTTCCTCTCCGCTAAACCTCCACCATAATCGACTTTCGGGTTATTGACCTTATGTCAATTCCTGTCTGGTGGGATGCAGAGTCAAATATCGGCTTCACATACTTGGGATACAGACATAATTAAATCTATTTAGTAGATATACAGTAAATAAGTAATTACATACATACATACATACATACATACATACACACAAATATCTTAATGTATGCATACTGTATATATTGCACAGTCGGCTGGGACTGTAGAATACACCGACTGGTTCTCTGCAGAGAGGTAAGACCTCCCCCACCCCAAAAAAACGAGTGTCCTAGATATGAAACTAAACAATCTGATGGGAAGGTTCCAGTAATGCTGGAGCTTTGGGGAATGTGGAGTACCCCTTCACTGCCATCGCTCCCAGGTCCATTCTGGTCCGGAGTGGTAACACCTGATAAGAGTCCTATCTATGGATTTAATAGAACTAAACCGTGGTTTCTTGACTTTACAGTTTTTTGCATTTAAACTGTGTATTTATGCTAAACTGAACTGTTTAAGATAGAACTGTTTTGACATTTAAACTGCGTATTCATGCTGAATTGAATTGCTCGAAATAGAACTGTTTTGACATCTAAACTATGTACTCATGTTAAACTGAATTATCTGAAATAAAACTGTTTTGAAATTAACTCTGTGTATTGCCCAATCGGCTGGGGCTGGAGAATACACCAACTGCAATGGATGTCCTAGATATGACACTAAACAATCTGATAGTGAGGTTCCAGTGATGCTGGAGCTTTGGGGAATACAGCCCGGAATGGTAGCACCTGATAGGGCCCTATCTATGGGTTAAATAGAACTAACTGCATACTTATGCTAAATTGAATTGTTTAAATTAGAACTGTTTGACTAAACTGAATAGCTTGAAATAGAAATGTTTTTTACAATTAAACTGTACTTACATTTGAACTGCGTGTTTATGCTAAACTGAATTGTTTGAAATGGAACTGATTTTGACATTGAAACTCTACTTACACTAATAGTTTAATATTGAACTGTTTTGACATTTGACAGTGAAAAAAAATCTGTACTTATACTAAACTGAATTAGCTGAATTAGAATTGTTTGACTAAACTGAATAGCTTGAAATAGAAATGTTTTTCTCAGTTACATTGTGTACTCATGCTAAACTGAATTGTTTGAAATACAACTGACTATATGCAAAAAATGGATTTGGCGTTAAATAACCTACAAAGGTTGATATGCCATAAAATCCAACCAACCAACCAATACTGTATATATGCCGATGTATTAACTCGTGCGTGCGCACACACACGCGCGCGCGCGAGTACCCATAGATTCACTAGAAAAAATTCACTATTAATAAACCCATTCTCAAACTGCATCCTCTTAAAATCAAATACCCCCACCCCTGAGGGCGTACTCTTCATATTAGGAACCACGTAGTTAACAGGTCCCACAGATTTATTATCAATTTTTGATGTATGTATTTACTCAACCCCTCCATCATGAGCAGGATGTGATACAAGGTCAGTTTTTAAGCTGAGTTTAACAGGTTTGAATTCAGAGTTTTCCTTTTTCTCGACTGGTTGCCATACCAAGGTTAAAGAACCCAGTCTGTCTAACTCTTTATATGTAGATGGAATTAATAGTTAGATTCAAACTTTTCTCAATGGTATTAGCGCTATACGAAATGCAAACAGACTCGTTCAGGGTTTGAACTCGAGTCACCGTGTCCATGTCCTACAACGATAACTGTTATATCACGAGCACCTCCAATTTTTGATATACTATATTTTTCTTGGCCCAACTTTCTATCTGCCGTCGTTTCTCCGTCATGCAGTCGTTTTTTGCATAGTGCGAAGAATATAGAGTATTCATTTCTCTTCGTCCATTCTATTCACTCGTTTCATCTGATAATAGCATTTTTATTTTTAAAAATACGTGAAAATTAGAGTCAGAAGGAAGCAAGGGAACATTTATTTCAGGTTTTATCGTGCTCTACAGGCTAAAATTCAAGCACTTTTCTGATTTAAGAAAAAAACGTTCTTAAAACGATTTGTTTATTTCTCTCCCCCCACTCTCTCTCTCTCTATCAATCTATCTATCTATCTATATATGTGTGTGTATGTGTGTGTATGTGTATGTGTATATGTGTGTGTGTGTGTGTGTGTATGTGTGTGTAATTTAGTGATTAGTTATTGTCAGTTTCTTTGCTATGTGATAAACAGACTGATAGGTTCCCAGATAGCCCCACAGACTACATCACCCTTCCCATCATGTCTTAGACAACGGTATTCAACGGTATGCAAAGGGATACCCACCTCGTGGGAACCTTTCATCATTAGATTAATTTAAAATTTTATTTTTATTTTCTTACAATCCTTTACTGGTCTTTACCCAAGACCAAGCGTGGGGAAAGTCGTGATTAGATATAATCTATGTATTTATGCTTTTTTACTGTCTCTTTTGATTGATATTTTTCTATTATATTGATAGTACTCTCCTAAGAAGTGGAACAGTTACGCAAAGTGCAATTTTTTGTTTTTCATATTGAATGGTACTGCTGGATATCTTGTTAATGTGTATATCTATCCCTTTCTTGATTATACCCAGTGCTTTTACTATGACTGGCACAGTTGTAGTTTTAAGGTGCCACATTTCTTTTTTGAATTTTTTATTTCAAGGTCATTTTATTTACTTATTTTATTATATTCTTTGATTGATATGTTATTATCTGTTGGCCCTGATACATATAAATTAGAAGGCAAGGTTTTCTTTAATAGTCCTTAGCCGCAATATATCTGGTCTATTGCTCTTTATTTTTCAATCAGTTTGGATCGCAAAGTCCCAGAGAATAGTAGCTCCTTGGCTTCTGTTATTGGATCTGTATAGGGCCATTGGCCTAATGAGTAGAGTGTTTGCCAATGGTCCGGGAGACCGGAATTCAATCGTTAGGTCGAGTCATACCAAAGACTCAAAAAAATGGTACTTGAAACCACCTCGCTTAACTCTCAGTAAATAAGGTAAGGATCAAGGGTATAGTGGAGTAATCCAGGGAATGGAGTAGCGCCCTCCCCCACACCTCACTGTAGTAGCTATTGAAAAGGGAGCCTTTGGGTCACCCTCGACTAAGATTGTCAACTTTACTTACTTATATATATATATGCAAGTTAATTTTGCGAGATGTCCATAAGCTTGACACACCCAGTGATAATCGAATTCCTCACAGTAGCAACTGAGAGACAAGCTAGTTAACCACTTTCCCATCACCAATTTTGCTGCAATAAGACTAATGATCACTCAGCTTGTGTTAGTGGGGGGCTCCCGAGGAGTAGTTGCCATCCTACTAGGCTTTGTGAGCCGCCTTACTTTTCTAAAAATTCCCAGAAAATATTGCAAAATATCTATTTTGATCTTAGTCGCAATAAAGAGCAAAGCATTTTGACTTTATAGGCCATCGTACTTTTTCTTGGATTCACTGAAAAGATTGCGAAATGTCCGTTCGATTCTTATTGTCTCTGATTCTTGAATAATGATAAATGTCGAATGACAGAAATAAGAATGGCGAATTCTTAGTTGGCATTCAGTGTCAATAAATGGCTTGGAGAGCTCCAGGTGATGTAGACTTGATCCCGTCAGTGTCAGGAATAGTGAGGCAGACAATTTTAGTGTGCGGGAAATAGGAGGAAATTGTTAGGAAGATAAAAATTGTAAGAAAATGATTGGTTAAAAATAAAAGGTTGTTTCTTTAAATGATGATTTCTATGAAGTAAGAATGGACACGAAAAAAAAGAAAAAAAACAGTAAAGGAAGGAACAGAGAGAACCGGAAATTAAGGATAACAGGGTTGATAGAAAAACGATCGAAAAGGGAAAAAGGAAAAAGGAGAAAAAGAAAAAAGAAAGAAGAAAAACGTAGGAAATAAAGGAATTAGAATAGAGAGAAATATGACAAACAAATCGTCGAAATGAAGGAAAAAGAAAGAAAGAAAGAGAGAGAGAAAGAAAGAAAGAATGAAATGAACGGGAAAAAACAAAGAAAGAAAGAAAAAAGAAAAAGGAAAAACGAAGGAGATGAAGGAATTAGAATAGAGAGAAATAAGACAAACAAATCGTCGGAATGAAGGAAAAAGAAAGAAAGAAAGAGAGAGAGAAAGAAAGAAAGAATGAAATGAACGGGAAAAAACAAAGAAAGAAAGAAAAAAGAAAAAGGAAAAACGAAGGAAATAAAGGAATTAGAATAGAGAGAAATAAGACAAACAAATCGTCGGAATGAAGGAGAAAGAAAGAAAGAAAGAAAGAAAGAAAGAAAGAAAGAAAGAAAGAAAGAAAGAAGAAAAAACGTAGAAAATAAAGGAATGAGTATAGAGAGAAATAAGACAAACAAATCGTCAGAATGAAGGAAAAAGAAAGAAAGAAAGAAAGAAAGAAAGAAAGAAGAAAAAACGTAGAAAATAAAGGAATGAGTATAGAGAGAAATAAGACAAACAAATCGTCGGAATGAAGGAGAAAGAAAGAAAGAAAGAAAGAAAGAAAGAAAAGGAAGAAACAAATACAGAAAGAAAGAAATAAGAAAAAACGTAGAAAATAAAGGAATGAGAATAAAGAGAAATATGACAAACAATGAAATGAAGGAAAAAGAAAGAAAGTAAGAAAGAAAGAACGGGAAGAAAGAAAGAAAGAACGGGAAGAAAGAAAGAGAGACGTAGAAAATAAAGGAATGAGAATAGAGAGAAATATGACAAACAAATCGTCGAAATGAAGGAAAAAGATAGAAAGAAAGAGGAGATGAAAGGAAAGAAAGAAAGAAAGAAAGAACAAACAAACAAAAAATTAAAGTGAAGAAACGAAAAATTAAAAGGAATAAGGTAAATAAAAGTAAAAATAAATACAAATAGGATTTTAAAAAGTGAATGAGAAAAAGAGAAGAAAAGAAAGTTTAGGGATACAATGAATAAGTAAAGTTGTCTCCCTTTAGTCGAGAGCAACCAGAAGGCTCCCTTTTCAATAGCTACTACACCGAGGTGTAAGGGAGGGCGCTACTCCTTTCCCTGGATGGCTCCACTTTACCCTTGATACGTACCTTATATTGCAGAGTGTTAAGCAAGGAGGTTATCAAGTACCAGTTTTAAAGTCTTTGGTATGACGCGACCTGGGATTGAACCCAAGTCTCCCGGTCCATTGGCGAACACAATGAATAAACATAAATAATTATCTCCGTAAGAGAATTAGCATGTCTATGAGGGTATCATGTGTAATATGACAGTTCAAAAACCAATTCTCGACCTCTTTTTGCCACTATTCTTTAAACAATATAGACATTCATTTTAAATTCATATTTATATTTTCGAAGGAGGGGCTCATGTTGTAAAGTACAATGAATGCGATTCGCTAATCTCTGGGCATAAAATAACCCAAGACGGATTGACATGCCGTTAAAATCGGTAAATCAATTAATCAACCAGCCAACAAAATCCAGCTTGAGGGCAAGAAACATTTATGTTAATTAAAATCAATCATTAATTACTGATTTGTATCTTGTTTTTTTTTTTCGCTTTTTGTTGAAGTGGTTTGTGGGATCTTGAGTTTTTTTCAAAATAGGCCAAAGTTTTACTGACTTCTGACTGATGGGAAAACCAAAGTGAATTCTACTCTCGATTTTTCTAATTTAAAATGGAAAGTAAACGCAAATGATGATAATATTTCAAATAAAGAAAAAGTTCCACAAAGAAATTCAATCAGAAATTAGATGCAAAATTGTAAAAGGACTTGTTCCCTCTTCAGATAAAACGTCAAAGACCAAAGACGCTTTGATGTTTCTAGTACAAGAATTTATAAACAGATAGCGAAAAAAAAAAAAAATCGAAGGAAACAATGAATTAACTTTTGGTCAGCCATTGGTATCTTATATAAAGCATAAATTATTAACAACTCAACTACACTAGGAATTTATTTTATCTCCCAACCATTCTCTGTCTGTCTGTCTGTCTCTCACACTGACATGCATACAAAGACTTTATATATATATATATATATATATATATATATGTGTGTGTGTGTGTGTGTGTGTGTGTGTGTGTGTGTGTGTGTGTTTCAATAGCGTTGCCACAGTCAACACCACTTGGTAACAGCCAGTTTCTTGCCTATGTAATCATGGCACCATTGGCAAGAAACTGACTGTGACCAAACGCCGTGGACGGTCTTCTTATATATATATATATATATATATATATACACACACGATATTTTTTGCCTGAGGAAGCAGATCTAACATTTTAAAAAATATAGGGTCTGTTGAAATAAATATTATTACAAAAAATATTGGTAATTCTAAAAAGGTTTTTCTTTGATATGGTGTATATATATATATATATATATATGAAAATGTAAAAAGATATAAAAACAGAAGGCCTTCAGAGGATGATCTTATTCATAGAATTATTTGCCAGCGTTAAACGTATCAGTTTTTAGACCTTCAGCAGGGCGTGTGAGTTACTCAATATAACGAAGAATAGGAGAGTTTTAAGACGTTTTATTTCCGTTCGCAATGTTCTGTTTCAAAATTGTGCAATGTAATTAGCGTTCCAAAATTTATTCATATAAAAAATCCATCTCACATCTATGTATGTATGTATGTATCTATCTATCTATCCCCGTTTTATATGTGATATATTACTCATATATCCACAAAATAATTACTTTATAAAAATTACTGATTGATTAAGCTATAATGAACCTACCATATATTTTACTTATGAACAAGAAAATAAGAAATACACGTCGATTCCAGAGCAGAGATTTATGAAAATCCATATCTGGATTATAATGACAGTTCAAAAACCCATTCTCGACCTCTTTTTACCACTGTCAGTGCCTTTTACCATTTTACATTCATATTTATATTTTCGAAGGAGACGCTCATGTTTTAAAGTACAATGAACGCGATTCGCTAATCTCTGGGCATAAAATAACCCAAGACGGTTTGACATGCCGTTAAAATCGATAAATCAATTAATCAACCAACAAACAAAATCCAGCTTGGGGGCCAGAAATAAAAATACGTGGGTAGATCTTCTTGTGGTTACAACAAACGAATTAACGAGCACTCAAGAGGTTTAAAGAGAGGAAACATAAATAATGGTTTGGTCAAACATTATTTAGAGACTAATGGCAACTTTGATTTTTAAAATTCCAAAAAGTTAGTTTGTATGCATAATTAAAAAAATAAGCAGCAAAATTGTTGAATCAAGTATCATTCCATGCCACAATACTGTTTTTTCAATTTGTCTCTTTTTTTTTTGTCAGATTGGTGATGAAAAGTAACAAAATTCTTTATTTAAAATAATTCATTGGTTGGTTGGATTTTATGACATGTCAACCTTTGTAGGTAATTTAACACCAAATCCATTTTTATACAAATTATCAGTTCTATTTCAAACAATTTAGTTTAGCATGAATACACAGTTTAATTGTCAAAAACATTTCTATTTCAAGCTATCCAGTTTAACCAAACAATTCTACTTGAAATAATTCAGTTTAATATAAGTATAGTTTTTGTCCACACACAGTTAAATGTCAAAAACAGTTTTATTTCAAACAATTCAGTTTAGCATAAGTAAGCAGTTTAAATATCAAAACAGTTCTATTTCAAGTAATTCAGTTTAGCATAAGTACGCAGTTTAGTTCTATTTGGCTCGTTGATAGGACCCTATCAGGCACTGCCATTCTGGGACAAAGTGAATTAAACAGACAGATGGAAAGAAAGCTCACACTGATATAGACGGATATATATGTTATGTAATGTTTATAATTGGTAAATATCTGTAGATAGATCTATCTAATATTTACCTATTATAAACATTCCATAACATATCTATCAGTAGGCAGATCTATCTATTATTTACCTATCATAAACGTTCTATAACATCTCTATCAGTAGGCAGATCTATCTATTATTTACCTATTATAAACATTCCATAACATATCTATTAGTAACTAGATCTATCAATCTAATACAGCCAACAAATTTTAAGCAGAACGCTACAAAAGGACATAGATGATGATGATCTAAAAACCGATGTTTAAAGTCGGCAAATAATTCTATCAATAAAATCTTTCACTGAAGACCTTGTGTCTCTTCCGTTTTTTCCTCTCTCTCTCTCTCTCTCTCTCTCTATATATATATATATATATAAATGTGTGTGTGTGTGTGTGTGTATATTGAAGCGCGTATATTTAGGCAGCAAGTTATCATTCAAGTAAACTTTGTTAAAGACGATAGAACACTGTTTATTATTTTCAATTTTATTTTTTCAAGACTCTTTGCTTGAACATATATATATATATATATATATTTATAAATCATAATAAACCCCTTCCAGTAGAACATTTCCGAAATATATAGGTATATTTAAATATTTCACTGAAGGATTACAGCATACGTTTTTGCAAACACATAAGAGTGTGTATGTCTACGTGCGTATGTGTGTACGCATAAGTGCAACTGAAGAGCTAACCAAAATACACATAAAATAGTATGCACACACACACACACACACACACACACACATACACGCACGTATATATATATATATATATATATGACCGGCCCATTGATATAATGTTTATAGTGTTCACTAATAGTCCGAGGTTCAATCCCAAGTCGAGTCATCCAAAGACTCAAAAAATGGCACTGATACCTTATTGCTTACACTCAGCTTTATAAGGTACGGATCAAGGGTAAATTGGAGCAATACAGCGAAAGGCATAGCGTCCACCCCTACACCTTGGTGTAGTAATTATCAAGAAGGCAGCCTTCGGGTCGCCCTCGACTACAGTCGGCCAACTTATATATGTATATATATATATAGAGAGAGAGAGAGTGTGAGACCAAGCCGTAGTCTTACTCGGAACTGGTAGTTCTTCAATCAAAGATCAAATTGGTTTGGTTTGGTTGTGTTTTATGGCAAATATATATTAGACACACACACGCAGATAAAGAGATAGATGAATAGAGGTAAGCTTAGTGTAACGATTATCGCCGTAGAAAATGGAATCAATGATCTGAGTTCAAATCCGGGATAAGGTTGTTTGTTTTTCCCTTTACGTCTAATACCGTCTATGAATCTATCAGAACTTCCCTGAAGTAAGAGTAAATAGTCGGGCAAACTGTTTTTGATTTTAAACTTGTTTAGCAACCATTCTAGGAAAACTTTATGTACAAAACCAACTGTACTTCACTTAAAATTGGACCTTATGTGAAGTCCTGCCTGTGGTGAGAAGTTAGTTATATACACAAGCATAGACACACACATGCACGCTTACATACACATAAACTCATACACATACACATATACAGACGTACCCACACATACACATGCATGCATATATACACACTCATACACATACCCACATACGCTCATACACATACACACATAGAACTACAAACAGATATACGCACACAGACACTTATACTCCCATGCATTCATAAACATACACACATATACATCCTGTAATATAATGGCCGAGGGATTTCGTTTTATATATCTTGCCTTTCGGTTTAGTTAGGCTGAGAACCTTTCGCTTAGCGCATGGGTTAGTTAGGTGCAACATGAGCGCGGGGGGCGGAGGATGTGTCATTCAGAGATGTCAAAATAAAAATCCCAGATACAAAAATGTGACTTGGGGATGTGAATGACGTCATGCACCGGAAGCGTGCGCGGAGGATTTGGGGGGATTTGAGAAAAGTCAGTTAGTTGAGTTCTGCCTCGGAAGAAGACGGTTGACTCTCGCGGCTCGCCTTGTGGCAGGTGTCGCACACACATACACACATGCACACACACGTATATACGCACACACGCACATACATACACACGTGCATACATACACACACATACACACGCATACATACACACACATACACACACTTACATACACACATATACACACACGCACACACACATATATACGCACACACGCACATGCATACACACGTGCATACATACACACACATACATACACACACATATACACACACGCACACACACATATATACGCACACATGCACATACATACATATGCGCATACATACACACACATAAACACATACACATATCATCATCATCATCATCAAGTCGTGCTATAAGTATGGATTCACCTGACTCATACTCACCACCCCTCCCTATCGCCTATCGCTCTGGACAGGTTCTTTATTCGGCATCCAGTGTCCGCACGGACCTGATGAATATAAGTCTCTTTTGGTCAGCCAACACTGGTGGGTCCATATTTAGTAGTCCACGGGAGAACTTTCATTATGTGTTCGTCCCTTCTTTTCCAGCTGTGCCCAGCATTTATTGCTCGTTTTATTTGGATGGGGCCGTAGAATACACCAAGACAGGTAGGATTACTCACCTGCATACACCCAACGAGTGTCCTGGTTTGGTTTAGTTTGGTTTCTTTGTTTAATGGCATGTTAACCTTTGTAGGTTATTTAATGCCAAAGCCATTCTCCTAGAAGAACAGTAGTGGGACTATTTAACCCATAGCTGGGAGGATAAGGGGGTTCATGCCTTTCCCAAGGGTATTTTCCCGAAAGTGAACTCAATAGCGCTTACTACGATTCCGCAGTCCATCGCTTTAAACATTACACCACGAGGACACCCCCCGAGTGTCCTGTATGACACTAAACTGCATTTGATGGTGAGACTCAAATCCAGGAGCTTTTGGGAATGTAGAGTAACCCTCCATTACACCCAGGTCCTAATTGGTGGTACCTGTTAGAGTAATATCTATGGGTCAATTAGAATTGTTCAATAATTTACTTAGGATTATTATTTGCAATTTGTATCCATACACCAGGGTGAAAATTATTTATATTACAAGGAATACATGGTAATTAGAATCATTAATGTTAAATCCCAATACTTGAAATCAATTAACTGTGTGCAAACAAATAAGCTCTGACAACTTATTTAAAAATAAGGTTACCTTCGAACTATTCGCTTACAAATGATGTGTATATATATATATATATATATAAACAGGATTAGCCATTAAATAACCTACGAGGGTTGATATTCCATAAAAACAACCAACAACCAACCTTGGATGGTTTGTGAGATAGGAGGTAAGTAGCTGTGCAGGTGCTATTTTGTTGGGTGTTACTTGCAGAATTTGTTCAAAATAGTACACAGCATTTTTGTGTAGTTTTCCATCTAGCTTTTTCTCGAAGTGCTTCATTAAAATCCTAGTGGTGCAACCATATATATACATATATACATGCATTCATATATATATATATATATATATATATTGTGTTGAGTCATAGATAATTTTGGTTTTTTAAAGCAAGATGTAATTACGCATTTTAGTCTTCTAATGTTTTAAACGCAACCAAAAATATCGGCTGAAAGAGTCTCTTCATCGTTCATTCTTATTACTGTAGTGAAAGATTTCGCATCAAAATTTGGTCTTCAATCTCAAGCTCTTAAAATGAAGGAACCGAAAATTCACATTTAACATGAAATGTTATCAGGGAGCCGTCACCTCTCACTAAACAAGGGTGTTATTCCGCCTTTAATCCGCTGGTCGGAAATATCTTTGGATAACACGTAATGATTCGCTATCCGCCCATGTTGTGTTTTTTAAGACCCGGACAACGAATCGAACGCTAATCACAGTCAGCAACTAGACTAATACTATGGCATAATTAAATGAGTAATAAAAATCGACGCCAAGAAACAGAGAACAAACGCGGCTTTGCAACATATATCTTATATATAAAAAAAAACATGTCGTTCAAAGTTCTTACATAAGTGGCAAGTTCTGTTAGAGACAATTACTCGCATAAAATTTAGTCTATCTTCCACCTTCTATACCCAGGGTAGTCTGGTACAAGACAATCTTTATTTTTCACAGCGTCGTATTTTTAGACGGCTTTCTCATTTTCTCACTTTCTCTACTTAGGACAGTTTGGTACAAGGTCAATAAAGTCTTCTCGCAAGGCAGAAAAATGATCCATTCCTCAAAAATATCATTGAAGATATTGAAAAATGGATCTTTTATAACTAAAATCAGTGGATTGATAAGAATGGATCCCCACTGCCTACCCCAATGGTGGCGCTTCATGGAAGGAAAAGTATGCTGTGTGAATGTTGGGGTCACCATGGTATTATTCATTTTGAGTTTTAAACCGCAATTAGACATTCAATGGAGACTGATATTCTCAACGGCTACAGTGTGTACTTGAAAACGCTTCGAACTTGATTGAGGCTGGTCTGTTCAACCCCACTCACCATATTTACCAGGCCTTTCCCAAAGTGATTTTCATTTCTTCCGTTCTCTAAAAAATGCTCAGAAGAACAAAAAAAAAATTATTTTGAAGATCAGGTAAAAACATATGTGGAAAACTTCTTGAACTCGAAACCAACTGAATTTTTCTTGAGAAGAATCAAGAAGCTACCAAATAAATTGCAAGTTGATTCAAAATTATGGTGAATATACTATTGGTTGAAATTGATTTATTGTTAAATTATTCATGAATAAATGAGATTTTACTTCAACGTAAATTATCTATGACTCATCCTAATAGCTCTCTCTCTCTCTCTCTCTATATATATATATATAAGAAGAGAGAGAAACAAATACACAGAGACACATACGGAGAGATAGAGAGCGAGAAGAACACAAAGACCCATACCCAGGGAAAGAGAGAGAGAGGGTGAGAGAGAGAGAGAAAGAGAGACAAAGACACAGAGAAACAAACATACTAAGAGAGGGAGACAATTAGAGAGAGTCAAAGAGAGAGAAACATACAGGGATACATACACAAGGAAAGAGACAGACAGACAGACACACACACACACACACAGACACACAGAGAAACAAGCATACTGAGAGAGGGAGTCAAACAGAGAGAAACGCACAGAGATATATACACAAGGAAAGAGAGAGAGAGAGAGAGAGAGAGACAAACACACACAGAGAAACAAACATACTAAGAGAGGGAGACAATTAGAGAGGGAGTCAAAGAGAGAAACACACAGAGATACATACACAAGGAATGAGAGAGAGAGAGAGAGAGAGAGACAAACACACAGAGAAACAAACATACTAAGAGAGGGAGACAATTAGAGAGAGAGTCAAAGAGAAAGAAACACACAGAGATACATACACAAGGAATGAGAGAGAGAGAGAGAGAGAGAGAGACAAACACACAGAGAAACAAACATACTAAGAGAGGGAGACAATTAGAGAGAGAGTCAAAGTGAAAGAAACACACAGAGATACATACACAAGGAAAGAGAGAAAGGGAGAGAGAGAGAGAAAGAGGGAAAGAAAAAGAGAGAGAGAGAGAGAGAGAGAGAGACAAACACACAGAGAAACAAACATACTAAGAGAGGGAGACAATTAGAGTGGGAGTCAAAGAGAGAGAAACACACAGAGATACATGCACAAAAAAAGACAGACAAACACACAGAGAAACACAGAGATACATACACAAGGAATGAGAGAGAGAGAGAGAGAGAGAGAGAGAGAGACAAACACACAGAGAAACAAACATACTAAGAGAGGGAGACAATTAGAGAGGGAGTCAAAGAGAGAGAAACACAGAGATACATGCACAAAAAAAGACAGACAGACAAACACACAGAGAAACACAGAGATACATACACAAGGAATGAGAGAGAGAGAGAGAGAGAAACACACAGAGAAACAAACATACTAAGAGAGGGAGACAATTAGAGAGGGAGTCAAAGAGAGAGAAACACACAGAGATACATGCACAAAAAAAGACAGACAAACACACAGAGAAACACAGAGATACATACACAAGGAATGAGAGAGAGAGAGAGAGAGAGAGAGAGAGAGAGAGAATGAGAAACGGAAAGGGCGAGAGATCTTAGGTTTGTCGCATTTCTTTAAAATATCATTAAAATAACCCTACGTAGATTGACCCTGTATAAATCCGACTAACTAACAAACTTATCCTGAGACCAATAAGCTTGCAGAAGAAACTTGGTAGCTTTCCTTCAAACCGTTTTGCTGTCTAGAGAGAGCAGACAAACTTTTCTCAGATATATATATATATATATATATATATATATATATATATATACGCTACTCTTTTAGGAAAAATAGATAAAGAAAAATTTTAAAAAATGAGGTCTTTGAACATTGATTATCTCACATACATTTTGAAACTGAATGCTACAAACACTCTTCGAAATTTCTGATTTTTTCGTCTCATTTTCTTAAACGAGTATAATTTTTGGATGAGACTCATACTAAAATCGACCCGAAGACATTTAAAAAAAAAAAAAAAAAAAAAAAAAACGTTGGCATATTATTCACATACAATTAAATGCAACTTCTGAATATTTTTTTAAAATTTATTTTTCATGTTTTTTCATATTCTATGTTCACATTTACTTCGATTTTCTCTTATATATCATCATCGTCATCATGTCGTACCACTAGCACGGATTTTCCTGACCCTCTCTCGCCACTCGTCTCTATCTTCCATCGCTCCCGGCAGGTCTTCCAGGCTACATCCTGTATCAGAACAGAGTTGCTGAAGATAGGATCTAGCTGGGGTCGCCCAACACTTGCTAGTCAGTGTAAAGGGGTCCGCAGGGGTACATCGCTTATGAAATCATCTCCACTTCTACAGCAGTGTCCCGCATGTCTGGTTCGTCTAATTTGGATGGTTTTCGAGATGGGTGGTTGGTGGTGGCCATACAGCTACCGTTTTGGGGGATGTTGCATCCAGAATTTGTTCAATAAAGCTGGTAGCATTCTTGTGTGTAATCAAGCTTTTTCTCCATACGCTTAGTTAGCGTTTATGTAGTGCATCCATATAGCAGTATTGTCACGACCGCTATTTGGATATATATATATATATATATATATATATATATATATATATATATATATATATATGATAAAACATAAATGCAAATGAAAAAAAAATTGTAGGACAAAGTGCTTAATGAAACAACGGCAGAGCACTTATAAGTAAATCAGTAAATTTGTCGACCTTAGTCAAGGGTGACTCGAAGGCTCCATTCCATGGATTGCTCCACTTTACCCTTGATCCTTACCTTATAATGCTGTATATTAAGCAAGGCGGCGTCAATTACGATTTTTGAGTCTTTAGTATGACTCGATCTGGGATTGAACCCTGGTCTCCCGGACCATTGGCAAACACTACTCATTAGTGTTTGGTATAACTTGACCAGGAATTTAACCCCGTCTCCCGGACCATTGGCGAACACTCTACTCATTAGGCCAATATCCATATTTACCCAACCCTTCCGCTCGAGCAGGATATGACACAAAGTCAATTTTTAAGGAAGGTTTTACAGGTTTGAATTCAGAGTTTTCCTTCTCCTAGACTAGTTGCCTCATCAAGGCTGAAGAACCCAGTCTGCCCTACTATTTACCCATAGCTGGAGGGAGAATAATTGGATTCATACATTTCTCAAGGGTGTTAGTGCTATGTGAATGGTTATCGTCGTAGGAAATGGACACGACGATACGAGTTCAAATCCTGGACGAGACCGATTGCATTTCACATAGCACTAATACCCTTGGGAAAGGTATGAATCCAATTATTCTCCCTCCAGCTATGGGTAAATAGTAGGACAGACTGAGTTCTTCAGCCTTGGTGCAGGCAACTAGTCTAGGAGAAGTAAAACTCTGAATTCAAACCTGTTAAACTCCGCTTAAAAATTGACCTTGTGTCATATCCTGCCCGAGCGGAGGGGTTGGTAAATAGGATTAGTGCGATGTGAAATCAGTTTCATCCAGGATTTGAACTCGTGTCGCCGTGTCCATTTAGACCAATATATCAAATCATAAATATAAGAAGTCTGCTTTTTTAAGTTTCATGTTGTGTACCCAGTCGAACAAAAACAAGTCCGTCTTTTTTGTTTGATGATTGGGCACAACACATAAAATAACGGACTTCCAGAGTTCATAATTGTGCAAATATATGTATATACTAGAGAAAGTCACAAGTTTTGTAATATTTGGTACATCCTCGTTTATGGCACTTTCATCACGTGACGGAAACAATTCGAGTCGAGGAAGTTCCGCTGACACGTTGTGCATTGGTTCAGCCCGTGCGTGATTTGAAAGCCACGCAGATGAACGTGCAACGAGGACTAATCCGGAAACTTATGCTTTACGAGTCAGAACTGGGCCATAGAAGAAACAAGAAACATTTGTGGAGCGTGTGGCACGATAATATATATATATATATATATAGATAGATAGATGTAGATGTATGTGTGTGGGTCTGTAAGTGTGTACATGGATGGGTGGCCAAAGAAGGGATCTTATTATCAACATCTTTGACCAGCGTCAGATTGTCTGTGAGATCTTCCTTTGTCTATTTTGGCGTGAAGACCGCACAAAGAACTGGGCCTGCATGAAACTGCGAGACCGGAAGTAAAGGGCGAATTGGACGAGGGACTTTGGTCAGTTAGGAGTGGGACTCCGGCAGTAAGAGAATCCCACAGTCAGGACAGAAATGTAGGTAAAGAAGGGTCTCGTGAAGTCAGAAGGCGGCATGGGGTTTGCGTTGGGGATGGCCTCTCAGAAACCGGAAGACAATGACCAGAGATGAGTCAGTATCTTTGGTAGGTGTGTAAGATTTTCGCCAAGTTCTCACGATAGTCATACACACCTACAGAGTGCCAAAATGTGACAAACTTCACCTTATGTTTTTCTGTTCTGAATCCGTGTTTTGAATTTTCTTCCTTCCTCCTTCAGTTAGTTTTTTTAAATGTTATTTTTATACGACTGGTGAAAATATCAAATTCTATATGAACGTACACGCATACATTTTTAACATATAATTCTTAAAAAACAACAACAAAAACCCTCAGATTTTTCTTGGTTTCGACGGCCATTTTGTTTCAATTATATTCTCATCTGAATAAACGTTAACTGATTTCTTCTTCTTCTTCTTCTTCTTCTTCTTCTTCTTCTTCTTCTTCTTCTTCTTCTTCTTCTGTCTGTCTGTCTGTCTGTCTTCTTCTTCTTCTTCTTCTTCTTCTTCTTCTTCTTCTGTCTGTCTGTTTGTTTTCTTCTTCTTCTTCTTCTTCTTCTTCTTCTTCTTCTTCTTGTCTGTCTGTCTTCTTCTTCTTCCTTCCTCCTTCTGTTAGTTTTTTTAAATGTTATTTTTGTTCGACTTGTGAAACGTCCACTCGGCCAGGTGTGAGAAGAAAGAACAGGATCCACACTACTAGACGATCAAACGGCAAACCAGCCCACCATGAGGGTTATTTCATAGCTCAAAAGGTGAAGCTGTAGTGGATCATAGAAGACAGTTGAAGATATTTCAATCGGATTGTAAAAACCTCGATGACCGGGTCAGGTCAATTTGGCCTAAAACCGTGAATTTCGAGGCCGTGCTCGAAATCATAGAGGGTAGCACTCTGAGAGTATCATGCGAGCTGAGCATCTCATCAGTCCTGTATGGTTCATCGCCCACACGATCTTGGCAAAAGCATCCAGACATGCCAAAATGTTCCTCACGTTACAAAATATGGTAAAACTCATCCTGGTATATACACTCACACACGGCCATGTCGCCTGGGGCTGTAGATATACCGACTGCATCTCTGCAAAGAGTTAAGACACCCCCACCAACAAGTGTCCTGGATATGACACTAAACAAACTGAGAGTGAGGCTCCAGTTTTGGAGTTTTGGGGAATGCGGAGTACCTCTTTATTGCCATTGCTCCCAGTTCAACTCTGGTGCGGACTGGTAGTACCTGGTTGGGTCCTATCTATTGGTCAAAAAGAACAGCTTGGCATTTAAACTAAGTTCAAACAAATGATTTTGGTGACCGTTGTCGAGGGTGACCCGAAGGCTCCCTTTTCAATAGCTACTGCGCCGAGGTGTAGGAAAGGGCGCAACCCCATTCCCATGATTGCACCATTTTATCCTTGATCCTCACCTTATAGTGCTGAGTGCTAAGCAAGGCGGTATCAAGTGCCATTTTGGGGGTCTTTGACTCAACCTGGGATTAGAACCCCGGTCTCCATGGGCGAACATTCTACTCATTAGACCAATGGCCCGGTTAGGCTAAAATGAACTGCTTGAAATAGAACTGTTTAATCATTGAAATAGAACTGTTTAATCATTTAACTGTGTGTAAACAAATGACTGCTGTTTAATTGAATTGTTAGTGATAAATAGCAATACTTTAAACCATTTAACTATGTGCAAACAAATGATTAATTGTATATAGAATTATTAGTATTTAATAGCAATAATTGAAACCATTAGCTGTTGAAAAGAATAACTAGTGTTAATAGCAATACTTGTAACCACTTCATTGTCTGCAAACAAATAATTAATATTTAACTGAATTATTAGTATTTGATAGCAATAATTGAATTCTTTAACTGTCTAGAAATAATAGCAATATTAATATACGAACAAATTAGTTCTAACTCATTTAAAAATGAAATTACCTACAAACTATTCACGTGCAAATCGTGTGTGTATATCGATTTAAATGTGGGCAAACAAATGACTGATTTGAAATTGTTACTGTTACATTGCAATTCTTGAAATCATTTAACTGTTCGCAAAAAATGAGTTCAGACGCGTTTAAAAGTCTTATCTACAGGGTGGAACGATAGAATTGTTGTCCGAAAGAAAACAACACTACAGCTTTATTTTACAGGGTGGAACGATAGAATTGTCGTCCTAAAGAAAACAACAATACAGCTTTATTTTACAGGGTGGAACGATAGAATTGTCGTCCGAAAGAAAACAACACTACAGCTTTATTATAAAACTTTTATTGAAAATATCAATTCAGCTAACTTGATTATGTAGTAGAGCTGACATCTAAAGGGTGGAACGATAAAATTGTCGCCCAAAAGAAAACAACACAACAGCTTTATTTTAAAACTTTTATTGAAAATATCAATTCTGGTAACTTGATTATGTAGTAGAGCTGACATCTATTCAATGTAGCTGCCTTCCGCCTCAATCACCGCCTCGATACGGATCCGGAACTGAGAGCATGCCTTTTCCACAAGCACCGGCGGGAGCTCGGCGAATACTTGGCGGATGGCGGCGATCAGGTTGGATTTGGTGTTGTGGAATGTCATGTTGGTGATGTTCTCGACGTATGACCAAACGAAGTAGTCCAGCGGGTACAGGTCGGGGGAGGAAGGGGGCCAGTGAGAGGAGAGTACAAAGTCGTAGCACTCCTTCTGAAGCCAAGCCCGGATCTCTTTGGACTTGTGGGCCGGCGTCGAGTCCTGCTGCAACTCCCAGGGTCTGCCACCAGCCACCTGATTGCACCAGGTGATCACCACACTCTTCAGTACATCCAGGTACACTTTGGTGTTGATTTTCAAGCCGACTTCGAAAATGTGAGGTGGCATCATGTGGCCCTCACTTGAAACCACACCAAAGACCATAACCGTAGCTGGAAAATTTGTTTTCATCACCCTGGGCACGTCCCTGTTATTCGTGGCAATCCAGATTTGCATTTTTAGGGTGCTGGCAATGGTCCTGTCGTCATATCTTGGATCGGTAGAGAGCGTGAGTTGTACAGCGGCGCATCTCCGATCTCGCTCGTTGAACATTGTGTCACTTTCAGACATGATAGAAGGCTCCTATCGTTCTTGGGATTTGTACATGACTGGCCAACTAGTTGATGGTCTGCAACAAAAAAGAAAACCGGTTTTCATTAAACGGAAATGGAATCATGTCGTCTTTTCTAGGGCGACAATTCAATCGTTCCACCTTGTACAAAATGGGTTTAGAAATCATATATATTTAATATGTATGTATAAAAAGAATTTGAAATTAAATAACCTACAATAATGCCATTAAACCAAACCAAACACACACACACACACACACACACACACACACACACACACACACACACACACAAACGTATATATATATATATATATAGAGAGAGAGAGAGGATACAAAAGAAACGCAGCGGAAAAGAATTTGTTTCTTAAAGTCATTATTTGTGTTAGTATGAAGTTGTAGAAAAAGATTCTTTAAAAAAATATCAGTCAGGTTGATTCCTTTGTCGATTCAGAGTCTTTGAGTCTCCATTGCCTGGCACTACTAGAAACCGTGATTAATTAAAGAATTTTTAACCAAATTTGATTCCATCTTCAGAATGAAGAAAACAAACAGATTTAGTAAAAAGAAAAAAAAATACAGAAGATACGGATACCAAATTTTCCCGCTTCAAAGAGAAATCGCAATGGAAACAAAGGCGGAAACCAAAAAAGACAAGATATTGTTGCAAAAAAAGAAAGAAAAAAATGGCTGACAAGTAATACGAAAAAATCCAAGGAGTGTTGGGAAAGATTCCCTTTTATTTTATTTTCAGTTGAAAGAAAAGAAAAGAAAAGAGAGAGAGAGACAGACAGAGACAGAGAGAGAACGTTTTGATTTTGATTGTAATAATAATAATGATAATAATAGTAATAATAAAAAGAAAATATAGACGCAGTAAAAAGGAATGAAAGATGGCTTCTATCAGTTGTGTGTAAAAGAAGATTAGAGCGATGATGACGACAACGCTGTCGGTAAGGTAGAAGTTAACCTTGTTTGTTCTCAGACTCGAGAGGCCACGCATATTCAACCGCACAAGCTTGTTTATAATATAGTGTTACGCATACACACATCAACCCCACCTCTCTCTCTCTCTCTCTCTCTCTCTCTCTCTCTCTCTCTCTCTCTCTCTTTCCTTTGTCTTCCATTCTGAACAAATTAAATGGCTATCTTCATGATGGTTCAAAATATTAAATTCTATATGAACATATATGCATACATTTTTAACATATAATTCTTAAAAAACCCTCAGATTTTTCTTGGTTTCGACGGCCATTTTGTTTCAATTATATTCACATCTGAATAAACGTTAACTGATTTCTTCTTCTTCTTCTTCTTCTTCTTCTTCTGTCTGTCTATCTTCTTCTTCTTCTCTCAGTCTATCTATCTGTCTTCTTCTTCTTCTTCTTCTTCTTCTTCTTCTTCTTCTTGTCTATCTGTCTTCTTCTTCTTCATCATCATCATCTTCTTCTTCTTCTTCTTCTTCTTCTTCTTCTTCTTCTTCTCTATCTGTCTTCTTCTTCCTCTTCTTCTTCTTCTTCTTCTTCTTGTCTATCTGTCTTCTTCTTCTTCTTCTTGCCTATCTGTCTTCTTCTTCTTCTTCTTCTTCTTCTTCTTCTTCTTCTTCTTCTTCTTCTTCTCTCAATGAGAATCCGCGAGATAGAGTGGCTAACGTGCTGGACTGCAAATTTCTAGTAAGCGAGTTCGAACTTCTGACTTTCGGACAAATACCCTTGGGAAAGGTAAGAACGCGTTTATCCTCCCAGTTCTGGGACAAATAGTACCACTGTTGCTCTTCTTGAAGGATGGGTTTGGTATTAAATAACCCATGAAGGTTGATATGCCATTAAACAAAGAAAAAGAAACCGAACTTCTAACGCACTATAGTGTTCACTTTCAAACTAATACCTCAGGGAAATGTATGAGCCCTTTATCCCTCCCAGCAATGGTTAAATAGCACTACCACAGTTCTTCTACAAGGATTGCTTTGGCATTAAATAACCCACAAAGGTTGTTTTGCCATTAAACAAAGAAACCTTAAATATTATCACTACTGTTCATCTACAAGGATGGCTTTGGCATTAAATAACCTACAAAGGTTGTTATGCCATTGAACAAAAAAACCCAAACCAAACCTTATCCTCCCTGCTATGGGTTAAATAACTCCACTACTGTCCTTCTACAAAGGATGGTTTTGGCATTAAATAATCCGCAAAGGTTGTTATGCCATTGAACAAAGAAAATGGATCTTCTCTCTTTTTCTCTCTTTCACACACGCATATATTAAAGCTCGCACAATATACGAATATTTAGGAATGAATAACAATCTAATTCTACCAAAGCAGGCGCAAAAAAAAAAAGAAAAGAAAAGAAAAAGAAATCGCATACAGCCGTGTTCTTGCTGCTTCGTAATACTCGGGTGACCTCCTTTGGCAAGCAATCATACAATCGATGTTGGCTTGTGATTTGTCAGATTTCCAATGAAATCGTTTATCGATGGCACAACATTGACAAAAAACATTGACCATTCGGGGATGAAAAATCTCGATTAATGATTAACAAGACCACCGAACCTTGTAAGCTACCCACAATGAGCTGTTTTGAGCTTTCAAACTTTTTCGGTCATTTTACGGCGCTGATAGATTTTTTTCTTTAAGTGACATTTCCTTATCGATTTGGATTTATCAATCGATCGCAGTCAATTCGAATCGATCTCTGAAAAATCATATACATTCTCGTATCGATCAATATCTATTTATAGCTATATCTCTCTTTGTGTTTACTCTCTCTCTCTCTCTCTATATATATATATATATATATATGTATATATATATTCATATATCATTATCTATCTATCTATCTATCCATATATTATTATTTATCTATCTATCTATCGGAGTCCATGTGACGTTGTGGCAAACGTGCTGGACCACGAAATCGTAGTAAAGGAGTTCGAACCTCAGTCTGGCTATTACGCTTACTTTTAAATTATTGCCCTTGGGAAAGGTGTGGGTTCCTTATTTCCCTCCCCTCAGCTATAGTTTAAATCGTATCCCTGTTGTTCTCCTGCAAGGATGCTTTTGGCCATAAATAACCCACGAAGGTTGATATGCTATAAAAACTAGAAAACCAAACCAAATCAATCTATCTATTTATCTATGCACAAACTTTCCTTATATTCATATCCTTATCGTATATTTGGTTCATCGTATATATATATATATATATATTAGTTTTTCTGCTTGATAATTGTCGTTTATAAAACTTCATGAAGCCTGAGGTGGCAGACAATGCAATTCAATATATATATAAAGACTAATATATATTTAATTATTATTATTATTATCATTATTATATAATAGCTCCATCACAGATATTGAGCACTCTCCAAATTATAGCGCATTTGATTCGCCACAAACCCACGACGTGAGATAGTGACAATCAACACTTTTACAATACAATACTATATATATATATATATATATATATATATATACTATTTTTATTTTTAAATCTGTACTATAACTCAGGCAGTGGAAAAAAAACAGATGATACAATTTGTAAATAAAAAGAAATATTGCACC
This sequence comes from Sepioteuthis lessoniana, assembly GCA_963585895.1. Classification (NCBI taxonomy): domain Eukaryota; kingdom Metazoa; phylum Mollusca; class Cephalopoda; order Myopsida; family Loliginidae; genus Sepioteuthis; species Sepioteuthis lessoniana. Next base: position 42,613 of record CAUZXS010001149.1, on the reverse strand, counting down.
AACTGATATCTTGAAAAAAAAATTCAATAAAAAGAGAAAAGACTAAAAACATTCGTATGGCTTGAAAATTTTCAACCATCACTGCAATGTCTAGCTAAAAGAAAAAACACTAACGCAATTACCAAAGCTGAAAAGTAAAAATACTCAAAACACTAAGTAGAGTAAAAGTAGATTACCTAAAGAGTCAGAAGTAATCTACCAAGGTTTCACCTATCGGACCATTAGGATAACTCGGATATATATATATATATATATAACTCTGACACACACCCACCCACACACACACACACACACACATATATATATATATATATATATATGTAACTGTTTTGGGGTTATTTAATACCAAAGTACTAAGACGAACCCATAAAAGAAAGAAAGATTTCTTGTCCACCTCTCTCTCTCTATCTGTCCACCCCCCTCGATGACCATGATATAAGAGTAGAATTTTAATATAAATGCTAGTAAAATTAGTAATATCCTAGCGAGCATTTGTTAAAATAGTATGCAAACGTTGGAAGTGATTCCGTTTCCAGAAGTTTCAAAGAGGTCAGTAAATTTATTCTATTAAACTGTTCATTTAAAAATGCACTTATTTGATTTAAAATAGATATGTCCTAAATCTCTACAATATTGTGTTCTCAAATGAGGAATATAGTGTATTTTACATATGTGGACATGATTAGCTGTTAAAAAAAAAAAAAAAAAAAAAACTGTTAGGGCCTGTATCGGATGACAGGATACAATATACCCCAAAATTTCTTTGAATATACATCAGTCCTGGACTTTAACTAAGTTAAAACTTAAGGTAAAAAGAAGGATTTTTTTTTTTACACGTACACATGGGAAGCAGCATGATGTACGTGAAGGTATTCGAATGCGCAATGCCTAACATTTCCTGAACGTGTGAGTCTTGCGGCTTAACGCTCAGGATTGTCAGTTCGATCGGGGAACTACTGCTGCTCATCTATAAGAGTGGCTTTTATAGAGGAGAATAAAAACAGCCATCGAAAGATAACCATAACTCATACTCAAACCCCATACATAAACCGCATCGCTCTTCGCGCGGGTAAAAAAGGGGCGCGTCCTGCTGAGGTTGGAGCCCTGGCCTCAGTGTTCGAAAAATCAGCTACAGAGCTCAACCAAAAACTACTAAAATGCAAACAAACAATACAGATGGCGACATTTAACGTTAGAACCCTAAACTACCAGAGCTAACTGCATCAGCCGTAGAACATAAGATAGACATAATTTGCATACAAGAACACCGTTACACTCACACCGAAGATATCAAATATCACGAAACTGGCAATGGATGAATGCTGGTGACTGTATCGGCATGGAAAAACTCTGTCAATGCATCAGTAGGAAGGGTGGGAATGCTTATAGGACCAAGAGCGCTAAAAACACTTAATAGCATTGAGAGAATACAACCTAGGATGATGGTCGCAACGTTTAATGGCAACCCCAAAGCAACAATCATCTCCTGCTACAGCCCTACCAATGTTAGCGACGAAACTGAACTAGTCACCTTCTACGAGGAGCTATCCTCCCTAGTGCGTAGCATTCCGAAACACAACCTGCTAGTCATTGGCGGAGATATGAATGCACAAATCGGGAAAAACAGAAACAACAAATACAGCCTACACAATACGTCAAACAGGAATGGACAACATCTAATTAATTTCATGATAGAAAATAGATTAACATGCCTCAATACAAACTTTCAAAAAAGGGAGAGGAAATTATGGACCTACACATACCTGAATAATAGTAAAGCACAGATAGACTACGTCTTTATAAACAGGAAATGGAAAAATAGTGCGATGAATTGCGAGGCATACTCCTCTTTCGAGGGTGTGTCCTCCGATCATCGAATAGTTACGGCCAAAGTACGACTAAACCTACGAAAAAACTCCACACGAACAGCGACAACTAAGCACTATGACTGGGCCCTACTTAACAACAGAGATATTAGAGACAAATATGCATTAGAATTAAGAAACAGATTCGAAACACTACAAGAGAAGACAGAAAAAGGTACCCCAAATGACGAATATGAAAATTTTGTTGAGGCACACCTTGAGGCGGCATCAAAGTGTATCCCAACAAAACCTAGAACTAAATATAGAGTCCCTTGGGAAACGTCAGCGGTTAGAGAAAAACGTGCACTCGTGAAAACTGCCTCCAAAAGCTATCGGAAGAACCCATGCTAAACTGAACTATTTTTTACATTAAAACTCTACTTACACTAAACTGAATTGTTTGATATAGAACAGTTTTGACCTTTAACTGCGCGTAAACAAAATCTGTACTTATACTAACTGAATTAGCTGAATTAGAACTGTTTGAATAAACTGAATAGCTTGAAATAGAAATGTTTTTTACAATTAAACTGTGTACTAATGCTAAACTGAATTGTTTGGAATAGGACAGACTTTTTGTATAAATATGGATTTGGCGTTAAATAACCTACAAAAGTTGATATGCCTTAAAACCCGACCCATCAATCAACCAACCGTCTTTAATGCTTCATAAAAGCTCCTGCTGTCTCTGGTATCTGTGTACAGCTGTGTTTCTGCGAGGTTGGTCCACCGATGGTGGGCAGGGCATACAAAAAGGAACGTAGCTGTCTTTCCAGAAAAGACAGCTGTGCTAATTTGGCTGGTTGGTTGGTTGTATTTTAGGGTTTATCAACCTTTGTAGGTTATTTAATACCAAATCCTCTTCATACATATATATTGAATATATATGATTTGGTTTGGTTGGGTTTCATGGCATATCAACTATTGTAGGTTATTTAATGCCAAATCCTTTTTATACATATATATTAAATGTATATAATTTGGTTTGGTTGGGTTTCATGGCATATCAACTATTGTAGGTTATTTAATGCCGAATCCTCTTTATACGTATATATTAAATGTATATGATTTGGTTTGATCGGGTTTTATGGCAAATCAACCTTTGTAGGTTATTTAATGCCAAATCTTTTTTATACATATATATTTAGTATATATGATTTGGTTTGGTTGGGTTTCATGGCTTATCAACCCTTGTCGGTTATTTAATGCCAAATCTTCTTTATACATATAGATCAAATATATATGATTTGGTTTGGTTGGGTTTCATGGCTTATCAACCCTTGTCGGTTATTTAATGCCAAATTCTTATTGTATATATATATTAGATATATATGATTTGGTTTGGTTAGGTTTCATAGCTTATCAACCCTTGTCGGTTATTTAATGCCAAATCCTCTTTATACGTATATATTAAATGTATATGATTTGGTTTGATCGGGTTTTATGGCAAATCAATTTTTATAGGTTATTTAATGCCAATCTTCTTTATACATATATATTTAATATATAGGATTTGGTTTGGTTGGGTTTCATGGCTTATCAACCCTTGTCGGTAATTTAATGCCAAATTCTTTTTATATATATATATGTTTTAAATATATATGATTTGGTTTGGTTGGGTTTCATGGCTTATCAACCCTTGTCGGTTATTTAATGCCATATCTTCTTTATACATATATATCAAATATATATGATTTGGTTTGGTTGGGTTTCATGGCTTATCAACCCTTGTCGGTTATTTAATGCCAAATTCTTTATATATATATATATATATATATATATATATATATATATATATATATATTTCAAATATATATGATTTGGTTTGGTTGGGTTTCATGGCTTATCAACCCTTGTCGGTAATTTATTGCCAAATTTTCTTTATAAATATATATATCAAATATATATGATTTGGTTTGGTTGGATTTCATGGCTTATCAACCCTTGTCGGTTATTTAATGACAAATCTACTTTATACATATATATCAAATATATATGATTTGGTTTGGTTGTGTTTAATGGCTTATCAACCCTTGAAGGTTATTTAATGCCAAATCTTCTTTTTATATAATAGATATATATATGATTCGCAAACATTTTGTGAATAACATTCATAAATGAACTCATTTTTAGCCCATTGTTAAATGGTTTCAAATATTTTTATCCAACACAATTCTATTTACTCTCAATCATTTGTTTGCACAAAGTGAAGTGGTTACAAGTATTGTTTCTCACTGTTTAAATGTCAGTTTTATTCGATCCATAGATAGAACCCTATCAGGTGCTATCACTCTGGGTCTGAATGGACCTGGGAGCGATGGCTACAAAGGAGTACTCCACATTCCCCAAATCTCCAAGATTAGAACCTCAACATCAGATGGTTTAATGTTATATATAGGACATTCGCTAGGGAATCTTATCTTTCTGCAAAGATACAGTTGGTTTATTCTACAGCCCCAGCTGACTGGGCAAGGCTGAGCTGAGTGGGTCTGATGGGTTGATCTCTGCACCTGCAGTTCTTGAATTTCCACGTTATTTTCTTCAAACTATTTTGTTTCTTTAAAGGGAACCTAAGGACTTTCAGAGATATATGAAAAATGCCAGGCTTGAGCTTTTTTTCTAAAGGGTTTTAGGAGAGGGGTCTATGGGGATGCTTGCATCTTCAAGCCTCGACTGAAGAGCTGGCGGAGAGTTAGCTTTCACTTCATCTGACTGAAAACTACCAATCTTGAATCTTTTTCTGACGGTCCTTTCTTTCCTTGGTTCGATTTTGAAAAAGCGCTTCAGTTAGCAGCGAACAAGGTGAGGGTTTGTGTAACATCACAATGGTATTTAAGACGTCTGTCAGGTCACGCTGGCGATCTAGAACATAGTCATTGAGATACCAGTGTTTAAATTGTGAATGTTGTGACGCTACGGCACCAAATAAACGTAAATGCAGCATTATGGCACCATGTCGAAATTTGTGACATAACGCAATACAAAAACGACTATGTTGGTTTCAAGATACGAAAATTTATTTGGGGCTGCAACGTTTACAGCTATCGATGAAAAGAGAGAATTCGTTAAAGGAATGCGTCAACTGATTTAGATAGAGACTATATACCATGCGAAGCGAAACGGACAACCCTAGACTTAGAAATTTCTTCTTCGCTGACCCGGCCACCACCCGTGCAAGTGTGACCTCGACTTTATATTGAACCTGTTTGAAAACAACCTGGATGCGTCTGTAAAATTATTCGGGTTTTTTTGTAAATTATTTTAGTAATAAATTGTTTTCAAGCTAAACTATGAGTTCGTGGTTGCAGGTTTTCGATTTGGAAAGGTCAGGACTTGTGTAGACCTTGCTTTGCGTACACATGACAATCATGTCAAAATAAGCGTGACAAATTTGTTTTAGAATCAGCTGTAAGTAAAATATATTAAGATAAAAAATTACGCAAATATCAACTGATATCTAGCAATAACGTGTCACTTAAAAGTGTTAGTGATTATGTGTGAATAAAGAATAATTTTTATGGAAAGCTACAGGACTGGGACACACATCGGCCGACCGTGTATCAGGTCGGGTGTGTCTTGGTTCGGGTGGTAGACGGTCGAGGCCGTCTGACATGGATTCCGGGAAGCAGAACTGAGAGCGGCAAACTTTGAGCCTCAGGGGGCCGTTGCCCCAGGCTTTCTTTCCAGAGGGGCTAGGTGTATTGCATGGCGCTTGAGGCGCCCTTTTTTGAAGGAATACCGACGAGGCTCAAGGAATTTTTGAAACTGCCGGGCGTGCGTGGGCTACGGTCCTGCGCCTTGGTTCCTCCAAAAAAGGCCATGTGCCATACTCGCGCGTACGTGGGGGGCTCGATAAATATCAGGTTGTTTTCAAACTGTTTTTTTTTTTCTGCTGGAAGATGGTGTTCTCCGCGGAGAACTCTAATAGCAAGCAGCCGTTTACGTTACAGTTATCAAGACCGTGTCTCTCAAGCTCTCTCTTCCAGGCCCCAGAATTTTGGCCCACTCTCGTGTTGAAATCGCTTAGGATTATGACTTTATCAGGATTTGGAAATGTTTGGTGGATACAGACGTGACCTTTAACCCTGCGCAGTGGAGATTTTAGGTGAAATGAAGTGAGTTCTGTACTGTCCCCTCCCTTTGAATTCCAATCAGCTGTACTGGGCTTAAATATGAACCGTTGATTACATCCTTCCTGTAGCAAAAGAAGTGTTAGGTATATATATATATATATATATATATATATATATATATATATATGCGTGTGTGTGTGTGTGTGTGAAGAAAAATATGAAGAAAAATAGTTCTTATGAAAAATCTCTTTCTTTTAATAAACTTCTGTCTGACAATTGTGTTTTTCTTTGGGTTTTGCTTTATCAAACAAGTGAAACTAATTACAGACCAACTAAGAAACCTCACTATCTCCCATTTAAATAGTAAAACAAGTGTTCTTCTATATGGATCGCAAAGAGCACAGTGAGGATTAACATCACAACAACGGTAATGATCTGAAAGACTCTCGATTATCCACTACTCAATAGCAGAATGCCCAGTGAGGATTAACCTCAATACAGTAGTGATAATCTGAGAGACTATCAGATGACTCATTTTTCAATGGCAAAGTGCCCAATGAGGAATAACTTCACTACAGCAGTAATGATCTGAGCGACTATCTGATTAGCAGTTTTTCGATGGCAGAGTGCCCAATGAGGATTAATCTCACTTGAGTTGTAATGATCTAAAACCACGGCGAATTATCTTATTACCCATTATTCAATAATAAAGTTCCAAGTGAGGATTAACCTCACTGCAGTAGTAATGATCTGAGAGACTATCTGATAATCTATTAATGGTTGTGTGGCCAGTGTGGATTAACTTCACTACACCAGTAATCATCTAAAAGATTATCTGATTTCCAATTTTTCAATGTCAATGTGCCCAGTGAGGATTAACCTCACTTGAGTAGTAATGATCTGAAAGATTATCTGATAACCTATTTTTCAGTGGCAGTATGCCTAGCGAGGATTAACTTCACTACAGCAGTAATCATTGTCTGCTTACCCATTTTTCAATGGCTGACTGCCTTGTGAGGATTAACCTCACTAAATTAGGACTGATCTTAGAGACTCTCTGATTACCCATTACTCAATCGCTGACTGTCTAAATATTTAATAAACATACGAGGATCATTAAATAAGTTTCCATATTTTTTTCGATGGGACCTTTTATTGATAGTACACACATGAAACTGTAATCCCCTTGAAAGTAATCTCCTCCGGCTGCAATGCACTTGTTGTACTGTTCCAACAAGTTCTGGAAGGCCCCATGGAAATCCTCTTGTATGAGCGTGTCAATGGCCTTCGTCACAGCCTCTTTTATCTCCTCAATTGTCTCATAACGACAGCCCCTGAGCTTAGGAAATAACTAAAAGTCACAGGGAGCAAGTTCTGTACTATAGAGACGGTGAGGAACTGTTTTGATGCTCATCTTGGTCAAATGGTCTGTGACAAGGATGGAGTTGTGGACTGGTGCATTGTCCTGGTGGAAATGCCGATGACCCGATTTGAAGAGTGCTGGCCTCTTCCCAAGGAATCTCTTCCTGAACTCCCTTAAAACCTCAACATAGTATTCCTTGTTGACTGTCTGTCCAGTGGGAACCCAGTGCATGTAGATCATGCCAGTGCTGTCAAAAAAAGAGATCATCAAAAGTTTGTAGGTGGATTTGCTCTGTCTGGCCTTCTTGGGTCTGGGAGAACCAGCATGCTTCCAGCATGCTTCCACTGTTGGTCTCTGGGTCATAGCAGTAGATCCAGCTTTCATCACATGGCATTTTTTCCAAGTTTAAAACAGAATTTTATTGCATATCGTTCTTCTAAAGTCCAGATTGCATTTTTGAAATTCACCAGCTGTGACAATCAGGCTTTAGTTGGGTGTATTCCAATTGCTGCTGTAGCAATTGATTTGAAGCTGAAATCATAAAAATTGGTCAGTCATCTTATAAGGTGTATAACAATAACATACTGAATTTTCAAGAGTCTAAGATAATTTGAGATGCCTGTACAAAAAAAGTCTGGAAACTTATTGAATGCACCACTTACCTTATTATTTTCAACACATTTCTGGCTTTTAATCTAATCTTGTTTGTTATACTCACAATATTTCACCCGCTATACTCTCCGGCTTTCTGTAAGTCTTTTTCTGTACTCGGTAACCTTCCAGGAATTCAAAACTTAACCCTTTATTTAAATCACGGAGGCAGACTGTTCTCATTCTACTGTCCATAATTTGGTGGTATCTCACATCAGTCACTTTTTGCCTTTTCACTGTGTATGACAAAAGGAACCTAAAGAAAGTCGAAGAGTACTCTTGCTGAAACACGAGTCCACAATGAGTAGAGAAAAAAATAATCCCTCATTTATGAAATATAGATAGAAAATTACCTTATTCTGATAGAAGGACACTAATATGAAGCACCTAGTCAGAATCAAATTCACTCTATTAGTTATAATTATACAGGGTGTCTCAAAATAGATCCAACCCATTAATATGATGACAATTTACAACTGAGATTAACGAATTTTCAGTCATTTCGAACACGTCCCCCCCAAAAAAAAAGGAAAAAAAAAAAAGAAAAAAGAAACAAAAAAATTGTATCCTATGAGTTAGAGACATTAAACCAATATTTTTAAAAATTATTATTATATCAGCTTCCAGAACATGCAATCTTTTTTCGAGTTTCTTGTCACAAGAATAAATCATCATATAAATGGGTTGCATCTATTTTGAGACAATTTTGAATGATTTTGTCTCCAAATAAGAGGTGACACAAAATATTTTTCTTCTCTCGTCCAAGCCTTTGTGATCAAGGATTAATAGTTGTTATAGTATACTATTTTCAAATCTGAAACAAAAAAGAACACAACACTTTTATTAGTAGCGTTATTAGCAGTCACATGGGTCCCTTGTATATTGAGACTCTCTGTATTAGATAAGCTTGCTAACCATTACTCCAAGGCAAGGCGCTCTCGTATTTACTAAACATAGCACTAAACTGGTACAATAATGGCGAGACACTCAGTGAGAATCAAAATCACCATCCGAACTTGCTAACTTCAACTTCACGGTGTTGGTTAGACATACATCAAATAAGCGTCCACTCTTATTTACATCAAAGTTTCCTTTGATACAAATACCAGTTTTCACTCTGCCATTCATTGTAAGTCTTAAATCATACATTCCAATGTTTCCTTCTTTTCTTTTTTTCTTTTATTTTCTTCTTTGTCCTCTTTCTTTATTCTTTCTTTCTTTCTTTCTTTCTTTGACTTTCGTTCTTTCTTTCCTTGACTTTCTTTCTTTCTTTTATTTCTTTCTTTTTTTTTTTTTCCTTTGATGTTCTTTCTTTCTTTCTTTCTTTTTTCTCTGCATTTCATTCTTTCTTCTTTTGCTTCCTTTCTTTTCTTTCACATTTTCTTTGCTCTTCTTTCCTTACTTTTATTTCATTTTTCACTTTCTTTCATTCTCTTCTTTCTTGATCTTTTTCTTTTTTTCCTTCTTTTTCTTTTCTCTTTTTTCTTTCTTTCATCTTCTCTCTCTCTCTCTCTCTCTCTCTCTCTCTCACACACATTTTCTTTTTATTTTTCTTTCCTCCTTTTACACGCTCTACTGTTTCTCAGGTTTCAACCTTTCTCCTACATTTTTATCCCTCTCCATCTGTGTCTGTTTGCTTGCTCCCCTCCCACCTCTCTCTCTTTCTCACTCTTTCTCTTTCTCTCTCTCTCTCTCTCTCTCTCTCTCTCTCTCTCTCTCTCTGTATCTATCTATCTATCTATCTATCTCAATTTCATATCTGCCTGAGTTCGTTGCGCTCTCTCTCTCTCTCTCTCTCTCTCTCTCTCTCTCTCTCTCTCTCTCTACCACACACACACACACACATACACACACACATATATATATATATATATTAATACTGTGGTTGAACAACTTTAATTGTTATTCAGTTTTTCCTTCAATATTAAAAAAAAATCTTTATACCTTTTACTCTCTCTTTTGCCTTTACATCCCTATCTCTCTCTCTCTCTCTCTCTCTCTCTCTTCTGTTGCATCTCACTTTTTCTTCTTTTTAGTCTCTCTTTTTTCCTCTAATACTCCCACTCTCTCTCCCACTCTCTCTCTCTCTCTCTCCCTCTCTCTCTTCTGTTGCATCTCACTTTTTCTTCTTTTTAGTCTCTCTTTTTTCCTCTAATACTCCCACTCTCTCTCTCTCTCTCTCTCCCTCTCTCTCTTCTGTTGCATCTCACTTTTTCTTCTTTTTAGTCTCTCTTTTTTCCTCTAATACTCCCACTCTCTCTCTCTCTCTCTCTCTCTCTCTCTTCTGTTGCATCCCGCTTTTTCTTTCTTTTGGTCTCCCTTTTCTCCTCTCATACTCCTGTATCTTTCTCCCCCCCCCTCTCTCTTTCTCTCTCTTCTACTGTTATATACCCTTCCTGCATAATGAAGAATGATAATGGAAAAAGCATGACTTTTTATAAATATATATATCTCTCTTTATCAACCGAAAAGGACATCGACACGAGGTCAACGAAAGCATGGACAGCTATCAATAGGCTATCGATTATATGAAAATCAAACCTAACCGATAAAATAAAACGCAGTTTCTTCCAGGCAGCGGTCGTTCGATACTGCTATATGGATGCACTACATGGACGCAACTAAACGGATGGAGAAAAAAGCTTGACGGCAACTACACAAGAATACTGCCAGCAATTTTGAACAAATCCTGGAGGCAACACCCCACAACGCACCAGCTGTACGGCCACCTACTTCCCATCACGGAAACTATCAAAGTTAGACAAACCAGACATGCAGGACACTGCTGGAGAAGCATGGACGAGCTCATAAGTGATGTTCTCCTATGGACCTCCTCATATGGCCGAGCAAAAGCAGGACGACCAGCTCGAACCTACATACAGCAGCTCTGTGAAGATACGGGGTGTAGCCCAGAGGACCTGCCAGAAGCGACGAACGATAGGGAGGAGTGGCGAGAGAGGGACAGGGATATCCGTGCTGGCGGCACGACATGATGATGATGATTGTTATTTATTGTTTGCACACAGTTAAATGATTTCATGTATTGCACACAGGTAATTTATTTCACGTATAATTATTTACTGTTTGCTCACAGTTAAATGGTTTAAAGTATTACTATTTGCACACAGATGGTCTAAAGTATTACTATTTATTATTTGCACATTGTTAAATGGTCTAAAGTATTCCTATTTACTGTTTTAACACAGTTAAATAGTTTCCTATATTGCTATTATTGTTTGCACACAGTTAAATGGCTTCAAGTATTGCTATTCATTGTTTGAACATAGTTAAATGGTTTCAAGTATTGATATTTATGATTTGCACTCAAGTATTGCTATTTAACACTAATAATACTATTTGATATTAATAATAAATCCTAGTAAAATATTGAACTGTTCTATTTGACCAGTAGATGGGATGAAAAATAAAACAATGTTATGCTGACTGTTCAGAGGAAAAACCAGATCATTGGATTAAATTTTAAGATCGTTGGGTCAATTATTAAAACTGGTGGTTTAGTAAGTAAAAAAATCAAAAATTTAAAACGTTTATAAATTATTATCGCTGTAGATAAATTTCTCCTTTAACAAATGTTCAAGAAATGATAGGTCATATGATATGTCATGTGATCATATGTGGGTCATGAGATCATATGTGGGTCATGTGATCATGTGTATGTCACTCTGCTTTTTATATCTATAGATTAATCTTTCTCTTTTGTTTTCTTTCTTTCACTCTCTGTTTCTTTACCTTCACATTCTACTGTCCCCCCCCTCTCTCTCTCTCTCTCTCTCTCTCTCTCTCTCTCTCTCTCTCTCTCTTCCACCTCTGCTTTCTTCTCTTTTCCTTCACTTTCTCTCTACCTCAACGTTCTTCCCCCATCTGTCTGTCTCTGTCTCTGTCTGACTTTGCTTACAACTTGATATCCACTTCCACTTAATTTCACTCTCTCTCTCTCTCTCTCTCTCTCTCTCTCTCTCTCTCTCTTAGTCTTTCTCTTTGTATATTTTTCGTTCTCAGCCCCTTCCTGCTCTCTTTTTCTTTCTCCCTCCCCCCTCTCTCTGTCTCTCTCTTAGTCTTTCTCTTTGTATATTTGTCGTTCTCAGTCCCTTCCTGCTCTCTCCTTCTTTCTCCCTCCTCCCTTTCTCTCTCTCTCACTCTCTCTCTCACTCTCTCTCTCTTAGTCTTTCTCTTTGTATATTTTTCGTTCTCAGTCCCTTCCTGCTCTCTCCTTCTTTCTCCCCCCTTCTCTCTCTCTCTTTTAGTCTTTCTCTTTGTATATTTTTCGTTCTCAGCCCCTTCCTGCTCTCTTTTTCTTTCTCTCTCCTCCCTTTCTCTCTCTCTCACTCTCTCTCTCTCACTCTCTCTCTCTCTCTCTTAGTCTTTCTCTTTGTATATTTTTCGTTCTCAGTCCCTTCCTGCTCTCCCCTTCTTTCTCCTTCCTCCCTCTCTCTCTATCTCTCTCAGTCAATCTACCCCTCTCTATCTGTCTCCTCTTTCTCTCCTTCCCTCCCAATCATATCTATCATATCTGTATCATTCCAACTTTCTTCTAAACCGTTGTGTAATGTTTAAAACGCTTGACTACGGAATCGTAGCACGCGAGTTTGAACTCTAGTCGCGCTATTACGTACACTTTCAGACAAATATCTTTGGGAAAGGCATGAACCCCCTTATCCTCCTATATATTGGGTTAAATAGTACTACAACTGTTCTTCTAAAAGGATGGATTTTGGCATTGAATAACCCGAGAAGGTTGATATGCGATTAAAATAACAAACAAAGAAACTAAACCAAAAATCCAGGATTTCATTATTTTTTAGTGGGACATTATACAATCAAATCTGTTATAGTTATTTTTTATTCTTTATTTTTTTAATTTTTTACCAAACTCTTCAACAAACACCGTAAACAAATACCTCATAAAGCAAAAATAGAATTGCGTAAATATCTATTGGAATTTTTGGTTACAGATGTTCAGTGTTGTAAAGTTAGGTGCCCGTGGTGTAATGGTTATCGCCGTATGAAATGGACACGACGACACGAGTTCAAATCCTGGACGAGACTGATTGCATTACACATAGCACTAATACCCTATGGAAAGGTATGAATCCAAGTCTGTGTGTATGTGTGGTTGTGTGTTTGTATGTGTGTACGCGCCTTGGGAAAGGTATGAAGACTGTGTTCTTTAGCCTTGGTGAGGCAACTAGTCTAGGAGAAGGAATACTCTGAATTCACTGTTAAACTCCGCTTAAAAATTGACCTTGTGTCATATCCTGAGCGGAGGGGTTGGTAAATATGATAAAGTTAGGTAATGATTAATACCTAACAATACTCGTTTAGATTGTAGTCCGTTCCACCAGAAATTTAAAAAATTTGCTCAGAGGAAAATTAACTTCTACTTGTTTATAAGCCATATATATATATATATATATATATATATATATATATATATATATATATATGGCTTATAAACAAGTAGAAGTTAATTATATATATATATATATATATATATATAAAAGACCGGCCCATTGACCTCATGGATAGTGGTTTGATTTCTAATGGCCCGGGAGACCTGGGTTCAATCCCTGGTCGAGTCATACCAAAGACTAAAAAAAAGATGGTACTTGATACTTCCTTGATTAACACTCTGCATTATAAGGTGCGTATCAAGGGTAAAGTTGAGAAATCCAGAGAAAGGAGTAGTGCCCTCCCTTACAGCATGGTGTAGTAGCCATTGAAAAGGGAGCCTTCGGTTCGCCCTCGGCTTCGGTTGCCAACTTTACTTATATGTATATAGCACACACACACACATAGACCCACACACAAACACACACACACACACACACACACACACACACACTTACTTTCTATCGTTCCATCTCTTCATCATCCAATTTCTCTCTTTGTATCCCTCCCATTCGATTCAGAGCGATTCTTTCATTAGCAAAATTCTCTCTCTCTCTCTCTCTCTCTCTCTCTCTCTCTCTCTCTCTCTCTCTTTCTCTCTCTCTCTTTCTTTCTTTCTTTCCCTCTCACTTCTTTCTTTGTCTTCTCTCCCACTCACCCACTCATTTAATTTCTATTTCCATGCCCTGTTCTCTCTCTCTCTCTCTCTCTCTCTCTCTTTCTCTCTCTCTCTCTCTCTCTCTCTTTCTCGTTCTTTCCCACACTCTCACTTATTCATTTTGCAACTTGCCCTTCTCTGTGCGCTCTGTCTCTCACGTTTGAGAAATCTCGGCACGCTGGAGGTCGTTTCTACGACGATACGTGACCTCCAATGAAGACGGACACTGAGGAATATACGCATGCGCACACATATACACAAAATGGCGAACATAGCCATTATGCACTCACACACACACATACACACACGCATATTCAGACAAGCACATAGAACAGAAATCTTTCCTAACGACTAATGCTCTGTCATATATATATATATATATATATATGCGTGTGTGTGTGTGTGTGTGTGTGTGTTTTCGTTTATTTATACATACGTACATACATACACCCACTAAAATTTACGCACATGGAAAAGACACTCCCATAGGCATATATGTGTGCACACATGTACACATACAGGCATACACAAACACACACACATATATATAAGAACGAATATTCTCATCTTTATACATGAATCCTTGAAAAAACGCCTCCATATCCAACGAACACAGTAGAATGGCCGTTAGCAAGTTTATCTCGCAAGCCATTAATAATAGTTTAATCTTCACTATAATGACAATAGACTAGACAATACTAAATTTGCAATAAATATAAACTAAAGTATCACCCAAAAGTAAATACTCCCTCAAATATTTTTTCTAAGATACGAGGACTTTATTATCTCCAGAAGGGCAACATACAATCAAAACGGATATTATTAGGTATCATCATTACAAAATTTACCCACACTGAAACCCTATCGTCGCAGGATATGGACACGGCGACACGAGTTCAAATCCTGGACCTGACTGATTGCATTTCACATAGCACTAATACCCTCGGGAAAGGTATGAATCCAAATATTCTCCCTCCAGCTATGGGTAAATAGTAGGACAGGCTAGGTTCTTCAGCTTTCGTGAGGCAACTAGTCTAGGAGAAGGAAAACTCTGAATTCAAACCTGTTAAACTCCGCTTAAAAAACTGACCTTGTGTCATATCCTGCCCGAGCGGAGGGGTTGGTAAATATGATAACCAAGAATTAAATATTTGATATACTTATTTTCAGACTCATACATATTCATATTGCTTTTGTTCCAGAGTTTGGTAATAAATAATATCCAATAACATCCGTTAATATTATTATATAATGTTCCATAAGAAATAATAAAATCCAGTTATCTTTGTTTAGAAGAAAATTAACTTTTTATTTTTCAAAAATGTTTGGGTGTACTTATTTATGGTCGATTAATAGCTTAGTAGGTTGAGTGTTCGCCAATAGCCTCGGAGACTGGGGTTCAATCCCAGGTCGATTCATACCAAAGATTTAAAAAATGGAACTTGATATCTCCTTGCTTAACAGTCAACATTATAAGGTATATATCAAGGGTAAAGTGGAGCAATCCAGGGAAAGGATTAGCACCCTTCCCTACTCTTTGGTATCGTAACTATTGAAAAGGGAGCGTTCGAATCTCCCTCGACAACGGTCACCAACTTTTTTACTGATGTATAGATATAAACCCATTCATCTTGGCACAGCAAATAGATGGCAATATTAAGTTGAATATGATAATCAAACTGCTGAACACAAAGTTAATATGAAGTGGTGAAAATATTTTTTAACCAATACTGGTACGTTGTAAGCTCGATCTTCATTTGCGGTCTTATATCAAACACAGAGGTGGATCTATTAGAACGCTAATGAGGTTTTAGGGTCCCTAATCCTGGAGGGGCCCCAGAAGTTATTTTACTCCATATTGCTTAAAAAGTTTGGGTCTGCTGTATGAAAAAGAAGCGTTCAAAAAATGATATTAATTTAATTCAATATTTTTTTAAAGTTGAAATAAATATAAAAAGGTTATAAAAGATGCGAACCTTCACTTAATGTTACCCCACAAAAAAAAAAAAAAAAAAAAAAGAAGTAAGTTCACCAATGATCAGGGAAGGCTATGACGAATACCCACATACATACATACATATGTACGGGTGTGTGCGCGCGTTGGCTTTGTATCTTGCATGTATACAACACATCTCGAAGTTACCCTATCTCTCTCTCTCTCTATATATATATATATATGTGTGTGTGTGTGTGTGTGTGTGTGTGTGTGTGTGTGTGTGTGTGTATGTGTGTGTGTGTGTGTGCGTACGTGTCTGTGTGTATGTGTGGTTGTGTGTTTGTATGTGTGTACGCCTATGTGTTTGTGTGTGTGCATGTGTATGTATGTATTTATGTATCATTCTATATATATATATATATATATATATATATATATATATATATATATAAGCTACACTTCGGAGATATAGACACTAGCTTTATCCTTCTTCAATATTACCTGTCTTTTTTTTATCCTTTAGAAATTCTTTTCTTTTTTCTTTTTTTTTTTTACTTCCCTCTCCATTTTTTCTTCATGAATGTTTTTGATTTTTTTCTTTTTTCTCTCACTTGGATTCTTTATTAAGCAACACACAGCCGTATTCATGAAAACGACGCCATTTTCTCTCCTTTTTCTGATCCACCTATTGACTTACAAAAAAAAAAAAAAAAAAAAAAAAAAAAAGAGAAAGCACACACACATATATATATATAGCCACTCACACAAGAGAAACTTAAACACCGACATTCATTCTCACTGACATGTTGTGTATGTTCAATCAAATATAAATATGTGTATTATTTGCACTTATGGCGATACGATTACATATATACGTATTCATCCATTATTCTTTGTATTTTTTGAGTATCTTATAAGCAAAAAGAAACGTATTGTGGAGAAGAAAATCTTTTTTTCTTTTCATGACACAGTGTTATCAATTTTTTTGTTTGGTTTTGTTTTTCTCTTTTTAATTATTTCTCATCATACTGTTTTCCAGTCAGACATTTTCTTGAAATTTGGATAAATGATTATGAAATAAAAATAATTTGGATACGACGACTTCAGCATATCTATTCGTATAAGTCTCTTACAAAACAATTGAAACATTCGAACAAATATTCATTTTAATATACACTTACTTTTATGAAGAAGTGACCAGAATTAAAAATGGACGCAAGATTACAGATTTGAGACACCTAGAGAGAAACAAACTCCCTATTTGTAATAATTGATCTGTGATACTACCTTATGACTGCTGATTCATACATACATACATACATACATACATAAATGCACATACATCTGTGTGTGCGTCTGTGTGTGTGTGTGTGCACATATGTCCATGCATATGACTATATTACTATATGCATGGGTGCGTATAAGTATGTATGAAACTCTCAATATATATATATATATATATATATATATATATATATATATATATTGATATATTTGGTTTGGTTTCTTTGTTTAATGGCATATCAACTTTAAAAAGTTACTTAATGCCAATCCGATCGTTGTAGAACATTAGCAGTACTATTTAACCCATAACAGGAGGGGCGATAAGAAGGTTCATGCCTTTCCCAAGGATATTACTCAAACTGTGAACGTAATAACGCAACTGACGTTTGAACTTACTTACCCTGATGTCACAGTCCAGTACGTCCGCTACTACGCTACAGAAACTTCATATATATATATATATATATATATATATATATATATATATATATATATATATATATATATATATATATATATATATATATATATATATATATATATATATATATATATATATATATATATATATATTCACACACACATGCATACACGTATATATATATATATATATATATATATATATATATAAGTGTATGCATGTGTGTGTGAATGTATATATATATATATATATGTATGCACTGGGTCGATCACAAATTTCTAAGTCTTACAAAGATTTTAGATTTGTCACACACACCTCACCTTTGTATGGGCCTCACCGGCACGGCAGTTAAGATAGAAATTTGAACTAGGTTGTTACCTTAAACTAAATTATTCAGCTAAGGCTCTTTTTTTCTAGGTGAGGTTTAGAACTGTTTGAACCACCCACGTATGTATGTATGTATGTATGTATGTATGTATGTATGTATGTATGTATGTATGTATGTGTGCATGTGTGTGCGTATGTGTATGCGTGTAGGTATCTCTTCATACATACACACACACACACACACACACTGACACACATACACATATATGTAAGCATGTATGCAAATATGTGTTTGGGAATATATGAATATATGCGTGTGAGTGCGTATGTGTTTGTGTGTATGTGTCTATTCTTATATATATATATATAAATAGAGAGACGGACAGATAGATAGACAGAGATAGAGAGAAAGAAAGAAAGAAAGAAAGAGAGTGTGTGAGAGAGAGAGAGAGAGAGAGGGAGAGAGAGAAAGAGAGAGAGAAAGATTGAGAGAGAGAGAGAGATGACTTATACTACACTCGTGATTACACACATGAGCGTATCAGTTTGTGCCTATGTGCGTCTGAGTGTGTATATGTATCTGCGTATCTGTGTGTGTGTGTGTGTGTGTGTGTGTGTGTGTGTGTGTGTGACAGAGTCTCTGTGAATACGTCTACGGTAATTGCGTATGTGAGTCTGTACCAGCGAGTGTGCGTGTATGTGTGTAGGTGCATGTGTGTATATATGCATGTGTATGTCTCTTTGTGTGTCTGTGTCTGTGTGTCCGCTCGTTCATGTGTGTATATCGTTGAGTCTGCTTATTCGTGTGTGTGCGCGCGCGTGCGCGTGTGTGTGTGTGTGTGTTGTATAACCGTGTGTGTCTTTATGTACGTTATGTGCGTAGATTCAAGAATCTTGCTTCATATATTTCTTTTTTTCTATTTACAGTTTCTGCATGAGTAGAATCTGGCAAACGCATGCGCACACGTATGCGCACACGCACACGCCCGCACATACATATCTATCTCTATATATCGGTCTATTGATCAATCGACCCAACCTAATTTGATTTTCAAGGCGAGCACGTCCTCCCAACTTATAAAATTGGCGCAACACAAACATCCGACCCCACATAGCAGTCAATGCACTCATGCTCCAGGTAAATTTGGGAAAAATCTTCAACGAATACGTTTGTATCGATTTACACTATTCACTGTGCTCTCCCTCTTCAGCTGAGTCTCTCTCTCTCTCTCTCTCTATATATATATATATATATATATATTCCCTCTCTTTCCTTTATAAATAGATATATATTTCTCTCCCTCTTCCCTCTCTCCCTTTCTCTCTCTCTCTCTATATATATATTTTTCTCTCCCTCTTTTTCCTTCTCTATAAATAGATATCATTCACGTTCTCTCTCGCTCTCTCTCTCACTATTTATATAGATATATATTTCTCTTCCTCTCTTTCCTTCTCCATAGATACGTATATGTCTCTCTCTCTCTCTCTCTCTCTCTCTCTCTCTCTCTCTCTCTCTCTCTCTTTCTCTTTCTCTCTATATATTCCCTCTTTCCTTTATGAATAGATATATATTTCTCGCCCTCTCCTCTCTCCCCCTTTCTCTCTGTCTATATATATATATACATTTCTCTCCATCTCTTTCCTCCAAATATACGTATATGTCTCTCTCTCTCTCTTCCCCTCTCTCTCACTCTACCGTAGTCTCTTTCTATGACTATTTCTTTCACTCTCTTCAGTTCTCTCTATATGCGTTTATGTGTATATCTTGGTCTCTCTTTCTATAACTATATATATATATATATATATATATATATATATGTGTGTGTGTGTGTTTGTGTGTGTGTGTGTGTGTGTGCGAGAGCATGTATGTGCATGCAGACAGATATATATAAATATATATATTTGTGTGCCTGCATATGTATATATATATATATATATATCAGGGTACTTTGGGTGGTGTAATGGTGGTAATTTACTAAGCTTTGTGCTTAGATGTGGCACAAGGCCATATGAAAGGGGCACCCAATGAGACTCGAACTCACTTGTGTAGGCTTGCTAGTGGGTGGTGTAATGGTGGTTAGCAAGCAAGACTTGAAAGACTTCATGAGTGAGTTTGAGTCTCATTGGATGTCCCCATTCAATCGGCCACATCTTAACAAGAAGCTTGATAAATTACTATATATATATATATATATATATATATATATATGAAGAGGAATAGACGGTCGTATACAGAAAGTGAACCTGAGAGAAGGATAAAGTGCAGTAACAGACAGAAACAAAGGAACTAAGAAAGAAGAAATGACGGAGTCTGAGGGGAGAGAGAGGTAGAGACGGAGAGAGTGAGTGGGAGAAAAACAGAGCAACAGACTGGCAAAGAGAAGTCGAGACACAGACAGAAAGAGAAGTAGGCTTGGTCATTATCAATAAGAAAAACGTTTGCAACAGACTGAGTTCGAATTCAGGCTAAATATTTGGTGTACATCGCGTCCGAATGCCCTTGAGAAAGATATAGATATATCGGTTCCAACAGGTCATATTACTATACTAAGAGCATTTATAAATGTGTTATGGGGACATATCCTACCATACCCCAAAGATGGATTCGTCCAACCTAAACATATTCTCCGAGGTTTGGCGTTAAATAACCTACAATAGTTGATAGGCCATAAAACCTAACCAAACCAAATACTATATATTTAATATATATGTATAAAGAGGATTTAGCATTAAATAACCTACAATGGTTGATATACCATAAAACCTAACCAAAGCAAATCATATATATTTAATAGATATGTATAAAGAGGATTTAGCATTAAATAACCTACAATGGTTGATATGCCATAAAACCCAACCAAACAAAATCATATATATTTAATGTGTATGTATAAAGAGGATTTGACTTTAAATAACCTACAATGGTTGATATGCCATAGAACCCAACCAAACCAAATCATATATATTTAATATATATGTATAAAAAGGATTTGGCATTGAATAACCTACAATGGTTGATATGGCCTCAAACCAAACCAAACCAAATCATATATATTTAATATATATGTATAAAAAGGATTTGGCATTGAATAACCTACAATGGTTGATATGGCCTCAAACCAAACCAAACCCTATTTCCATTATCCAGCCTTTCTTTAAAATTATCTTTTCTTGATCTACAAGTCTTCAACTTGATGTGCTGAATTTAGCAGTTTCTTCCCAAATTTCTATCATCTTATTCTTATAAAACTATTGATGTTGGGTTGCTTTAAAATAGCAATGACGTGCATTTTTGTTATCTTCTCCACTTCACTCCATTCCACACCACTTTTTTCTGGAGTCTCTCAAATGAATAGTTGCACTGAAAATTGTTTTCGTATCTAAAATCAAAACAGCCAGCATTTGCAGCATGCCCATCAGGTTCCCCAGATAGGAAGCACCTGCTGATCATGACACTCAGATCTGTCATTTGAGTTTAATTTATATTTGTCCTTTATATCCGGCTCATTGGCCTAGTGGGTAGAATGTTTGCCAATGGTCCGGGAGACCTGGGTTCAATCCCAGTTCGCGTCATAACAAAGACTCTAAAAATGGTACTTGATACCACCTTGCTTAACACTCAGCAATATAAGGTACATATCAAGGGTAAAGTGAAGCAATCCAGGGAAAGAAGTAGCGCCCTCCACTACACCTCGGTGTAGTAGCTATTGAAAAGGGAGCCTTCTGGTCACCCTCAACTACGGTCACCAACTTTACTTACTATATTGTGGCAATAGCAGTCCCAAGTAATGTTTAATATCTGTGCTCTTGTCAAGGGTCACAAAGAAAAATCCACGTCTTCTTATTTAAACAAATGTAAGCTTTAACTTAGTTCAAGTCCATCAATTACTTTTTATTTCAATTGGTCTTTGTGGGAGGTGGTCTATATCTTGGCTTGAGATTCTCAACAGGTGTAATTATTACACTTCTATATGTGGCACACGTTATTCGTTAGCGTATAATAATTTATCTTACCTTTCCGGCTTCCTTTTCATACCTGTTATTTATATTATATTTTCTATAACTAGCTCAAAGGAATTATATAAGAAAATTTACTCAGTCGGTTGGTCTATGATACAACACAATACCAAAAGATGTTTAAGAAACTCCACCAGTCACATGACTTTGATGTTTCTTTTTGTTTCTTTTTTTTTTAATTTTTATTCCCCCCCCTCCACCTCTCTCCTTTCTGCATATCTTATCGGCTATTTTGATACTTGGTTTAAAGAACAAAAAAAAAAAAATTTTTTTGATTACTTTTCCCAACTTTAATTTCCTCCTGAAAGTTTAAACTTTAAATTTCTTTGGAATTCAAAAACAGATAAATATATAAATCCATAACTACATAGATAAGTAAAGAAAATAAAATATCGATTGAAAGTTGAGAGCTTGAAAGGCTTCAGAATTAAAATAATCCTTTCCCAACCTTTAGAAACCGTTTCAAACGCTCCAAAAACAACTGGTATCACCGTCACCTTCTGGTTCCACAACTTTTTTTTTTTTTTTGCTTTTTGTTCTCTTTCTTTTATTTTCAATCTGTAGTCTGTTGGAAATGCAAATTCTACTTGAAGACAAAGTTTTTTTTTCTTGTTAAATAACACAGGTATTTTAATCTGGATTCGATGATCAGCTTGTATCTTAAAACTTTTGAGAATTTGGGGCATCTCATTCTCTTGGACAGATTCTGATCTGTGCATATACCATTCGGTAGTATGGTCAAATTTTTAATCTCTTGCACAATTCCCGATGAATCACCTTCCTCGCCCAGTCATGCATTGTCTTGTCTTAATTTTGGGCCAGTTTGCAGCATTCACTTATCATGCGATCAACCGTTTCATCTTTTTCTCTACATAACCTATATTTGCAATTCTATTGTGTATTATGAATTTTAGCTTTTATATAATTGGTTCGAATAGCATTTTGCATTCTTCTGCTATTTACCAACCACTCCGCTCGGGTAGGATATGACACAAGGTCAATTTTTTAAGCGTAGTTTAACAGGTTTGAATTCAGAGTTTTCCTTCTCCTAGACTAGTTGCCTCACCCTACTATTTGCCCATAGCTGGAGGGAGAATTATTGGATTCATACCTTTCCCAAGAGTATTAGCGCTATGTGAAATCCAATCAGTCTCGTCCAGGATTTGAACTCGTGTCGCCGTGTCCAATCCCTAAGACTATAACCATTACACCACAGGCACCTCCTTTTACCAACCCCTCCGCTCGGGCAGGATATGACACAAGGTCAATTTTTTAAGTGGAGGTTTGAATTCAGAGTTGTCCTTCTCCTAGACTAGTTGCCTCACCAAGGCCGAATAACCTAGTCTGCCCTACTATTTACCCATAGCTGTAAATGCAATCAGTCTCGTCCCGGATTTGAACTCGTGTCACCGTGTCCATTTCCTATGGCGATAACCATTACACCACGGGCACCTCTTCTGCTATTAACAGTGATTCAGTTTCTCCCTTGTGATTTCTCGTTCTTGGCTACGTCCAGCTCTTCCCGCCAATTTGTCGCTTGAAATATCCATACAGTTATTTTTCTTTCCGTTTTTTTTTTTTTTTTGTTTTCTTGTTTTAGCTGTTTTTCTGTATGTTCTTAGGTTGACATTGCTGATACCGGTTGCTTTGACGAGTATTTCTTTATCATCGTAACTCACGCCAGCGTTAGCTGATGGTCCTTCACTGAAGTCTGAGTAACAGCAAGTCCTCAGGTCTTCTGGGGGGGGGGTGTCCTCGTGGTGTAATGGTTAAAGCGATGGACTGCGAAATCGTAGTAAGTGAGTTCGTACTCCATTCGCGTTATTACGTTCACATTCAAGCAAATACCCTTGGGAAAGAATGGCTTTGGCATTAAATAACCTACAAAGGTTTATATGCCATTAAACAAAGAAACCAAACCAATCAACTGTTCTTCTGCAAAGATGCCCTTGGCATTACAAAATCTTCAAAGGTTGATATGCCTTTAAACAAAGAAACAAAAAAGTAATCTTATCTCCCCAGCTATGGGTTAAATAGTACCACTACTGTTCTTCTAGGAAAATGGCTTTGGCATTAAATAACCTACAAAGGTTGATATGCCATTAAACAAAAAGAACCAAAAAGAACCGAATCAGGCCTTCTGGACTCTTATCAGTATTCTGGCCGGTCTCAATAATGCTGTAGTTTGAATGGTCTCGGCTCTTCCTCTGATTTCCAATTCGTACAGGTCCCTAATCAAGCCTTTGGTGATCGCTCCAAATGCGATAATTACAATTGGGATCACCGTCACCTTCATATTCCATAGCTTTTTCTAAAATTCTCTCGAAAGGTCCAAGTACTTGTTTTTCTTTTTGCTTTCTTTGATTTCACTTTGTTATTATAATCATTCATTTATTCCTGAGAGTATTTCACATCAGCGTTAGGTGACGGTCTTTCACTGGATTTTGAGTGACTGCAAGTCCCTGCAAATCTCCAGGACTCTTCTCAGTATTCTGGTAAATCTTAATAATGCTGTATTCTGGATGGTCTCCACTGAAATAAATGTGTAATAGCAAAATGGCTGTTTGTTGATGGTTGGTTGGTTTGTTGGGTTTTATGGGATATCAACATTTGTAGGTTATTTAACGCCAAATCCATTTTTATGTAAATAATCTGTTCTATTTCAAACATTTCAGTTTAACATAAGTACACAGTTTAATGGTCAAAAACATTTCCATTTCTAACTATTCAAGCAGTTGTATGTAACAATTCGGTTAAGTGTAAATACAGTTTTAATGTTGAAAAACAGTTCTATTTCAAATAATTCAGTTAACCATAAGCACGCAGTTTAAATGTAAGTAAGGTTTAATTGTAAAAGTCATTTCTATTTCAAACTATTCAGTTTTACTCAAACAATTCATTTTAGCGTAAGTATACTGTTAATTCTATTTAACCCATAGATAGGACCCTATCAGGTGTTACCACTCCGGGCCAGAGTGGACCTGGGAGCAATGGCAATGAAGGGGTACTCCGCATTCCCCAAAGCTCCAGCATTGCTGGAACCTCACCATCAGATTGTTTAGTGTCATATCCAAGACACTCGTTAGGGGGGGGTCTTACCCCTCTGCAGAGGTGCAGTCAGTGTATTCTACAGCCCCAGCTGACTGGGCAAGGTGTTTGTTGAATTTTTCTTCCAATTATATCATATATATATATACATGTGCTTTAATTAAGCAAGCGACATTTCCACACTAGACGGAACCTCTCTGAAACTCTTTGACAAATTCAGCTACCTAAGAAGCAGTGTCTCATCAACCGAAAAAGACATCCACACGCGGCTAACGAAGACATAGACAGCTATCGATAAGCTATCGGTCATATGGAAATCAGACCTGACCGATAAAATGAAACGCAGTTTCTTCTAAGCAGCGGTCGTGTCGATACTGCTGTATGGATGCACCACTTGGACGCTAACGAAACGGCTGGAGAAGAAGCTGGACGGCAGCTGCACAAGAATATTGCGAGCAATATTAAACAAGTCCTGGCGGCAACACCCCACAAAGCACAAACTATACGGCCACCTGCCTCCCATCACAAAAACTATCCAGGTTTCTCGCCACTTCTCCCTATTATTCATCGCCTCTGGCAGGTCTTCAGGGTTACATCCTGTGTCCTCACATAGCTGCTGTATGTATGTTCGAGCTGGTCGTCCTGCTTTTGCTTGGGGGTCCATAGGAGTACATCACTCACGAGCTCGTCCTTGCTTCTCCAGCAGTGTCCTGCGTGTTTGGTTCGTCTAACTTGTATAGTTTTCGTAATGGGA
Organism: Sepioteuthis lessoniana; assembly: GCA_963585895.1. Classification (NCBI taxonomy): domain Eukaryota; kingdom Metazoa; phylum Mollusca; class Cephalopoda; order Myopsida; family Loliginidae; genus Sepioteuthis; species Sepioteuthis lessoniana. The sequence goes on along the minus strand of CAUZXS010001149.1, from coordinate 16,807 downwards.
GGCAAGTGGCTGTATAGTTGGTGTCTTGTGGGGTGTTGTCGCCAGGACTTGTTCAATATTGCTCTCAACATTCTTGTGTAATTGCCGTCTAGTTTCTTCTACAGCCGTTTAGTTAGCGTCCATGTAGTGCATCCATATAGCAGTATCGATACAACCGCTGCCTGGAAGAAACTGCGTTATAACATCGATTTCTTCACTGGTCGACACACTTCTAAAACTGAGCAATCGACATTCTTTAAATGCTCTCCACGTCCTCTGATCTATTTTTAGTTTAGAAAGCAAGAAAGAGTCCCACAGAATATTGATGGCCGGTAATACACTTTAGCCAAGTCGACTCGGGCTGTAGAATATACCAATTGCATCTCTGCAGAGAGGTAACCCCTCCCCAAACGAGTGTCCTGGATATGACATTAAACAATCTGATGGTGAGGGTTCAGCCTTGGAGATTTGGGGAAAGTGGAATACTCCTTCATTGCCATCGCTCCCAGGTCCACTCTTGCCCAGAATGGTAGCATATGATAGTGTCCTATCTATGGGCCAAATAGAACAGTTTGGCATTTAAACTGTGTGCAAACAAATGACTTAAGTTAAATTGAATTGTTAGAAATAGAACTGTTTGTCGATTTAACTTGTATACAAACAAATGAGCGATGTTGATAATGATTTATAGTAATACTTGGAACCATTTAACAGCTTCATTGTCTGCAAACAAATGATTAATATTGAATAGAATTATTATTGAAACCATTTAACTACGTAGAAGTGGAGGTGCTCGTGGTGTAATGGTTATCGTCGTCGGAAATGGACACAGCGATACGAGTTCAAATCCTGGACGAGACTGATGGCATTTCAAGTTGCACTAATATCCTTGGGAAGGGTATGAGTCCAATTATCCTCCCTCCAGCTATGGGTAAATAGTAGGACAGCCTAGGTTCTTCAGCCTTGGTGAGGCAACTAGTCTAGGAGAAGGAAAACTCTGAATTCAAACCTGTTAAACTCCGCTTAAAAATTGACCTTGTGTCATATCCTGCCCGAGCGGAGGGGTTGGGTGAATAGGATTTAACTACGTAGAAACAATAGCAATACTAGAGTGCAAACAAATTTGTTCTAATTTAAAGATCAAATTATTCACTTACAAATCGAGGGATTTCGTCCAGGATTTGAACTCGTGTCTCCATGTCCATTTCCTGCGACGATAACCATTACACCACGGGCACCTCCCGTTTTATTGCATTGTATTTTTCTAGCTCCTCTTGAGGTCAGAATCTGACGTAAGGTGAGTTTAATATAGAGTGCCACACGGGAAGCACGCTTACCGAGGGGAGGGTAAAAAAATGGTTCAGTTCCATGAGGATTCCACTTTTAGGAAATAAACTCAGCCTTGACCTCTTTTTGAGAAGGGGGCATGTGCTGCTTTGAGGGGAGATGTTGAGGGCCTTCTTGTTGCTGAACTTTTTCATTCATAATATCCTCAGTAAAGTACGAGGTGTCACTTTATATTCATTCCTATTTCACCGTTCGTTCGAATCTTCTTTTTAGCAATGGTCACTGTGTAATATAATTGCCGAGGGATTTCTTTTTATATATCTTGCCTTTCGGTTTAGTTAGGCTGAGAACCTTTCGCTTAGCGCATGGGTTAGTTAGGTGCAACATTAACGCAGGTGTTCACGCACGCGCGAAGAGGATGTCTCATTCAGAGATGTCAAAATAAAAATCCCAGATAGGAATTGTGACTAGAGTATTTGGGTGACGTCACGCACTGGAAGCGTGGGCTGAGATTTGAGAAAAAGCAGTTAGTTGAGTTCCCGCCTCGGAAGAAGAAGGTTGACTTTCAGAGCTGGGCGAGGCCAGACGAATTTGTGCACTACGGGCGCCGCGCGTTGGTTGGGTTGAGAGCTGACGATGTAAAAGCAGTCAGCAAAGAAAGATTGTGTGTGTCTCTCTCTCCTCATGTCGAAAAACCTTTAAACTCAAAAAGGTGAATAAAAGTTTCGTACCTGAACCAATTTCGTAAAGCTTCGTGTTTTCGGATTCCTATATGTTTATGAACATTTTAGATTCCCTATGTCAATTTCACACATCCGTGTATGATGGGTATGTTACATTTTTTTTCATCATACAACGTGTGAAAGCACGTGCGATACCCTGCCCTCATAAGCCGCCAACCAGGGTGATAACACAGTTTCAGTAGCTCAAGGCGGTACTGCCTCTCCTGGCTCTACCAAGCAGCTTTTGCCACCGGACAGGGTATTTAAAAGAAATATGTATAAAGAGGATTTAGCGTTAAATAACCAACAATGGTTCACATGCCATAAAACCCAACCAAACCAAATCATATATTCAAAATATACGTATAGAGACGTCTTGGCATTAAATAACATACAAGGGTTGATATGCCGTACAACCCAACCAAACCTAATCATATATATTTGATATATATTCCTAAATTCATTTTACTGGGCCATTGGACAAATGGGTAGAATGTTCGCCAATGGTCTGGAAGCCCGGGGTTCAATCTCCAGGTCGAGTAATACCAAAGACTGAAAAATAGTACTTGATGCCGCCTTGCTTGACACTCAGTATTATAAGGTATGGATCAAGGGTAAAGTGGAGCAATCCAGGGAATAGAGTAGCGCCCTTCCATCGGTGTTGTAGCTATTGAAAAGGAAGCATTCGGGTCACTCTCGACTATGGTCACCAACATTTTTTTTATATTCATAAAGAGGATTTGATATTTAATAACCTACAATGGTTGAAATACCATAAAACCCTACCAAACCAAATCCTATATATTTAATACGTATGTATAAAGAGGATTCGGCATTAAATAACATACAAAGGTTGATATGCCATAAAGCCCAACCAAACCAAATCATATGTATTTGATCTATATGTATAAAGAGGATTTGCATCAAATATCCCATAATGGTTGAGATGCCATAAAACCCAACCAAACCAAATCATATGTATTTGATCTATATGTATAAAGAGGATTTGCATCAAATATCCCATAATGGTTGAGATGCCATAAAACTCAAATCTGTTTGGATAAATATAAAAATATTGATAAAAGAAGATCAAGATTTTTTTCAGCCTATAAGAGAGTTTTAGTGAGCTCAGACACAGAGTCAACGGCACTAGGTGACTGTCAGTTTCTAGCCTATGCAATGATTGTGTGTGAGAATGAATATAAAGACTGTATGAAGGAACCTATTGTCTTCCTTCAGTTGGCTGGCAAAGAGTTAAAATACATAAAAAAATTTATATATATTCTAATGAATATTACGCATACGAACGTATAAGTCTGCACACACACACACACACACACACACACACACACACAGACATATACATATATATATTCTCACAGATGACTCATTTTCAATAGCGAAATTTACATCTATATTTACGCTTAAGCAGAAAACAGTACTAGTTTTTAGCCCACACAAGCAAGAAGCATATGTGTACGTATGTAAGTATATTTGGTTATAGTAGTAGTAGTAGTAGTTGAAGTAGAAGTAGTAGTAATCGCAGCAGCAGTAGTTGTAGTAGTCAGTTTCTCCTCATATCTATACTTAGGTCTATCAATAAGTCCCTGGCCTAATTATGAAAGAAGCTTCTATTTTGCGCAAGCAATAATGATCTTTCAACATAATCTCTTTCTTTATCTATGCCCTTAATTCGATGTGAAACATTAATCGCACAAATAAAGCCTTTTCCAGGAAAATTTTAGGGTCAAAATGTGATCAATAATCTGAGCCAATCCATCGATCTTCATCGAAGTTGACATGAAGAAATAGACAGGATAATTTTATTATGGACTTGTGTGTGAGAGAAAGAGAGAGACATAGACAGAGACGGTGAAACAGAAAGCGAGCGAGCGAGAGAGAGAGAGAGAGAGAGAGAGAGAGAGAGAGAGATAAAATGATAGACAGACAGGTGGACAGAAACAGTGAGAGAAACAGAGAGAGAGAGAGAGAGAGAGATGGACAAAGACAAAAAATACAGAGTGAGAGAGGGGGAGACAAAATGATAGACAGGTGGACAGAAACAGTGAGAGAAACAGAGAGAGAGAGAGAGAGACAAAATCATAGACAGACAGGTGGACAGAAACAGTGAGAGAAACAGAGTGAGAGAGAGAGAGAGAGAGAGAGAGAGAGAGAGAGAGAGAGAGACAAAATGATAGACAGACAGGTGGACAGAAACAGTGAGAGAAACAGAGTGTGAGAGAGAGAGACAAAATGATAGACAGACAGGTGGACAGAAACAGTGAGAGAAACAGAGAGAGAGAGAGAGAGAGAGAGAGAGAGAGAGAGAGAGAGAGAGAGAGAGAGAGATGGACAAAGACAGAAAAATACAGAGTGAGAGAGAGAGAGAAAGAGACAAAATGATAGACAGACAGGTTGACAGAAAGAGAGAGAGAGAGAGATGGACAAAGACAGAAAAATACAGAGTGAGAGAGAGACAGATACAGAAAGACAGAAAGAGAGAGAATAGATAGAGACAGAGAGAGAGAAAGACTGATATACAGAGCGACAGGCAAATTGACAGAAAGATAGACAGAGAAAAGCACGAGAAAGAGAGAGAGAAAGAAAGAGAAAGAAAGAGAAAGAGAGAGGGTGTGTGTAAGAGATACAGAGACAAATAGACAGAAACAGAGAGAGAGAGAAACAGAGAGAGAAGGGAGAGAGAGAGCAAAAGAGAGAGGAGTGAGACAGAGAAACAGAAAGGGAAACATAGAAAGAGAGAAAGAGAAACAGAGAGAGAGATAGACAGACGTAAAGACCGAAACAGAAAAACAGAGAGAGAGAGGGGGAGGGGCTAGAGACCGAAAGATAGGAAGAAAGACAAATACAAAGAGAGAGAAACAGAGAGGGAAAAGAAGACGAGAGAAATACAGACAGATAGATTTCGAAAGACTGAGATTATGCATATATATATATATATATATATAGAGAGAGAGAGAGAGAGAGAGAGCGAAAGAGACAGACAGACAGAGAAAGAGAGAAAGAAAGAGAGAGGGAGAAAGCGAGAGAGAGAGGAGAGAGAGAGAGAGAGAAACCCTGGCTTAAGGCCAAAACCGCCGTTACGATAAAACAAAGCTCCTCTTCAGATTGAGACGAACTCCTAATTGAGGAGTTGACTCTCACTGATGCACCGACGAATACGCATAAACTTGGTTGGTTGGTTGGTTGTTTTCTTGCTTGGGTTGGTTGGTTGGTTGGTTGCTAGGGTTGGTTGGTTGGGTTGGTTGGTTGGTTGGGTTGGTTGCTTGCTTGCTTGCTTGGGTTGGTTGGTTGGTTGGTAAGGTTGGTTGGTTGGTAGGGTTGGCTGCTTGCTTGCTTGGGTTGATTGGTTGGTTGGTAGGGTTGCTTGCTTGCTTGCTTGGGTTGGTTGGGTGGTTGGTTGCTTGGGTTGGTTGATTGGTTGGTTGGTGGGTTGGTTGTTGGTTTACTTGGGTTGCTTGCTTGCTTGGGTTGCTTGCTTGCTTGGGTTGGTTGGTTGCTTACTTGCTTGGGTTGGTTGGTTGCTTACTTGCTTGCTTGCTTGGGTTGGTTGGTTGGTTGGTTGGTTGGTTTTAGTCTCTTCAGATTTTGTTGGGCTATTTTGTATGTGCATTTGGTTTGCTTGTATTTTTATGGTATATCAACCCTTGTGGGTTATTTGATTCCAACTATATATATTCATATATATATATATATATATATATATATATATATAATCTGTAAACGAATAGTTTGGTTATAATATTTTAAAGAGCTCATTTGTTTGCACCCATTTAAATGGTTTCAGTTGTTAAACAACACTTGTAATTCAATTCCACATGATCCATTGGTCATTGGTCTAATGAGTAGAGTGTTCGCTAATGGTCTGGGAGACCGGAGTTCAATCCTAGGTCGAGTCATACCAAAAGACTCAAAAAAGGCTACTTGATACCACCTTGCTAAACACTCAGCATTATAAGGTAACGATCAAGGGTAAAGTGGAGCAATCCGTGGAATTAAGTAGCGCCTTCCCCTACACCTCGGTTTAGAAGCAATTGAAAAGGGAGCCTTCGGGTCACCCTCGTCTAAGGTCGCCAACTTTACTTTACTTTTATATCTGACCCATACATTGGACCCTAACAGGTACTATGGGGAGTGCCCGTGGTGTAATGGTTATCGTTACAGAAAATAGACACGGCGACACGAATTCAAATCCTAGACGAAGCGGTTAGCATTTCACAGAGCGCTCATACTCTAGGGAAAAGTATGAATCTAACGATTCTCCCTCCAGCTACGGCTGAATAGTAGGACAGACGTTGCTCTATAACCTTGGAATAACAATTTTTGTAGGAGAAGGAAAACTCTGAATTTAAACCAGTTAAACTCCGCTTAAAAACAGTCCTTGTGTCATATTCTGCACTGGGTCTGAGTGAGCGTAGGCATAATGGCAATGAAGTGGTACTCTAAAGTTTTCAAAGCTCCAGAACTGAAGACTCTCTATCAGATGGGTTAGTACGTAGACATTCATTGGGGAGGGGAGCTTACCCCTCTGCAGTCGGTGTTTTCTACAGCACCATCCGACAGAACGTTCATGTGTGTGTGTGTGTGTGTGTGTGTGATCAATCAGATGATCTCAAGTAAGTAATAAAAAATCATTTCTTAAGGAAAAAACGTAAATGCTTTAAGTAACTATTCTACACAAAAATTGCAATCATAAGGTTGCAATTATTTCAATCAAATATAAATAAATTGCACACTATGGTTTCCTGTAATTATTCCTATTTAATAATTATAATCATTTATTTGCACAGTTATATGGAGTGTTTTGGGTAAAGAGTATCCACTGATTAACCTCCGGCCATTTCAGTGCCTTACTTCCAAGGTCCTTTCCTATCCAGAGCGGTAAAATCTGTTAAAGTCTCATCTTTGGGTTAAATAGATATGTTTGAAAATTGTTAAAAAAATCATTTGGAATATTTGAAATCATATAACTGGCTAAAGATAATTATAATTCGACAATGAATCAAAGCTTGCCTTTAAGTATTCCACATATGCCATTAAATAACATATATATGCCATTAAAAATCTATATATGCCATTAAATAAACCATACATGCCATTAGATAACCCATGTATGCCATAAAATAATCCATATATACCATTGAATAATCTATATATGCCATTACAAAATCCATATATGGTATTTGATAATCTATATATGCCATTAAAAATCCATTAAAAATCCATATCATTGAATACTCTTTATATGCCATTAAATAACTTATACGTCATTAAATAGACCATATATACCATTAAATAAACTAGTTTATGCCATTAAATAATCTCTATATGCCCTTAACTATCCATATATGCCATTAAATAATCTAGATATGCCACTGAATAACCAATATATGCCAATAAATGGTCTATATATGCCATTAAAATCCACGTTCAACATTAGATAACCCATATATGTCATTAAATAATCTGTAGATGCCATTAAAGAAATAAGCCCAACCAAGTCTCAGCACCAGATACAGTTCAGAGTTATGATTAGAACATGTGAATCTTTATGCACATATAGATGCTGTGTTGTTGCAAAAAATATTAGCAATTTTTACCCATTAACTTTTAAGTGGCGTATGTCAATGTGGAATAAAATCTATTTATCGAAATGAGAACCATTTGAATCTGCGCATTTCCAAACAATTTCCAAATGATAAGCAACTCGACTAATTTCGGTAGCGTTGAATTTTGATGGACTGATTGATTTTAACAGCAAGTCAATCCGTCTCGGGTTACTTTATACCGAGAGGTTAGGGAAACGCGTTGATTGTTCGTTCTTATTTACATTTTTTCATTTGGTTTGGTTTGTTTAATGGCTTATCAACCTTCGTGAGTTATTTAATGCCAAAGCCATCCTTATAGAAGAACAACAGTCATACTATTTCACCCAGAGCTGGGACGATAAAATAATTCATATATACATTCTTCAAAGTTTTTTTTACACAGTTTAATCGAAATCTAATCATTCTTAAACAGATTAATTTGACCCAAAGATCGGACTCTAACAGGTTCAACAATTCAGAGACAGGGTGGGCCTGGGATAAATGGCAATGAACGGGTACTTCACACTCCCCGGATCTTCACAACTGGAGTCTCACCATCAAATGCAGTTTAGCATCATATTCAAGACATCCCCTTTTGAGGATGTCTTACTCCTGTACAGGTAGTACAGCCAGCGTATTCTACACCCCTCCGCCAAGACGAATTAGATTTTGTATCCCTGAAACCGACAAATCCTTCGAAAGACGTTTGAGTTCTTGCTGGTTGCTGAAGACCTTATCTTGCAGGAAGTTGTCAATATACTTGAAAAAGCGGAAGTCGGTCGCTATGAAGATTTGTGAGTGGACCGGGTAAGTTAGAGCTTCGCAGAAGTTTTATAAGATTTTATAAGTGTAATGGTTATCGTCGTAGGAAATGGACACGGCGACACGAGTTCAAATCCTGGACGAGACTGGTTGCATTTCACATAGCACTAATACCCTTGGGAAAGCTATGAATACAATTATTCTCCCTCCAGCTATGGGTAAATAGTAGGGCAGACTACGTTCTTCAGCCTTGATAAGGCAACTAGTCTAGGAGAAGGAAAACTCTGGATTCAAACCTGTTAAACTCCGCTTAAAATTGATCTTGTCTCATATCCTACCCGAGCGGGGGTGGGTAAATAGGACTGAAAACAAATCATTTTTAAACATTTATTTGACCCAGAGATGAGACACTACAACTCCAGATCCGAGTGGATCTGGAAGTAATGACAATGAAGAGATACTACAAACTCTTCAGAACTCACCTCACTGTCAGATGCAGTTTAGGAGGTGCTCATGGTGTAATGTTATCGTCATAGGAAATGGACACGGCGACACGAGTTCAAATCCTGGACCAGGCTGATTGCATTTCACATAGCACTAATACCAGTGGGAAAGGCATAAATCCAATTATTTTCCCTCCAGCTATGGGTAAATAGTAGGGCAGACTAGGTTCTTCAGCCTTGGTGAGGCAACTAGTCTAGGAGAAGGAAAACTGAATTCAAAATCTTTTAAACTCCGCTTAAAAATTGACCTTGTGTCATATCCTGCCCGAGAGGAGGGGTTGGGTAAATATATATAAGTTTTATAAGTTTAGAAAATAGAATAGACAAACCAAATTTGAATTCTAAGACAGTAAATGAACTTCCCACTGCGAAAAGCATGTATGGAGGAGGTCTTGGTGTAATGGTTATTGTGGTTGGAAATGGACACGGTGACCAGAGTTCAAATCCTGGCACTAATACCCTTGGAAAAAGTATATATTCTCTCTTCACAAAAAAACAGGGCAGACTGGACTTTTTAACCTTGGTATGGTAACCGATCTAAGATTAGTTTGGTTTCGTTTTGGTTTTATGGCACATCAACCATTGTAAGCTATTTAATGCCAAATCCATTTTATACATATAAACTGTTCAATTTCAAACAATTCAGTTTAGCATAAGTACACAGTTTAAATGTCAAAAATAGTTCTAGTTCAAACAATTCGGTTTGACATAAGTACATTTTTTCTTTACATTCAGTTAAATATCAAAACAGTTCTATTTCAAACAATTCAGTTTAACCTAAGCACACAGTTTACTTCTATTTAACCCATAGATAGGACCCTATTAGGTGCTACCACTCCGGGCCAGATGGCAGTAAAGGAGCACTCCCCATTCCCCATAGCTCAAGCATTACTGGAACCTCACCATCAGATTGTTTAGTGTCATACCCAGGACACTTATTAGGGGGAGTCTTACTTCTCAGCAGAGATGCAGTCAGTGTATTCTACAGTCCAAGCCGACTGGGCCACCGATCGAGGAGAAATCTCTTGAACTCCACTAAAAAAAAGCCTGTGTCAAATCCAGCGTATTTGGAGGGGCTGTTAGATAAATACAATACTGTTCTTAGACAAGAAAAAATTTTAAAAAAGCATTTTCTTCTTTTAAGAACCTTCTCTCCCACATCCACGAAAGCAAAAAAACATATTTCAAAATTTACCCTTTAGCATTGGCAAACATTGGAAAAAGGATCCTACAAAAAACTAAAATAAAAAAAGATATATAAATCTAAAAAAATAAGAAATAAGAATTCCGATATCCCCTGTCTGTCCACTTGTCTCTTTCGCTCCTGTTCCGGAAATGGGGGATCATTCAACATTGAATTAAAATGTGAAAGTGAACCCCATTCCGAATAAAATATAACATGATTTATTATTTGGTTTGGTTTCTTTGTTTAATGGCATATCAACCTTTATAGGTTATTTAATGCCAAAGCTTTTCTCCAAGATGAACAATAGTGGTACTATTTAATCCATAGCTGGGAGGATAAGGGGGTTCATACCTTTCCTAAGGGTATTTGCCTGAAAATGAACGTAATAGCGCAACTGGAGTTCGAACTCGCTTGCTACGCTTCAACCATTACACCACGAGGACACCCGCACCCCTTATTATTTGGAAAAATGCCGTAAGTTTGAAGGTCTAATTAATTCAAATCCCAAAAAAGAATCATTAGGAATTTTTTCCCGGGGAATTTCATCGAATGTACGTATAAAATAATATCGTAAATTTTCTACTAAACCAATAACACTAAGATTACATTATTTCTTGTGGAACATTATGCAATCAATACGGATATCATTAGGTATTGCAATATCACCCATAAATAATTACACTCCTAAGAATTTTAAACAACTTTCTCTCTTTGTATTTGAATATTTGAAAATGTTTATTTTTTATTTTTCTTAATTTTTCCTTGGTTTCTATAGCTTTAGTTGTATCTATTAGTGGCGTGCTTTGTCGGAAGTTGTTGAAGATGTCTTGCGGAAAAAATAGGTCTGATATAGATTTGGAGGAGGTAAACTTTCGCTCATTGTCAAAACATACGGTAGTAATTACATGGAGAAGAGTATTATCATGGAGAAGAACCAGTTCTTTTTTTGTGTGGTTTCGGTTTTGGCTTTGATTTCTTTGTTTAATGACATATCAACCTTCATAGGTTATTAAATGCCAAAGCCATCCATATAGAAAGACAGTAGGGGTACCATTTAACCCATAACTGGGGGGATAAAGAGGTTCATGCCTTTCTCAACAGCATTAGTAATAGTACGACTGGGGTTTGAACTCACTTACAATGATGTCACAGCTCAGCCTGTTAGCCACTACGTCAAAGGAACTCCCCTGCTCCTTTTCGATTGACGTAATGTTGGGCGTAAACGTTGCAATTTTTGATATATTTTGTTGATTTCTAAAGGTGAGATTGTTTCGCCAATCTTAAAAATAAACTTGGCCGACCGTAGTCGAGGGCGACCAGATGGCTCCCTTGTAAATAGCTACTACACCGAGGTGTTGAGGAATGCGCAACTTATTTCCCTGGATTGCTCCACTTTAACCTTGATCCCTACCTTATAAGGCAGAGTATTAAGCAAGGCGGCATCAAGTACTCTTCTTTGAGTCTTTGTTATGACTTGACCTGGGATTGAACCCTTGTGTCCCGGATCCATTGACGAACATTCTTACTCTAGGCTATGCTTTATGAAGTTATTTTATCTTGAACTTCGGCTTTATTATTTGTTTGTTAAAAACCACTTGCAAGAGGTTATCAATATTCTCTAAAAAGTAGAGTTGGTTGGAGGGAATTCTGGTGAATAAACTAAATGAATAGATGTTAATAGGTTTGACATATTAGAAGTACCTATCTTATGACTGCAAATGCAGAAAAAGTGGATTTTGACTCGAAACATAAAACAACCATTTATAAGTTTACTATATTTATTCTCTGTATTAGCGTTTAACGTGTATTTTATGTGCACATATTTTATTTATTCATGGCAACTTCCATTTTACACTACCAATTCGCTACAAGGGAAGCCATTTAGATTAGGGCATAATAGAAATCGATCTGCTTAGTTTAGGTATATCTTACTGAAGCGGCTCATTGGCCTAGTGGGTACAGTGTTCGCCAATGGTCTGGGAGACCGAGGTTCAATCCTAGGTTGAGTCATACCAAAGACTTTTTTAAAATGGTACTTGATACCTCCTTGCTGAACACTCAGTAATATAAGGTACGTATCGAGAGTAAAGTGGAGCAATCGAGGAAAAGGAGTAGCGCCGTCCCCAACACCTCGGTGTAGTAGCTACTGAAAAGGGAGCCTTCTGGTCGCCCTGGACTAAAGAGAGACACCTTTACTTTTTACTTTACTGACTTAAGATACGTTAAATTCTATTTCTAAACATTCTAGAATGATTTGATCACATGACTTTTTAACGCACGACGCATCCAATGAAAGCCAAGTTCTCAAATGATCTTGGAGCCATCACATGTCAATTATACAAGATGACCCAACGGTTTTGGAGATCACCAGTCCAAGCACCAATGACTATGTGTCTTCACTATTCAAATTTAGATCTCATTCTCTCATATATATATATACATATCTACATAAAAACCGGCTCATTGGCCTTGCGAGTAGAGTGTTCGCCAATGGTCTGGGAGACCGAAGTTCAATCCCAGGTCAAGTCACACCAAAGACTTTAAAAAGGAAAAGGAGTAGCGCCCTCCCCAACACCTCGGTGTAGTAGCTACTGAAAAGGGAGCCTTCTGGTCGCCCTCGACTACGGTCGACAACTTTACTTACTTACTATATATATATATATATAAGAGAGCGAGAGAGAGAAAGAGAGAAAGAGAAAGATTTTGCATATATGTGTGTCTTAAAATAGTAATAATTATAGTAAGTTGGTGACCATAGTCGAGGGCTACCCGAAAGTTCCCTTTTCAATAGCTACTACACCAAAGTGTAGGGGAGGGCGCTACTCCTTTTCCCCGGATTGCTCCCCTTCACCCTTGAAAGGTACCTTATAATGCTGAGTGTTAAGCAAGGAGATATCAAGTACCATTTTTTGAGTCTTTGGTATGACTCGACCTGAGATTGAACTCCAGTCTCCCGGGCCATTGGCGAACACTCTACCCACTAGAACAATGAGTCGGTTAGAATGGCAAAAATGGAAGAAACCTCAATAGTAGTAGAGCAATATAGTTTAAATACTTAAATATAAAAACTCACACGGTTTTCCTTCCACTCGAGTTTTATGAATATCAATATTCAGCAAGGAAGAAAAATGGAGTGTTTATGAGATAAAATGTGACACAATGTCAATTCTTATTAGGTGGAGTAAAGGTGGCTTGAATTGAGAATTTTTCTTCTCCGAAACTAGTTGCTAAACCAACGCTAAAGCACCTCTAATTTACCCATAGCAAAATGGAGTTAATTGAAGCAATTATGATGTTTTGCGGTTAGTGAAAGTGTCGCTTGTTAAAATATGTCACAGGATTAAAACTAGTCATGCGATAAATATTTTTTGGTTTGGTTTCTTTGTTTAAAGGCATATCAACCTTCTTGAGTTATATAATACCCAAACTATCCCTGTAGAAGAAAAGAAGTGGTACTGTTTGATTCATAATTGAGGCTATCAGAGGGCTCTGCTTTCCCCAAAGGTATTAGTCTGAAAGTTCGAATTCGCTTACCACGATATCACCGTCCAGTACATGAGCCATTAAACCACAAGGTCTCCCCCACCCCACATTTTTGTTCTCACTTTTTAGATTTGAATTATTTAACTTATTTAAACTAGTAAGGCAGTAAATTTCGAAGATGTTTTCGTTTCTTACCGATGTTGTCTATTTTTCTTCAATTAGATTCCTTTCTTTTTGGACATATGACTTGATTTAGAGTCATAGTAATCTTTCGTCGGCTGTTTTTTTATCTCATCAATAGACGCCACCCTTATAGATAAGTAGCAATAGTTTCCTAACTGCACTCTTTGACCCTGGCTGTTGACCTTCGAAGTTCTTCTGCCCAATATCTTGTGAGGTTTGCCGTTGACCAAACTTTGAATTCACATCCACCATGCTGCTTCCCATGGATTATAGTGATATATGTACAGTGAATAAACTTTTTTCCTTAAATTTGTTAAGTTGTGACTTAGTTAAAGTCCAGCTATTCATTGTTTTTTAACCAGATTGTTTTATTTTAATTTGTTACTGAAACTTATATATATATATATATATATCTTTTAACTGTTCAAACCAATAGCAATTAGGTGTTATGTTCTATTAGCTTTAGCGTGACTTGATGATCATGGTAAGATTCCTTTAAAACAACAATTTTTTTCAACACATAGTATTTGAAAATATGGGCATGGATGACATTTTGTCCTTGATTGGTTTGGTTTGGTTTCATGGCATATCAACCATTGTTGGTTATTTAATGCCAAATCCTGTTTATACATATAGATTGAATATATATATATGATTTGTAAACACATTTTGTAAATAACATTTTCAAATGAGCCTAAGCTCTTTTTTGCACACAATTAAATGGTTTCAAGTATTGCTATATAAAAGTCATAATTCAAAATCAATCATTTGTTAGCACACAGTTTTACTATTTGACCCATAGAAAGGACCCTATCAGGTGTTACCACTCCGGGTCAGAGTGGACCTGGGAGCAATGGCAATGAAGGGATACTCCACATTCCCCGAATCTCCAAGGCTAGATTGTTTAATGTCATATCAAGGACATTCGTTTGGTGGAGATGTAGTCGGTGTATTCTACTGCTCCAGCCGACTGGGCTATGTCTTTCTTGAGATAAATAAATTTATGCCAAAATTCATATATCATGATCAAGAAAAATGATCATAACAAACTATCTCAGCTGATTTTAACTGATCAGAAAACCGAAATATAAACAAGAAACTACAAAAATGTAAATATAATCGTACAAAGTACGCTATTCCCTAACCTTCAAGCTTAAGATAACCCTTGACGAGTTGACATACCGTTAAAATCAGTCGGTCCGTCATACAATGAGCCAATACCTTTGGAAAAGGTTTTTATCCAACTATTCTTCTTTCAGTTAGGAGTAAATTGCAGAGCGCACTTGGCTCTTTAACTTTGGTATGACAACCAGTCTAAGAGAAGGAAAACTTGTCAAATCTCGCTTAAAAATTGACCTTGTGTCGCATCCAACTTGTGTGGAGGGAGTGGGTAAATTCATACATAGACGAACATTCAACATTTGGAGGAGTGCTCGGCGTAACGGTTATCGTCACGGCAAATGAAATCGGTAACTTGAGTTCGAAACCTGAACTAGGCTGATGCGTTTCACTTCGTGCTAAAGCTCTAGAGCAGTAATTCCCAACGTGGGACGCATGGCCCACCAGTGAGGAATGGTAATATTTTGGTGGGGCTTATTTAGAGACCAAGTTAATGGTCTTTTAAGCTTCCTTCTCGTGAATTGCAGAAAAATTTTAGATATGTAAGAATTAAATATTGGCGGTGGGGGGTTCAAATTTTTAGAAATACCACTATGAGGCGTGTCCCAAAATCGGTTGGGAATCACGGTTCTTAAGAAAGGCATGAATCCATCCGTTCTGCCACTATAGGTCAATAGTTGGACAGTTTTCTAGGTTTGGTATGACGCCCAATCTAAAAGTAAGTAAAATTGGCGACTGTAGTCGAAGGCGACCAGAAGGCTCCCTTTTCAATAGCTACTACACAGAGTTGTAGGGCAGGGTGCTACTCCTTTCCCTGAATTGCTCCACTTTATCAGTGATATGTACCTTATATTGCTGAGTGTTAAGCAAGGATGTATCAAGTACCATTTTTAAAGTCTTTGGTATGACGCGACCTAGGATTGAACCCAGGTCTCCCGGACCATTGGCGAACACTCTACCCACTTGGCCAATCTGAATTCAATTTAGCCGTACTCTGCTAAAAACTGGCCTTGAGCCACATCTTGCTCGCAGCAAGAGGTTGGGTATATCTATATATATATATAGTAAGTGCATACAATAGCAACGTCTTTGTGTAAATCGATTTGGTTCTTATTGGTATGGGAAAGTAGCGATTGTGCTTTGATATCGACGACTTAAAAGTTTGTCTTCGTGTTTTTGTCGTATACCAAAATCGACTACAGCAATTATTAGAGAATGAGGAATACAAATCAGACTCTGGTAGAATAGGAAATGCATTATGGTTTTACAATTCCTCATGTCAACAATTCACGACGAATTAACAACATATTCATTGCCTAAGCAAACTTAATAGAAAAGATACACGTGAAATAATAAGAGTATATTATAGAGAAAGTTGAGGTGTAAAGACCTATGTCAAAGCATTGTACTGTACGTAATATGACACGAGGTTTGTTGGCACAAACATGTTTTTTTTTCCTGTCGACAGACGCACGTACTCGTACGTGCTTCTTGTTGTCGAGGCCGAAATGAAAAGAGAATTTAGACTTTGCCACGCGTTTTATGATTATATTTTTGGTCACGCCGTCAAGCGGACTTTATAAGTACAATTTTGGAAAGCAAGGGATGTAATCCCTACGTTGTCTATTTTGTCCATTTTTAGAGCAAATAAATTCCAACCAGCTCACATACTTCTGATCAATCAATATGAACCCATTGGTACGTCTAAGTTGCTACCTTGATTTCTTTAAATTTTGCCTTGGGATGTTTATGAGAGAGTTCTATGTATAGGTAAAATGCAAGAAATTCACAAAAGAAAAAAGCTTAGTACACCGTTTCTTTTCACTTACCGGTTTTATTATATATTTCTTGGAATCAAGTCCTTGTAGTATTTGCCCTTCACTTTCTTTTTGCGAAGGGTTATGTTAACTTAGGTAGATGGGGTGTAAGAAGGTTTTGGTTTGTTATTTGTAGTTGTAATTGTAGTTGTTGGTTGTC
>CAUZXS010001148.1:7500-24458 GCA_963585895.1 Sepioteuthis lessoniana | reverse complement strand
ACCAGCGGAGCAGTATAGAAACTAAAAGTTAAATAGTTCCTATTCAAAAGTTATGTCTTCTGTTTTCAAAAAGACAAGAAGACGTTTGAAATTTGTAATTTTAAACTACTGTATATATATATATATATATATATATATATATATATATATATATATATATACCCACAAATGCACACACACATATATAAGAAGATGAATGGAGAGATGAGACAAATAAAAATATTATTTTCATGTAATTTATTTTTTTTATTGTTCTCCACTAGTTTATTCCTTATTCTCTCGTCAGGAGAAAAACGTTTTTGTGAAAGTGAAAGAAAAATAGAAAGTTTGAAAAAAAAGTTTTTTAAATGTTGATATGCAACGTGTGGTGACGTGGCTAATTCATTTGTTGAATGATATATATAAAAGTATTGTTTTAATAAAAGTCTTACAAAACAACAATCTCGCAAATTTAAAACTACGGCCGCACAGTCGCTACTTGTGTTAACAGCAACCAAACTGGCGTGGAATGGTGATCAGCGTGCGTTTGAGATCGTGACTTTTTTTTTTAATCAAATCCTTGTGATTATTTCCTTATGAAATATTTGCAGGGTCAAGTATTCGAAAGTATCAACTGACGCAGTGTAAGATTTTATAAGCCATATGATCGCAGCAGTAACTAAACTTATGGGTTAATGATGCTGAGCAAAAAGGGATGCTTCAAGTGTGCAGGCCTGAGAGGACAGACATTTTGACGATATAATCTTAAGAATTAATATTCGAATTAGATCGATGTCATTATTTCCATTTCTGTTCTAAACTCTCTCTCTCTCTTTGTCTTTCTCTCTCATTCTACCTAACGATCTATCAATGTGTGTATGTTTGTGTATGTGTGTGTGTGTGTGTGTGTGTGTGTGGATCATGGCTCACCTGAGAATCAGAACGTGAAAGGAAGAGTCTGGAATTTTTATTTTGTTTTCACATAGTGCATTTTATAGTTGAATGTATGCTAATAATGCTCTGTATTTAAAAGTACAGGACATAATATACTACCGATTAAAAACGCTTTTAGCATCAAATTTTATTCCAAATTGTACATACATACATACATACATACATACATACATACATACATACATAAAAGAAACATTTAGTGGGTGTCCTGGTGGTATAATGGTTAAAGCAATGGACTGCGGAATCGTAGTGAGCAAGTTCATACTCCAGTCGCGCTATTACGATCACTTTCGGGTAAAGAAAGGTATGAACCCCCTTATCCTCCCAGCTATGGGTTAAATAGTACCACTACTGTTCTTCTAGGGGAATGGCTTTGGCATTAAATAACCAAAAAAGGTTGATATGCCATTAAACAAAGAAACCAAACCAAGAAACATTTAGATATGTAATTGCTTCAGTAAATAGCAGTTAATACCTCCACCAAATGAAATAATGAATGAAATAGTTTTGACTTAGTGCGCGTTTAAAAACGCACAGGCACACTCACAGGCACATAAATATATTCCTATATATACATATATATATATATATATATATATATATATATATATATATATATATATAAGACATGCAGGACATTGCTGGAGAAGCAGAGATGAACTCATAAGAGATGTACTCTTATGGATCCCCACACACGGCCGCGCAAAAGCAGGACGACCAGCACGAACGTACATTCAGCAGCTATGTGAGGCTACAGGTTGTTGTCCTGAAGACCTACCTAGGGCGATGAACGATAGAGAGGAGTGGCGAGAGAGGGTCAGGGATATCCGTGCTGCCACCACGATATGATGATGATATATATGTATATATGTGTGTGTGTGTGTGTGTGTGTTTAAATATGCACATGTACACACACACACACACACACACACACACACACACACACACACACACACACACACACACACATATATATATATATATATATATATATGAATATATCCATATATATGAATATACATGAACATGGGTATGTGCATATATATAGATATGTACCACACGCTCACTCAGACATACGCTCATATATATATATATATATATATATATATATATATATATATATATATATATATATATATATAATTTGACAGTAAGAAATATGTATACATACACGACTGCATTTATTTTTAGGGAAAAATTGAAACACACATACAAACACACACAGATACACGCACCCACATACACAAATATATATATATATATATATATATATATATATTGTCTTACAATAACATGTACTTACATATACACACCTGTACAAATATTTAAGGAAACATTAAAATAAAAGACTGTAAAGATAGATAGGGAAATTAGATGAAAATGGGCATCTCGTGATAAATTGCAGTACAACCAGCAATAAAAAAAATTTTCCAAAGAAAAGATAGATATAAATTCGAAAACCTTTCAAAGACTAAAACATAGGTAAATAAAATAAATAAATAAATAAATAAATAAATACGTTTAAAAAAAAAGTCTACAAGAAAGAAATTTGTTCGTATGGCCTCGTTCCAAGAATCGCTGTTTATATGTTACAAGACAAGGGAGGTAAGTCGTGTAGGTAGCAAAAAAAAAAAAAATGCTAAATAAAAATGTTTCTTGGCAAGAGGAATGAAGTGAAATAGAAAGAAAATTACCAAAATAAAATAGAGGAAATTGACACATTTCGACAAGAAAATAATGTGGATAGAATGAGTGAGGAATAGTGAGAGGAGGTGGGTAAAGAAGATGACTGAGAAAGAAGGAAAGATTGTGAGAAACTGAGAGAAATTGTAAGACTGTTAAAAAAAGATGGCAATATCTAAGAGAGACGTGAGTAAGAGACAGAGAGACTTGGAGAAATTATAAGATGGTTAAAGATGACTATAACTGAGGGAAACGAATCCTCTGAGAGAGATCGTTAGTAAAGATGACAGTGAGAGAGATTGTGAGAGTGAAGACAGTGAGAGAGATTTTGAAAGTGAAGACAGAGAGAGAGAGAGAGAGAGATTGTGAGAGTGAAGACAGTGAGAGAGATTGTGAGAGTGAAGACAGTGAGAGAGATTGCGAGAGTGAAGACAGTGAGAGAGATTTTGAAAGTGAAGACAGAGAGAGAGAGAGAGAGAGAGATTGTGAGAGTGAAGACAGTGAGAGAGATTTTGAAAGTGAAGACAGAGAGAGAGAGAGATTGTGAGAGTGAAGACAGTGAGAAAGATTTTGAAAGTGAAGAGAGGGAGAGAGATTGTGAGAGTGAAGACAGTGAGAGAGATTTTGAAAGTGAAGAGAGGGAGAGAGAGAGATTGTGAGAGTGAAGACAGTGAGAGAGATTTTGAAAGTGAAGAGAGGGAGAGAGATTGTAAGAGTGAAGAGAGGAAGAGAGATTGTGAGAGTGAAGAGAGGGAGAGAGAGATTGTGAGAGTGAAGACGGTGAGAGAGATTGTGAAAGTGAAGACAGAGAGAGAGATTTTGAAAGTGAAGATAGAGAGAGAGATTGTGAGAGTGAAGACAGTGAGAGAGATTTTGAAAGTGAAGAGAGGGAGAGAGATTGTGAGAATGAAGAGAGGGAGAGAGAGATTGTGAGAAATCGTAAGATCGTTAGAGATGACAATATTTTACAAGAGACGAAAACAGTGAGAGAGATTGAAAGAGATTGTAAGATTATTATTGAAGATGACTGTCCCCGAGAGAGACGAAGATGGATATAGAGATTAGGAGAATTAGAAGATCGTTAAATAAGATGAAAGACTCAAAGAGAGACGTGAGTGAGAGAGCTTGGGAGAAATATTAAAGCATGGTTAAAGATAACAGCTTTTGGGGGAAGACGAATACCATGAGAGAGATCGGCAGAAATTTTAAAATCACTGAAGGTGACTGCATGTGAAGGAGATGCAGATATCGAGAGAAATTCTATACGACATAGAGTTAAAGGAATCAAGATAAACAGAAAACTATTTACGAATTTTCTCGAAAATAGCTCATTTACTTATTGTTCAAAACTTATTCCAGTTAAATATTCATGAGTCGAAGCACCTCTATTTTCCATGAGTCATTGGCTTAGTTGGCTGAGACTGTAGAATACGCGGACTGCATCTCTGCAGAGGAGTAAGATTACCCCAGCGAGTGTCCTTGATATGAAACTAAACAGTTTGATGGTGAGACTTCAGTAATACAGGAGATTTGGGGAATGTTGAGTACCCCTTCGAGAACTACCACTCTGGCTGGAAGTGGTGGCACTTGATAGGGTCCTATCTATGGGTCAAATAGAACTCTTTGACACTTAAACTGAGAGCAAACAAATGACATGCTAAACTAAATTGTTAGAAATAGAACTGTTTAATCATTTAACTTTGCAAAGAAATGACTGATGTTAATTGAATTGTTAGTGATACATAGTTGTACTTAAAAACATTTAACTGTGTGCAAACAAATGGTTAATATTAAAAAGAATAATTCATATCAGATAGAAATAAGTGAAGCCATTTAACTGTGTGTAGGAAAAATGAGCTCAGGCTCATTTAAAAATATTTTCACGAAAATGTTCTGAGAAATCTTGTATTTATATATATATATATATATATATATGTATGTATGAAAAGTGTTTGGCACTAATTAACCTATAGTATTTGATATGTCATAAAACCCAACAAAACAAAAATCCATACGTCATAATGCTGCAATGTTTCTTTTAATAACTTAACATCCTCAGTTGTTATATTTGTAATGAATACACAGTTTAGGAATTTAATATTCCGCATATAAATGAAATTTTAACCATCCGTTACAAGTTAATTAATAAAGTCAATTAATAAAGTCATGAGGCCAGGAAAAAATTTTAAAAAATCATCAGTGACTATTGGTGATATTTTATTGAGCAGTTTCTCGTGAAACATAGGGTCATGCAAGTGAAGGGTCAATGTTATTTATACGACATTTGTAATTTTCTTTATCTTCATGAAAGAAAATACATCTCGAGAAAAATTGGAGTTTTGAGATTGAGAAGAACGTTAAAAAAATAACAATATTGCACAGCTTCAAAACATATAAAATACGTATCTCCGAGATCAATCACTTGATGGAAATGTGTGTTGAATAGCAAAGGGACCTTTTTGCTGAAAAATGTGGTTCCATTCATTAATCATCTCAATCTTTGTATGCATTGCTCCATCATATTATAGTATATATATATATATATATATATATATATATATATATGAACTGTTTTACTTTGTTTAACAGAATAACAATATATTGTGAGTTGTGTATTGCTAACAACTGACACAAATAATTGGCTCAGTAGTATGGTTTCAAGTATTCTTTTCTAATACTAATATCATCATCATCATCATGTCGTGCCGCTAGCACCGATATCCATTACTCTTTCTTGCCATTTCTCCCTATCGTTTATCGCCTCTGGCAGGTCTTCAGGGCTACATCATCACATAGCTGCTGTATGTATGTTCTATGTGGTCGTGCTACTTTTGCTCGGCCATATGTGGGGGTCCATACGACTACATCACTTATGAGCTCGTCTCTGCTTCTCCAGTGGTGTCCTGCGTTTCTGTTTCGTCTAACTTGGATAGTTTTCGTGATGGGAGGCAGGTGGCCGTTTAGTTGGCGCTTTGTGGGGTGTTGCCACCAGGTCTTATTCAATATTGCTCTCAACATTCTTGTGTAATTGCCGTCTAGCTTCTGCTATTTTCTACTAATAAACACTAATTTACAATCTTTCAAGTAAGTATTCCAAAAGCCCAGTCGGCTAGGGCTGTAGAATACACCGACTGCATCTCTTCAGAGCGGTAAGGCCCTCAACCCACCGATGATCCCTAATATGACACTAAACGATCTAATGATGAGGCTCCAGTAATGCTGGGGCTTTGGGTAATGCTGAGTACCCCTTCATTGACATCACTCCCTGGTCCACCAATAGATATGACCCTGTTAGCTACTACCACGTAAAAGGGCCCTATCTATCGATCAAATAGGACTGCTTGACGTTTAAACTGAGTGCAAACAAATGACATATGCTAAAATGAATTGTTAGAAATAGACCTTTTTAATTATTTAACTGTGAATAAACAAATTACTGATGTTTAGTTAAATTGTCAGTGACACATAGCAATACTTGGAACTATTTAACGTTGTTGATTTATGCTCAATTGAATCGTTAGAAATAGAACTGTTTTATCATTTATCTGTCCGTATCTACAAAATGTGCTTACAAATCGTATATTCAATATATATGATGATTTGTTATTGAAAAACCAACAATGGTTAATATACCTTAAAACCTAACAAATCTATAGCTATATAATAATAATAATAATAATAATAATAATAATAATAATAATAATAAATGAGAAAATGTGGAACATGAAGGTGTCAATTATACCAATTGTGATTGGTGCTTTTGATACAGTAACTAAAGGATTATTATAGGGACTGGAGGACGAGGAAGTTGGTGGACGAGCGGAGACCAGCCAAACAACAACGTTATTGAGAGCGGCCAGAATACTGAGAAGAGTCCTGGAGACTTGAGGAGACTTGCTGCCACTTAGACACCAGTGAAAGACCATCTGCTAACGCTGATGTGAAAAACTCAACTGGAGATAATAATAATAATAATAATAATAATAATAATAATAATAATAATAATGGTTATTACTATTTCATGTCATAGAAATGATATGCATGCACCCCCCCACACACACGATCGCGCAAACAAAAAGAAACGTATATATATATATATATATATATATATATACATACACATCAACCATGGATATAAACACATGATTATGTATGTACTTATATATATAGAAAAAACTTGTATATATACATAAGAACATATGCTTATAATCATATATATATATATACCCACAGATACATATTTGTTTATATATTTATATATATATTTCCTCATGTATACACATATCTGTACACATTTATACTAATGTTTACATGGATAAATATATATATGCACACACACACACACGTATATATATATATATATATATATATACATCAACGTATATACATACATATATATATATATATATGTGTGTGTGTGTGTGTGTGTGTGTGTGTGTGTGTGTGTGTGTGTGTAAAAGAAGGAGAGTGAAGGGAGGTATATATTGACCTAAAGAAAGAAAAATAAAATTGGAAACGCATAGGGGGAGGAAGATAAGAGGTGAGGTGGGAGAAAAACATATAAGATTTTAGATTGATGCTTGAAAACCTACTTATAATCAATACCATTATCTTAAGGAGTCACAACAATCGTTGGTGAATTGAGCCTTATGACGCAAACCTATATTTTTAGATGTGTACGTAATGATATAAAATTTCTTTTTATAAACACGAAAAATCAATAGAGGGAGAAGTCGTGCGCATGCGCAACTCAGACTCGTTGCGACAGTCGCGCGAGCTTATGAACGCCAAGACAGATGCATATATAAGTATGACAAGGATTGAACGTACATAAACTGATATACAGTTCGGTTTTTTTGTTTAATGGCATAACGATCTTCCTGTGTAATTTAATGCCAAAGTCATTTCTTTAAGAACAGTAGATTTTCTATTTAACCCATAGATTGGAGATGAAAGGGTTAACCTTCCTGAGGGTGTAAGTCCGAAACCGGACGCAATTCCGTGACTCGAGTTTGAACTCACTGAGTATGAGGTCGCAATCCAGCATGTTAAGTATTCCCCCATGATAAGCGCTCAGGTAAGTTAATAAATATTTGTACAATAGGCTATATCAGAATAAATAACAGGATTGCTTTAGATAAAACTATATGCATTTTTGATATAAAATCACTTCAGCATCAATTGAAGAATGGGACGATTATATATATATATATATATATATATATATATATATATATGCACTATCCCCACACACAGAAAGACGCACACACATTCAAAAATATTTTCTTGATTGATCTGTCATATATATCACTCTCCCGATCAATTTATGTATACAAATCTACGTACAGGAATATATATATATATATATATATATATATATATATATATATATATATAAATATATATATATATATATATATATATATATAATGGATGAATGTATATATATATATATATATATATATGCGTGTGTGTGCTTATTCAAGCCTTTCCCATGAGCAAGAGTCAACAGAAGATCAATTTTTAGCAGGGTTGAACAGGTTTTTAATTCAAAGTTTTCCTTCTCCTAGTCTGGTTGCCACACCAATTTTAACGTCTGCGATACTATTTATTCATTACAGAAGGGTGTTAGATTCATAGCTTACTCAAAGGCATAATGGCAATGGAAACTTAAAATAGCTTCGTACGGAATTTGAATTCAGGATTCTGAGTCAATTTCCAACGATGATTATTTTAATACCAAGAGCGCCAAATTAATATATATATATATATATATATATATATATATATATATATATATATATATATATATATATATATATTCTTAATTTATCATATTTGGTGATTGTGATACCTCAAAATAGGTTCATTTCTCAACTTTTTAAATAAAATGTTGTTCTATTTTTAAATGTTAAGACATCTTTCAGTGACTATGGATATCTATCTATATCGATCTATCTATCTTTCTTTCTATCTATGTGGGTTTTTATCTCTGTGTGTATGAGTGTGAATGTATGAAAAAAAGAATCCATTTATAGATATGAGGACATACTGTTCAACTTAATCAAAGACCGAGAGATATCTTTAGGCGGCCAGTCTACAAACAAAATTCAAAAAATAATTGTGTTCCAACATTAACAAGAAAACAATAGATTCACAGAGAGAGAAGAGAAATAAGTAATTACGATTGAGAGATTAAAAAGAAAGAAAACTTTTAAAAGAATGATGCATAGAGGAATTCGGGAAATCACACACACACACACACACACACACACACACACACACACACACACACACACACACACAGATAGATAGACAGATAGATAGATAGATAGATAGATTGATAGCCAGATAGAAACGAATAGACTTATAAAGGAAGGAAAATGTCTAGCTGTACAGATTGATAGATAATGAAAGACACCTAATGAAATGAGATAGATAGATAGATAGATTGAAAGATTGATTGAATAAATGTTCCATGAAATATAAATGAACAGAGGGAGAGAAGTAATTAGGTAGAGAGACAATGATGAACAATAGGAGTTGCATATATATATATATATATATATATAAACACAAACACAAACACATATATATATATGTATTTATATTTATATATATATATTTAAATATATATATATATATATATATATATATATATATAGATAGATAGATATGATTAAACTGAAATCGATTGCTACATATGAACAAAATGAAACTGATATTTCGGTAGATGGACAGATAGATATAAAGAAATTGTTTGAAAAAAAAAAAAGAAGTTAGATTGATTAATAGTGAGAGATTATAAACAAAAAAGTAAGTAGATAGATAGATAGATAGATAGATGAATTTTATAAAAACAAAAAGATAGTTGAAGAAAATTTGTTACATAGCTGAATAGAGGGTGAATGATAAACAAAGAACATGGAAATGTAAAGTTGATAGCTAAATAGATACGAACAGAACTATATATATATATATATATATATATATATATATATATATATATATAGACTTTCTTTAAAGAAAAAACCAAAGACCGGTTATTTTAGGATTATAAATTTATTTCCATCCTGTTTTGTGTTTCTGATATAAACCAAAAACACGAACAAAAATATTACAGGAATTTTTCAGATTCAATGGAAAAAAAAATATTGCTCCTAAATAGTTGAGCTCTCCTTGGAAAATTCCAATTGCTCTGTAAAATTAATTACATTGAGCTCTCTACCAGGAAAATTTAAATGTTCAGCTCTTGAATGATTTTCTTGTCCTGAGGGACTTACTCCCAACTCTGGTTTAACTGGACCGAATAATACGATAGATAGATAGATACAGAATGGGATAGATAGATAGATAGATAGATAGATAGATATGAACAAAATGGGATAGATAAATAGATAGATAAATACAGATGGGATGATACGGGATGTAACCCTGAAGACCTGCCAGAGGCGATGAACGATAGGGAAAAGTGGCGAGAGAGAGTCAGGGATATCCGTGCTACCGGCACGACCTGATGATGATGATGATATATATATATATATATATATATATATATATATATGAACAAAATGGGATAGATTGATAGATAGCAATATGAAGATTGATATAAAGGAGGACAAATATATTGCTTGATGAAGATAGATAGATAGATAGATAGACAGCTTAATAATAAAAGAAAATGAAATAGATTGATAGATATCTTGCAAGCAAGGAAAGGAATAAAGGAAGGACGAAAAGAAGAAAGGAAGGAAGGAAAGTTCTGAATGGGCGGACGGTTTCCGAGCTGTCAAAATGTCAAGTGTCATTTGTAATGAAAAAAAAGAAGAAAAAAAGAAAAGGAAAGATAAAAAAAAACAACAAAAACAAAAACAAACAAGAAAAAACTCCTCTGCAATGACAGAGGAATCGATAATTGAATCAAATAATAATGCAAAAATCAAATTTTGACGTAATCGAAGTGCGTTAGCCGAAAAAAAAATACGAAGCCTCAAAAAATTTGAAGAACATGAAAGCAAAGATGCACATGGAATTTCAATAGAGACATTTCTTTGAGAATGTTTGCTCAGAATCTCACTTTTCAAGTGATATCAGAATTTTAGATTAAACAGAAGCTAAATCTTGGCTCAGATTAAAATCGACTGTAAATATCATTTGAAATTAATTTATGGTAGGCGATCGATAATTGATTACATCCTATTTTTATTTTTTATCTAGATGACTTGTGAACACTTTTGGTTTCCGTTTTCACAGCAGTCCACGATGAGGTTGGTGCTTCTATTTAGGAAGGAATGAAAGATTTCAATCAAAGAGCATATCTACGTTATATCGGGGATTTGGAGATTAGAAAGTGATGCGGTAAATTTGACTGGAAATTGGCTTATTTATTTTGTGTTAATTATTCTTTTTTTGGTTGGGTTACGGTTTTAATAATAGATAGATAGATAGATAGATATAAACTGGCTTAGATAGATAGATAGATAGATAGATAGTTATAAACTGGATAGATCGATAGATATATAGATATAAACTGGCTTAGATGGATTGTTATGAATAGCTTTATATAGATAATTAAATAAATATATTGACCTCACCAAGACGTATTCACAAATATGAACAGCTTGAAATAGATACTGAAGAGATTTGGACTAATAGACCGACTGGCAGGGAGACTTAGATAGATAGATTGATAGATATTTTCAGCTTCCAATAGTTATATATATATATATATATATATATATATATATATATATATATATATATATATATATAAGGAACATATTGAAGCAGATAGATAGATTTATAGATCAATAAATAGATAATGGAGAGATTAGGGTTGATAGTCCAGCAGACTGGCTGGCAGACACACACACACACACACACACACACACACACACACACACACACACACACACACACACACATATATATATATATATATATTGATTGATTGATTGATTGAGGAGGAACGGAATGAGATTGACAGATAGCTAAGTCGATATTTTCTGCTTGAGACGATCAGAAAGATATATTCATATATGTATACACACACACACACACACACACACATATATATATATATATATATATATATATATATATATATATATATATATATATATATATATATATATATATATATATATTATACCAGTGTTGGTTATCACTATCTCATTTCATGGGCTTGTAGCAAACCCAATACATTATAATTTGAAGAGTGCCCAATATCTGTGATAGAGCTAATATATAATAATAATAAGTAAATATATATTAGTTTTTAATTATATATATATATATATATATATATAATGAACAGATTGAGACAGACACAGATAAATCGATCAGTCAATCGATCGATAATGAACAGATATTTAGGTAATATATTTGGTATTGTTTTGGTAACATTACCGATCTGATTACTAAGATTACTACTCTCTATTGCTTGTGAGATCTAAGTTTCAATCTATACATTTAATGGTCCAAATCAGGCTTTTGAAATTTGCTGTCAGTATCTCGACGTCAAAAAGACGGGATATCAAATTATGAAAATACTTCATCCAATGCGGACGAATATTTCCTATCAAATAACAAACTTCATCGGATTAAAACTAGGGATTTCTCTTCCGTACATACTAACGAATTTCCGAAAGTAAAGTTTCCCATTGGTTTCCACAAGAACTGTGACAGCCACAAGGAGAAAAATGAATCCGTTCAACAAAATTAGTTTTTTTCTGAAAAGAACACTGCTTTCTACTTAGTCCCCTCCAATGCGATATAAGTTGGTGGTATGACAGGAGAAGTTGAACCTTCTTAACAATAAACTTATTATATCTTGTCTGTTGTTCCATATAACAGCTGAAGCAGTCTTGAAAAACGGTGTCTGGCAGAAAAGCAGACTCGTGACACTGGATCTCTCCAAGACAGAAAACTAGACCAGAAAACATAATTAATATATTATATATGTTACACAACTAAGGATGTCTTCAAAGTTTTGGTATTTATTCTCGATATTCCTTAATAGAACTTATATAGGGCTAAACTGAATGAAGATTGTATTGTGTCATTTCTTTTTCATGTGACGAGGGCCTGCTTGACTTGTTTATTATGATTGAAATATTGGCCTTTTAATTAGACTCGAACTCCTGCTACAGTTGTCAGCAGGAAATATGGAAACATTATTCCCGAAATCAAATCTCTGCATTTGTCTCAATAAGTTTAGTCAGGTACAAGGCCTAGGGTAAGAAGCAACCAATGATGATTGAGTTAAATTATTTATAGTTTGTTAGTCTCGTTTGCGAAACTTCTCAAAAGAAATTTCTTTTCAGTTTCATACGGAATTGGAGAAAACCTATTGGAAGATCATGTAGCGCTAACTTTTTACAAAGAGAAGTCCTCCTCACTGCGTTGGTTTTATTGTTCTTTGACTTAAATGGAGTTATACGGCCTACAAATGCCCCAGTCTCCTAGGGCTGTAGCATATACCGACTGCATCTTTGCAGAGCGGGAAGACCCCACGACGTCGCCGCCAATGACTGTCCTGGATATGACACTAAACAATCTGATGGGGAGGCTTCAGTAATGCTGGAGCTTTGGAGAATGTACAGAACCCCTTCATTGTCATCGCTCCCAGGTTCCCTGTGGTCTGGAGTGGTATCACCTGATAGGGTCCTATCTATCAGTCAAAAAGAACTAAACTGTATACTTAGGTTAAATTAAATTGCTTAAAATAGAACTATTTTTGACATTAAAACTGTGTACTTATTCTAAACGGAATTGCTTAAAATAGAACATTATATGTATTGAAATAGATTTGGCATTAAATAACCTGCAATGGTTGATATGCCATAAAACCAAGCGAAATCAAACCAAACTTCATGAAATTTGATGGGACACAGTTTCATAGTTGTATATGGGAGACAAGAAGTGATATAAATTCTAAATTCCCCGATCATGGCCGATTGAAAACTAATAGAATTTTTATTTTTATTTCTCACATTTTTGTTTTCACTTAGGTACACACAATAATTATACACCAAGCTTTCTTTATCTATTAAACTCTACGGATTGTTTACTTATATCTCATTCTTTCTTTCTTCCTTTTCTTCCTTTTCTTTCTTTCTTTTTTCCTTCTTTCATTCTTTCTTTCTTTTTTCTTTCTTTCTTTCTTTCTTCTTTTTTCATCTTCTTTTGTAAATCAATCTATTCTTTCTTTCTTCCTTTTTTCTTTCTTTCTTTCTTTTTTCCTTTTTTCTTTCTTTCTTCCTTTTCTTTCTTTCTTTCTTTCTTTCTTTCTTTCTTTCTTTCCATGTTTCTTTCTTTTTATCTTTATCTTTTGTTCCTCCCTTCTATAATATTTATCTTTTCTATTATCATTTCTTTAAACTTTACAGTTTTCTTTCTTTCTTTCTTTCTTTCTTTCTTTCTTTCTTTCTTTCTTTCTTTCTTTCTTTTGTAAATCAATCTATCAGTGACTATCAATTTTCGCACAGTGGCTACAAATGTATTTTAGGAGTTCAATATTTGAAAAATAATCAATAAAATGGAGCAATATACTTGAAGAATCTCGGTAAATCTCATTCGTTCTCTGTCTCAATTTGTCGTACCCATCTCAGACATTTTATTATTTTTTTCGCATCTATCTCCGAGATATACAGGAACGCTTGCACTCAACAATCTAAGTACCTATTAGCTTATTCAAAAATATACAAATAAGAGTGCACACAAGATGAACTTTTATATTTTTGTACTTCTTTAAGTATATATTTTTATCTTATATTTGTTACTTTTCAAAAGAAATAGCTACTGTCGCTACGTTCATTTTCAGCAGACTTTCTTCTCTCTTAAGAAACTAATATTGTTTTAGTTTTGCTCGTTTAATTTCTTCTTATTTTGCTCCTTACTAACTTTCACTGAATTTTAACTTTCACTTTTATTTTCACTTTCACTTTCACTTTTATATTTTACTTGTTTCTTTCTCAAATGTTGATATTTAGTTAGTATATTGAACCCCTTTGTGGCCATTGCTTATTCTTTTTCTATTCTATTTTTGTCCTCCCAATCTTTCCATTCGTCTGATTTCGTCTTTGACTCTCAATAGGTTTTCTTCTTATCTCTGTTATCAACTGCTTTTTTTTGCCTTCTTCAACTATTTCTTCCGCAAAGTCACAAATATTCTCCATGGTTTTAATCAAGAAATAAAACGTTGCTGTCTACCGACGTACCTAGCTATTTACTCCCGTCATTGGTGCAAACATCGCTTCTAATGAGGAAGGAACGAGCATCAATCGCGAACATCGTTCAGCCAATAATAATAATTTGCTGTTCTTGTCGATAAAAATATCAAAGCGGGGCCATGGGTTCGATCCCGACTGGCGTTGTGCCAAGATTTTGATGAAGACTTTTACGCACACGCCCACGCTACGTGCCATATCATGAGCATATGCGTATTTCAAGCCAGAGCGAAAGAAATAATTGCTTAAGATACAAGACTATCTTGATTTTTTGTTCTTCCTAACTCACCCCCCATATATATATATATATATATATATATAGCCTCACTATCGAATATTTACAATCATTCTAGGGCATCATATCAACATAACATTGTATCGAATTTGCTTCGCACTAGGAGTCCACACTGTGGTTTTCTCACCTATGCTTTGAAAACACACCCATATAAGCACGCATCCTTACATATATACACATGCATATGCTCATACATATTAATATATATATGTAAAAAAAACTGGGACATCATTATTTTGTAATGAATTAGATTCTATCTATCTGTCCATCTATCTGAGTCTGGTCGAATCTATCTATCTATCTATCTATCTGTTCAGAGTAACATCAGAGCTTGGGTATTTATTTGTAACCCTAAATTTGTTTAACAAGTATATTGATCAATCTAGCTGACTTGGGCGAGTGCCTAGTCTTAGAGATATAAGCACCTCGTTGGTCGTAAAACTCTCAAGCGTCCATATTTAAGATTTCCTCTGAACCAGAGAACGAATATGTCAGAATGTTAGATAAAAATCTTTTAAGATCAAACTCGTCATACCACCTACATTTCTCTGATATATAAATATGTCAGTAATTTCAAAAATATATCGTCAACGTGCCAACGTTTAACGATAACCTTGACTTGTGGGTAATCACAAAACTTTGTAAATATGCATGAGCTATTATATATATTATCATCATCATGTCGTGCAACTAACACCGATATCCCTGACTCTCTCTCGCCACTTCTCCCTATCGTTCATTTCCTCCGGAAGGGCTTCAGGCATACATCCTGTATCCTCACATAGCTGCTGTATGTATGTTCGAGCTGGTCGTCCTACTTTTGCTCGGCCATATGTGGGGGTCCATAGGAGTACATCACATATGAGCTCGTCCCTGCTTCTCCAGCAGTGTCCTGCATGTCTGATAAATATATATACATATATAGCAAATTCAGAATAATGATATGGTAAATATATATATA
Source organism: Sepioteuthis lessoniana (assembly GCA_963585895.1). NCBI lineage: Eukaryota > Metazoa > Mollusca > Cephalopoda > Myopsida > Loliginidae > Sepioteuthis > Sepioteuthis lessoniana. The sequence goes on along the minus strand of CAUZXS010001148.1, from coordinate 8,356 downwards.
CCAAATCCAGCAATGATAATAATAATAATATGCCACAGAAGGACTACAAATAAGCGAATGCAGCAAATTAGCATAGAAGGAGTACAAGGCTAGACACGACTGGGTCGGCAAGGTAATCCACAAGGAAATGTGCAAGAAATTTAAATTTGACCATGCCAACAAATGGTATATGCACAACCCAGTACCTGTCCTAGAAAATGACTCACACAAACTCCTAAGGGACTTTGACATACACACAGATCACCTAATCTCGGCCCGAAGACCACACCTCATTATAATCAACAACAAAAAAAAGAAGAAAATCTGCAAAATTGTCGACTTTGCTGTCCCGGTTGACCAGAGAATAAAACTGAAAGAATGGGAAAAGAAAGATAAGTACCTCAACCTTGCTAGAGAATTAAAAAAACTACGGAATATGAAGGTGACAATTATACCAATTGTGATTGGTGCTTATGGCACGGTAACTAAAGGTTATTAAAGGGCCTGGAAGATTTGGAAGTTGGCGGCCGAGTGGAGACTATCCAAACAACAGCATTATTGAAAACGGCCAGAATACTGAGAAGAGTCCTGGAGACTTGAGGAGACTTGTAGTCACTCAATCTCGAGTGAAAGACCATCAGTCTAAGTTGATGTGAAAAACTCTAATGAATAATAATAATGGTAATAACAATACCGATCACGGACAGACGACAAGGCCAAGTGGTAGTCACCCCCCCAAAAAAAAAGAACCTGCCATCCTGGCAGACCACAGAGTGAAAATAAAGGAAAGCGAAAAGCGGGACAACTACTTAGACCTTGCCTGAGAACTAAAAAAATCTTTGGAACATGAAGACGATGGTGATACCTGTTGTAAACG
>CAUZXS010001148.1:0-2500 GCA_963585895.1 Sepioteuthis lessoniana | reverse complement strand
AATGCACCAGTCCACAACTCCATCCTTGTCACAGACTGTTTGAGCAAGATGGGCATCAAGACCGATTCTCACCCTCCCTATGGTCCAGACCTAGCACCCTGTGACTTTTGGTTATTCCCTAAGCTCACAGGCTGTCGTTATGAGAAAATTGAGAAGATGAAAGAGGCTGTGACGAAGGACTTCCATGGGGCCCTCGAGAAGTTGTTGGAACGGTACAAGTGTATTGCAGCCGCAGGAGTTTACTTTGAAGAGGACTATAGTTTCATGTGTGAACTATCAATAAAAGTGCCCATACGAAAAAAAGTCTGGAAACTTATTTAATGATCCTCGCATATATATATATATATATATATATACATATTCTTCAATCCATTAAATCCGGTGTAGAGAACAATTCCGTCAGGACAAATAAATTATTCAAATTTCGAATATTTAAATATTCCTGGTAAAAAAGCTCAATGTAAATAAATTCACAGAGCAAATAATATTATTTCAAGAAAAAAACAATATTTGCTCACATTAGGATAATAAATTTATTTCCATCCAGTTAAGTGCATTGATATGAATCAAAGACTCCAAAATAATTCATAATAGGTCTTCATCAGATCCAACCAGAAAATATGTTTTATGCTATTTTCTTGTTGGATCTGATGAAGTCCTGCTAAAATTCTTTTGGAGTTTTGATTCAGATCAATGCTCTTAGCCGGATGGAAATAGATTTATTATCCTAATGTGACCGAATATTCTTTATTACTTGAAATAATATATATATATATATATATATATATATATATATATATATATATATATATATACACTTGAAGATGAGTCGGGAAAGATTCTATTCGAGGATTCTTACAAAATCCAGGAGAGGTTAATGTATAAAAATTAATAAGTTTCTAACTGCGCAAATTTTAATATAATTGAAAAAAAAAACAACAAACAAACAAACAAACAAGGCTTTATTTGGGTATTATAAATTTATTTCAGCCAGCACATCTATAAATGAGACCAGTTTCATCAGATAGCCATCACACAATGAATTTGGTTTCATTATGAGATGCCTGTAAATTTATAATCGCCAACTGACGGTTTGAAAATTTTCTTTTCAATTATATATATATATATATATATTATTTTCGAATATAAAGTAGAATAAGATTGGATAAGAACGCTGGACTTAAAGTTTTACGTTGCTGGACTCATTATTGAGAGGTGTCAATGCTGGTTCAATTGAAAGATCGGGAGTATAAAAATTAGAGACGTAAGTTTTTATTCTATTTCATATGTGAAAAGATTTTGTTATTACTCTGCGTCTTTGGACATAGAGCAAAACATTTTACTGTTTTAAAATAGTAAAATATTCTAAATCGCTTTTAGCCTTAAATTTCAATCCCAATTATATATATATATATATATATATATATATATATATATATATATATATATATATATATATAATTTGTTTAATGCATATGCAAGATCATAGATGGAGGAAATACTAACTTATAAGAATTTGAAGATACACTCACACGTACACAGATAAATTATATATATACACATTCGCCCGAGCATAAACACAGTCTTACTAACACACATATATTCTTGTAAATATTGATTTGTTCTAATCTAAATTTGAAAACTGATCCTGACTTATATATATATATATATATATATATATATATATATATATATATATATATCTTGTATTCATTCTAAAATACATATTTATGCATATTTTGTTATATTCGGAGGTCTTAAGTAATTAGTTAAACTAGAATATGTTGACATTCTATTCAAAACGTCTCCAAGTCTTTTTTCAATGGAATAATTGTATTGATGCCAAATGTCATAAGAAAAGAGTGTTTCAATCTGAAAGTGGGGAAAACGAATTTTCTAACACATTTATCTACTCTTGTAAAATACCTTAGAATTTTCTTTTGTCGTCATATTCAACTAGAAATCTTTCAACAACAATTAATATGAATTTTCAAATCTGAAAAATACGCAATGATTTTCTTTCTACGAAGAAGAAATATCATCATTAAAGTGTCTCGTTTAGAATATATAAACGAAAACACACGTTCAAATTATTGTGTGTTAGATCTACAAAAAGGTTTTTGAAACGCTGGAAGAAAAAGCTTTCAGAGAAGATAAAGAAACTATGATGGATATATTTATCCTCGAGGCTCCTTCGTCTAATCTCAGCTTTGCCTAAAATATGAATATTTACCAATCATAAATTAAGTTCACTCTTTGTATATATTCATTCTCCTTTATTTTTTTTTTTTTTTAATTACAGGAGTGTAAAAATTTTAATTTAGTTAGCGTAATTTGCTGCATGCTACAAACTCGTATATAAGTCGACGGAGGTTTTATGGTTAAAAATTCTGGGTTAGGCCTATAACTGCTGGAGGCACGCCCCCCGGCTTTTTAGCTGGGCCGTCTGGCATTCGTGCCGGATGGGTGCTCGAAACCAAGAGCAAACTCGGGGCCGAAT
>CAUZXS010001147.1:12500-102819 GCA_963585895.1 Sepioteuthis lessoniana | reverse complement strand
ACATACACTTTAGGTTACTTTACAATTGTTTTGTTTTGCTTATTTCTCATTTATGACAATATTTTTTAATCTTATAACAAGATAAACTAAGAAAAACACTCATTTCAAGAGACAACTAATCTAGGATATTTGTTAGATTTCATGTGTAAAATTTATAAGTGTAACCGCTATTATGGGACAAAATACGATGTATGTAGAGTATGAAAAATGTACCCTTTCACCTGCTCCACAATATCAATAATCATGCTGCACCTCCTAAGATCTGTCATTTTTATAACTTTATATTTACCTATAACAAAGGTGTAGTTTTTACCTTCTGTTACCACAGGAATGTATATATATATATATATATATATATATATATATATATATATATAACTACTAGTCATGTTAAGTATGAGTTAGCTAGTAAAAAATACCTTGTATTGTGACTTTGTTCTTTACTTTTACTTACTAATAGTGACTAACCTTGTCTCTCTCCTCTTTGTTTTATTCTATCTATGATTGGTTTAACATCAATGTTTTTGTTGTTTTTATTTTAGTCTTGGTAAGTTTTTTTGCACCAGTTTTAACTGATGGTTTTTCACTGAAGTCTGATTGACAGCAAATCTTCTCTGAGCTGCAGGACTCTTTTAAGTATTCTTGCTGATTTTAACAGTTCTGTGGTCTGGGTAGTTTCAATTCTTCCTCAAATCTCCAGTTCATCCACCCTCTCTCTCTTTTTTTTTTTTTTTTTTTTTTCAAGCTTTTAGGAATTGTACCAAGGACAACAATTACAATTGATATCACTGTCACTTTTCAGCTCTCTAGCAAGATCCAGGTATTTATCCATCTTTTCACTTTTTGATTTTTTATTCTGTGGTCTGCTAGAAGGACAAAATCCACTTGTTGAGAAGTTCTTTTCTTGTTAATTAACTCAAGGTCTGGATTAGATGATCTGTTTATATCTCAGAGTATTTTATGTTTCATTTTCTAAGATAGATTTTGGTTTGTGCATATATCATTTGTCAGCATGGTCAAATTTTAATTTCTTGCACAATTTCCAGTGGATCATGTGCCTATTTTTCCTTTTGTGCCAGTTTACTGCACTCACTTATATGATTGTTTTATCTTTATCAACACATAGCTTACACATGCTATTCTGTTGTCTATTATCAATTTTTGCTTTGATATAATTCTTATATCATAACTTATTGCTGTTATTAATTGAGATTGAGTTTTTCTCTTGAAATTTTCTCTTCTTGGCTATACCAACATTATCTCATGAGCAATTTCCTTATTTTGTCACTTAAAGTATCCATACAATTGTTTTTCCGTCCATCATTATTATCACATTACTCTTTGAAAGTTTTTCACATCAGCGTTAGCTGATGATCTTTCACTGGAGTTTGAGTGACAGCAAGTCTCTTCAAATCTCCAGGACTCTTCTCAGTATTCTGCCCAACCTCAACAATGATGTAGTCTGGATGGTGCACTAATTACAATTGGTATCATCATCACTTTCATGTTCCATAACTTTTTTAGTTATCTAGCATGATCTAAGTATTTCTCTTTTTTTGTCTTTGATTTTCTCTCTGTGGTCAGCCAGGACAGCAAAGTTAACTATTAGATTCTCTTTGTTAACTATCGCTAGGTCTGGTCGTCTGGCCGAGATAGGTGAATTGTTTGTATCTCAAAATCCCAGGGAATTTTGTGTCTCTCATTCTTGAGGACAGATTCTGGTTTGTGCAGATACCATCTGGCAGTAAAACTGCTAGAATTCCTCAGATATTTGTCCACCTGACGGGAAGGCTCCTGTCTTGGAGTTTGGGGAATGTGAAGTACCTCTTTCATTACTATTACTCTCAGGTCCACTTTTACTTGGAGTAATTTACTAAGGATTATTATTTTTAGTTATTTAAAATTATACAGTTGTGTGCAAGTTGTTCATAATAGTACTTGATAGATAGAATTATTAATGTTAAATTAAAAGTAAGTAAAGTTGGCGGCCTTAGTCAAGGGTGACCTGAAGGCTCCTTTTCAATAGCTACTACACTGAGGTGTAGGAGAGGGCACTACTCCTTTCCCTGGATTGCCCCACTTTACCCTTGATTGGTTCCTTATAATGCTGAGTGTTAAGCAAGGTGGCATCAACTACCATTTTTTTTGAGTCTTTGATATGACTCAACCTGGGATGGAACTCTGGTCTCCCAGACCATTGGCAAACACTCTACTCATTAGGCTAATGGGCTGATAGCAATACTTAAAACCATTTAACTGTGTACAAACAAATGATTGATATTGAATTGATTTATTAGTATTAACAATACGCAAAACCATTTAACTGTGTGCAAACAAATGAGCTCTGGCTCATTTTAAAGTGTTATCTAAAAACTGTCCGTTTACAAATCATAACCAGGATTTGACATTTAATATCCCACAAGGAGTTGACATACCTTAGACATCACCAAACCATTCTTTGGGGTGTCCTCGTGGTGTAATGGTTAAAGCGATGAACTGCGGAATCGTAGTACGCGAGTTCGTACTCCAGACGCACTATTACGTTCACTTTCGGGCAAATACCCTTGGGAAAGGTATGAACCCCCTTATTCTCCCTCCAGCTATGGGTAAATAGTAGGACAGACTAGGTTCTTCAGCCTTGGTGAGGCAACTAGTCTAGGAGAAGGAAAACTCTGAATTCAAACCTGTTAAACTCCGCTTAGAAAAATTGACCTTGTGTCATATCCTGCCCGAGCGGAGGGGTCGGTAAATAGTACCAAACCATTCTTTTACCTGTCTTTTTACTGGTAGATGATAAATATTTTGGATGAATATAATTGAAACTAAGATTCAGAAATATGACCCAAAAATGAAAACCAGGTTACCAAAATTAATCATTAGTCCATATAACATATTTTGTTTATACAGCTTCATTTGATGTTATGAAATGTTTTTCTTTAAAATAACAGAAATTGTTGACATAATCATGGAAACAGATGCTAAATCTTAGTTATTAGGGAGCTTTTGAAATTTATATATAAATGCATGAAAACTTCATAGAACTGTAGACAGATGATAACCTTGTAAAGCATGAATTATTCATGGTAATCTCATCCGATTAAATAAAACAGAATTTTTTCCACGCTATGGCTGTATCGCTACTACTGTATGGATGCACTACATGGATGCAAACAAAACACATTGAGAAAAAGTTAGATGAGAACTACATAATAATGCTGTGCGCTATTTTGAACAAATCCTGGAAGTAATACCCCACATAACAGCAGCTGTATGGCTACTTATCAACCATTTCAAAAACCATCCAAGTAAGATGAACAAGACATGCAGGACACTGTTGGAGAATCAAGGATGAACTCCATAAGTGATATTCTTCTATGGACCCCAACATGTGGACTTGCCAGTATTGGCTGACCAACAAGAAATGATTTACAGCATGATTTGGTAATGATGATGAAAGCATGAAAATGAAGATCATTTTCTAGGTAGAAACAATCAAAAATAGGACAAAACAAATTAAAATGCTAATGCTTAGAATCAACACTAATTTCATATGGGGGGTAAGACCTGCCCCCTCCCAAAGGTATCCTGGCTATTACACTAAACTGTATCCTGTGGTGAGGATCCAGTTCTGGAGGTTTTGTGTGTGCTGAGTTATCTCTTTGTTGCTATTACTCCCAGGTCCACTCTGACTGGTTGTACCTGTTTGGGTCTCATCTATGGTTTCATATAGATCTGTCTGAAATTATAAAATGCTTACCTGTTTAAAATGATTGTAAAGATACACTTTAGTACTGTATATATAATTGGAGACTGTAATTATTATACTGACTTTGGCATAAATAAAATAATCCAATAAGAGTTGATATGATGCACTTTTGTACTGCATATAAATTGAAGACCATAATTGTCAAACTTACTTTGGTGGCATAAAAGAACCTAACAAGAGTTGACATAATATGCTTTTATTCTGTATATAATTGGAGACCATAATTATTAAACTGACTTTGGCGTAAAAAAACCCAACGAGAGTTGCCATGCTGTAAAACTAACCATCCAACCATCTCCACATAAAGATAGCTGGTATTACATGTTTATTAACCATGACTTGGTGGGTCTCAGAGGTATAAGAGCAAATATGCTGTAGGGTATTTCTTGATTTATTTCAGGAACATATGAAGAGATAAATTTAAAACAATGATTAATTGTATGTATTTACTGAATCCCTCTGCCATGAGCAGGATTTAACTAAAGTAAAAAGGCATGAATCCAACTATTATCCCTTGAGCTATGTGTAGACATCAGGGCAAACTTGGCTCTTTAACCTTACATGGCAACTGATCTAAAAGAAGGAAAACTTCTGAATTCATTCCAGTTGTACTCCATTTAACATTTCATAAAATGTATGAATTCAATAGTTTTCCTTCTCATAGATTAGTTGCCATAGTAAGGTTAAAGAGCTAAGTTTGCCCTGATATTTACCAATAGCTGGAGGGAAAATAATTGGATTCATGCCTTTTCTAATAGTATTAGTGCTATGTGAAATGCTAACAGCTTTGTCCAGGACTTGAACTCTCCTCACTGAATCCATTTCTTATCACAATAACTGTTATTCCTGGAGGATCTTCCAAGAATAGTTAATTGTACAACCAGAGGGCGTCTCTGTGAAGTACTAGCTAACATGCTGGACAGCAATTATATAATAAACAAGTTCGAAACTCCAGTTGTGTTATTACATTCACTTTTGGACTAATGCCCTTGGGGAAAAGTATGAACTCCCTTATCCCCACCAGCTCTGGGTTACGTAGTACCATTATTGTTCTTCTACAAGATGGCTTTGGTATTAAATAACCAATAAAGGTTGATATGCCATTAAACAAAGAATACAAACCAAACCTCAGCTATGGGTTAGATAGTACCATTGCTGTTCCACGAGGATGACTTTGGCATTAAATAACCCATGAAGGTTGATATACCATTAAACATAGAATACAAACCAAACCCCATCTACGGGTTAGATGGTACCACTACTGTTCTACGAGGATGATTTGGCATTAAATAACCCATGAAGGTTTATATGCCATTAAAAAAAAAGAAACCAAGAAAGTGCATATCCTGAAAATTATTTGATAACTATCAACATAACTGTCGCTTTTAACATAGCTTGACTGTACGACCTAGAATCTGTTGGGTTATATTCTATAGATATTCAAGTTGTAGGGAAATGTCACCATTTTCTCACTCTTCTGATAAGATGCATAGTTACTGCAGGGTGTTTCCCCTAAAATTAACCTTAAACTAATTATTGTAATTGGTAAACCAATGTGTTAAATAAAGAGAAAATTAATTGGTAAATACTACTAGTTGGGATGTAGATATAAAAAGTCCGTGGTTACTCCCTTTTTTTTCTTTTCTTCAAATAACAGGCATAATAAGATGTCCAAGTTTCAATTTAACACCAAGGCACTACCAGTTAATTTGACTATTTTGCATTATTTTTTTTCATCATACAACGTGTGAAAGCACGTGCGATACCATGTCCTTATCAGCCGCCAACCAGGGGTGATAACACAGTTTTGTTAGCTCAAGGTGGTACTGCCACTCCTGGTGCTACCAAGCAGCTTTTGCCACCGGACAGGGTATTAAGAGAATTTTATATATATATATATATATATATATATGTGTGTAGAAAAACTGATAACAACGATCCAGAGGAAGGAATGATTTATTAACGGGTTAACACTATAGCGTTTCGGTTCTACTGAACCATCATCAGGACCATGAGGGGTGATATTAATAATTTTAAGTTAACGGTGGATGATTAGAAATGTGAAATACAAAAACCTATGGGAAAATATGCATAGTTAGAAAAAGTTAGTCGTTTAACTGGCAAATCAGCGTTTGATGTTTAAATTACGTCATTTGACTTGTTAGGAATATTGTATAGAATTATGTACGTTGTTTAACGAGAAAGATTACGAGACAGAAAGAAGAAAAGAAAGAAAGAAAGAACAAAGGAAGAATAAAAAGCATGGAAATTATGAGATATACGGAAAATATTAACTAAGGATGGAATATATTGTAGCTGTTTAAAATGTGTTTGCTTAAGTAAGGAGAAATGTTATAAAAGCCAGAACGAGTATTTAGGGAACTGAGGAATGAGATAGCTGCGGCTTTGAAAATTCATCTAAGATTTTTATTATGGATGTAAGTAAGCATCTTAGCAGAGTTGAAGTCAATGTTATGATTATGTTGAGAAGTGTGTACGAGTAATGCGTTGTTTGAAACTAAGGGCTTCGGTTTCAGTTGGGCTGAGATTGATGCTGGAGATGTTTCGGACTAAAATTTGCCACAGGCATTAAAAACTATGATATGGGAAAAATAATCAACACTAACTACAAGCACCATGACTCTGACTTCGACAAGGGATTTTTACAAGGTATTATCGCTGCTTCCACTAATTGCCACTCTGATGAACCTGCCCTACCCCAAAGATACATAACTGCCTTGAAATCTCTCTTCTAACCACAACATTGTTATTTCACCTTCTGACAAAGGTGGAGGTGTTGTTATTATGGACTCCAGGGTCTATAACCAAAAACTCATGGATCTACTTGATGATAACAACACTTATGAACAGATATCCCTACAAACAATTACAAATAATATTAACAACTTTAACAAATCCTACAAAAAACTAATCTCCAATGAAGATCAATCTTGGTCCTCATTAATCAATTACCACCCTATAATCCCTAAAATTTACGGCCTTCCCAAAACCCATAAACCAGATATTCCTCTAAGACCCATTATTTCTGGTATAGGATCTGCCTCCCATAATATCGCTAAACTTCTAGCCAAATTATTAACCCCTCTATTAGGTACCATTAGTAATGCACACCTAAAAAATTCCGGATCACTGCTCAACAAACTAACTGACATTGATATGCACAACAAATATTTAGCTAGTTTAGACATCAAATCCTTATACACCAATATACCTGTTGATAAATGCATTGAACGCCTGCATAACTACCTTCGAAAATCTAACACCACATTTCCTCTACCTATCTCTAAATTGATTAAAATTTGTACCTTATGTACCTCACATTGCTACTTCAAACACAACAACACATTTTATAAACAAAAATTTGGTTTACCTATGGGATCTCCTCTTAGTGGAGTTCTTGCTTGCATTTATTTAGAATTCTTAGAATCTGGTCCCTTTAAACATATTATACCCAACACTGCACATTACTTCAGATATATTGACGACATACTATTTATCTATCCTCAAGATCTTGACTTAAATAGCATCACTGATAAACTGAACAATGTCGAACCTTCCTTAAAGTTCACACATGAACTTGAATATAACTGCACCCTACCTTTTCTGGACATTTTACTTATTAGGAATATCAACAAACTAGAATTTAAGGTTTATCGTAAAACCACCTGTAAAAATGACCACATTCACTTTTATTCACACCACAACAACAATACTAAAAGAGGTATCATCATAGGTTTTTACCTCAGAGCTCTACACATTTGTTCCTCGAAATATTTAAACGATGAATTCATCCACATAGAAAACTCCTTCCTCAACCTACAGTACCCCAAATCCTTTATACATTATGCTAAATCTAAAGCCCTCAAAATCCACAACAAGAATCAATCTCAAACTAATATCTACTCAATATCTGATAAAACTAGTTCCCCCATAGATACATAACTTTGCCAAACAATTCTTCTTCTCACAGCATAACAAACAACTTAAATAAACTCAATATCAAAACTACTTCTCTACCTTCTAAAACAATCCGCGAATTAGTACACTCCAGCCCTCAATGTAACATATTTTCTGACGCCGGTGTTTATTGCATCCTTTGTAAGGATTGTAAACTAAAATACATCGGTGAAACATCCAGAAACCTTCATATCCGTTTGAAAGAGCACAAAAGAGACATAAGAATTGGCAACTCAAACAACGCATTACTCGTACACAATATTCCTAACAAGTCAAATGACGTAATTTAAACATCAAACGCTGATTTGCCAGTTAAACGGCTAACTTTTTCTTACTATGCATATTTTCCCGTAGGTTTTTGTATTTCACATTTCTAATCATCCACCGTTAACTTAAAATTATTAATATCACCCCTCATGGTCCTGATGATGGTTCAGTAGAACCGAAACGCTATAGTGTTGACCCGTTAATAAATCATTCCTTCCTCTGGATCGTTGTTATCAGTTTTTCTACATATTGTCGGATTACAATCCTTTATTTACTCTTCATATATATATATACACCAGATCAATTAAGAGAAGAGACTACATTGAACGTTAATCTTCATTTTCAGTGTGCAGTTTGTGATTCAAAAAAACAAAAAAACGCGTTTACTTTCGGCGGTTGATGTTATTACGCGTTTACAGTAACCGTTTCTTATGTAATCACATGGGAAAGGTGGTTCCACGTGTATTTCCTTCATGCTGAAAACTTCTTGCTTTTGACCAAATCCAACTTGATGCATATTGTGCCGCAGTCTGAAGACAATTTGAGGCAACTTTCAAACTGCGGCCAGTGATTCCTATTTTTGAAAGAAATGAAATGACCGAGTGTCCTATAAAACCACGACAACCAACCTCAATAGGAATCACATGGCATATCCAACCCTTTTCCTCGCTGTCGAAAATGATTAGTAAGGATTAGTAAGTTTGGCTCGCGGATAATTTTTGTGAGTTTTATTGTAAGTCTCTCATATTTATGACCTTGTGCCAAACTAAGCAAAAGCTTAAAACATAATTCAAGAAATGTTTTTGTGAGGATACCTTGTACAATAGTGATGTGCTATGGTGTAATAGTTGCTGTTGTAGGAAATGGACACGGCAACACGAGTTCAAATCCTGGACAAGGCTGATTACATTTCACATAGCGCCAATACTCTTGGGAAAAGTATGTGTTCAACTATTCTTCCTCCAGCAATGGGTAAATCGTAGGGCAAACTGGGCTCTTTAACCTTACTATGGCAACTGATCTAAGAGAAGGAAAACTTTTGAATTCATTTATTTTATGAAATGTTAAATGGAGTACAACTGGTATGAATTCAGAAGTTTTCCTTTTAGATCAGTTGCCATAGTAAGGTTAAAGAGTCAAGTTTGCCCTGATGTTTACACATAGCTGGAGGGAACCTTGGTATGGTAACCAGTCTAGGAGAAGAATGCTAAACAAGTCTGTTTGCATTTCACATAGTATTAATTCACTTTTGGGAAAAGGTATGCATCTAATTAAACTCTGCTTAAAAAGTGATCTTGTGTTGCATCTTGCCCATGTGGAGAGGTTGGTAAATTCTTACCTTGAACAATATTGGCAGTAGAATTGGACAAATTCCAATTGTTTGGAATATTGATCTTTTTACAATGTACCTTTTGAATTGGACAATTTTTGGAAGTGAGAAATGACATGCTAAAATATAGAAAAAAATGATCCATAGACACATAAAAGCCACTTGAGAACCATTGACAAACAAAGTACTCAAAGACACTGGCTCATCTGATAACTAGTTTTATAAATATATAAAAACAAATACCAAATAAATTTACTTTGATTATGATTTGCTCTAATACAATGGTTCTTAACTAGTGGAGGGGGAAAATTTGGAGGGAAAATTAGGACCCTTGGTGGGCAAATTCAAATATTTAGAATATTGATCTTTCTTCAAAATAAAATTCTACGTTACATGTTTTGATTCTTTTTGTCTTTTCTTTTTTTTCCTTTCCTTTTTTACTTTCTTTTTTTATTTTCTTTTTTCCTTTCTTTTTTCTCTTTTCTTTCTTTTCCTTTCCTTTTTTTTTGTTTTTCTTTCTTTTCCTTTCCTTTTTTCCTTTTTTTGTCTTTTTCTTTCTTTTCGTTTTTCCTTTCTCTTTCATTTTCCTTTCTTTCCTTTTTCTTCCTCTCTCCCTTTTCTCTTGGAGCTCTGATGATTGTAGAGCACCCTTTAATTGCTAGCACTCAGTCTCACCTTGCCCTGGAGTGGTCGTACCTGTTAGAGTCCCATGAATAGGTCAAATAGATCTGTTTGAAGGTGTGCAGATTATTTTATTATTATTATTATTATTATACTTGATATCTGATAACTTTGTGTAAACAAATGGTTATTATTACATAGGGATAGTTGCTTGAAGCCATATAATTATATATAAATTATTAGTATTAGATAAGAATACTTGATACCCGAAAGTAGTGTGCAAACAAGTGGTTATTATTATTATATAGGAATAGTTTCTTGACGCTATATATAGGGTATGTCAGTATACATGGGACCTATGTGACTGCTAATAACTCTACTGATAATTGCAGGGTGGAATGATAAAATTGTTGCCCTAGAAAAGACGACATGATTCCATATCCGTTTAATGAAAACCGGTTTTCTTTATTTGTTGCAGACCATCTACTAGTTGGCCAGTTGTGTACAAATCCCAAGAGCGATAGCCTTCTATCATGTCTGAAAGTGACACAATGTTCAACGAGCGAGATCAGAGATACGCCGCTGTACAACTCTACCAATCCAAGTTATGACAGCCAGAACTATCACTGGATTGCCACAAATAAGAGGGACATGCCCAGGGTGATAAAAACAAAGTTTCCGGCTACAGTTATAGTCTTCGGTGTGGCTTCAAGTGAGGGCCATATCATGCCACCTCACATCTTCGAAGTCGGCTTGAAAGTCAACACCAAAGTATACCTGGATGTGCTGAAGAGTATGGTGATCCCCTGGTGCAATCAGGTAGCTGGCGGCAGACCCTGGGTGTGGCAGCAGGACTCGGCGCCGGCCAACAAGTCCAAAGAGACCAAGGCTTGGCTTTAGAAGGAGTTCTACGACTTTGTACCCTTCTCTAACTGGCCCCACTTCTGAACCTGCTGGACTAATTCGTTTGGTCATACATTGAGAACATCACCAACATGACCTCCCACAACACCAAAGCCAGCCTGATCGCCGCCGAGCTCCCACCAGCACTTGTGGAAAAGGCATGCTCCCAGTTCTGGATCTGTATCGAGGCGGTGATTGAGGCTGAAGGCGGCTACATTGAATAGATGTCAGCTCTACTACATAATCAAGTTACCTGAATTGTTTTTTTTTCAATAAAAGTTTTGTAGTGTTGTTTTCTTTAGGACGACAATTTTATCGTTCCACCCTGTATATTGTGTTCTTTTTTTGTTTCATATTTGAAAATAGTATACTATAACATCTATTGATCCTTAATGCCTCGGACAAGAGACAAAAAAATATTTTGTTTCATTACTTATTTGGAGACAAAATCATTCAAAACTGTCTCAAAATAGATGCAACCCATTTATATGATAATGATTTATTACTGATACAAGAAACTCCAAAAAGTCCTGGAAGTTGATATCACAATTAAATAAACATTGATTTGATATCTCTCGCTCAAAGGATGCATTTTTTACAGGATGTTCCAAATGACCACCATTACGCTTGTCTTGGTAATAAATCATTATCAATGCGGGACACTGCTGGAGAAGTAGGGACAAGCTCGTAAGTGATGTTCTCTTGTGTCCCCCTGCATATGGACGAGCAAAGGCAGGACGTCCAGCTTGAACCTACATACAGCAGCTCTGTGTCGATACTGGATGTAGCCCTGAGGACCTGTTAGAAGCAATGGACGATAGGGAGGGGGGCGAGAGAGAGTCAGAAATATCTGTGCTGATAGCACGACATAATGATGATAATGAATGAGTTACATTGTATATAAATTATTAGTATTAGATAGGAATACTTGATACCCTGAAACATTTTACAAACTAGTGGTTATTATTATTATTATCGACAGAAAAGTCCATTAAAAAGTGATTACATAGAACATTGAATATAATATTGATATTTATGATCATAATCAAATATTTCCAAATCAAAGTTGATACGCCATTAAACAAAAGAAAGTAAATCAAATTCCAGCATTGAATAATCCATGAAGATGTTGATATGCCATTAAATAAACCAAATCGAAACAATAGCCTTCTTTTACTTTAACTAATTTACTTATTACTGCTTATTTTAGATATCAGGTGGGAGGCAGTAGTGATTGCACTTTCCTTATGCTTCATAACCAAATATCAAATCAATAACCCTGATAAATGGTTGGTTGGTTGGGTTTTATGGCATATCAACACTCATAGGTTATTTAATGCCAAATCCTGTTTATAAATATAGATATTGAATATATAATTTGTAAACTAATAGTTTGTACGCAACATTTTTCAACAAGTAAATATTTCTATTTTGCATTAGTCATTTGTTTACATACTGTTAAAGGTTTTCAAGTATTCCTATCCAACACTAATAGTTTTATTTACACACAGTTAAAAAGGTTCAAGTATTACTATGTAACATTATCAATTCAATTTACTATCAGTCATTTGCTTGTATAGAGTTAAATGGTTAAACAGTTCTATTTGACCCTTAGATGGTATCCTATTTTGATTCAAAGTGGACCTAGGAATAATGGCAATTAGGTTGGGGATGCTCATAATTAGGGATTGAGTATATCTAGTGTAGTATTTTGATAGTGTAGACATGGTCAACATAACTTGTTGAGTGTCAGTTTTTCACCTTGCAAACATCATTGATCTGATGATTCTATTAGTGAGAAACTGACTGTCTCTAAGCACTGTTGACTCTTACACTTTCCTAACATTTTATTAAGCTGGGCTGGGTTTAATCATCAGATCACTTGTTTTCCAGTCATTGATATCTTGCCGAAGATAATGGAGGTGCCCGTGGTGTACTGGTTATCATCGTAGGAAATGGACACAGTGACACGAGTTCAAATCCTGGACAATACTGATTGCATTTCACATAGCACTAATACCTTTGGGAAAGGTATGTATCCAATTATTCTCCCTCCAGCTATGGGTAAAATAGTAGGGCAGACTAGGTTCTTCAGCCTTGGTGAGGCAACTAGTCTAGGAGAAGGAAAACTCTGAATTCAAACCTGTTAAACTCCGCTTCAAAAATTGACCTTGTGTCATATCCTGCCTGAGCGGAGGGGTTGGAAAATATGGATATCTTGCCGAACGTATGGCACAAATAAAGCATTCATGGTCTTCAATTTCTATTCGCAAGCCAGCAATTAACTATTTCACTTACAAAGTGAGGTCAAGAATATGACTTTGGTAAAAGCTGGTGGGAGTGGACATTTTTTTTTTCCTTCCTTCTACCCAATGGGGCTGTTACATTAAATCTTTTTATTTGCCTCTTGAGAGAAATAAAAATAATTGAAGTTAAGAAATATTTACTTCATACCTGAGATGATTGTATATCAAAAAGAAGATTGTTTTAAGATCTATTTGGTTTATGATTGGTTAGCAATTTGTGGCTTTGTTGTCACTGATTGGTTGATTTTTTTTTTAAAATTTAAAAAAATTTTTTTTTTTTGTTTCCTACATATTTTCTTTTTCCTCCAATTTTTCTGTCTTTTTACAAATATTATGCTTTTTGAAAACAAAAAAAAAAAAAAATTTTTTTTAAATTTCTGCCTTTTTTTTTTTTTTTTTTTTTTTTTTATAATAAATTTTCTGACTTGAATTTAAAAAAGAAATTTCTTACTTCATATTTTTTTTATCCTTTATTTTATTTTTTTAAAATTTCTGCTTTATCTTTTTATCGTTTCCTTCAAAATTTGCTCATTCTTATTCCTGATGAAATTTTTCTTTCCTTCTTTCTTGGCTTTCCCCCAATTTCTCCACCTTTTTTGGCAAATATACATCTTTACATCTTCCTATGAACAATAATCTGTACACACTCTAATCTCCTACTACTGGCAAACAGGAACATAAAATGCTCTACTTATCTATTCCCATTCTATTGACCCCTAAAAAAAAAATAACTTTAACATTGGTACTGTTTTCTTGGACATTGCTAAGTTCACATTAAACATGGATTGTGTGCTTTGTCTAGTTTTCACTTTGAGGTATACAATTTTGTGAGTGACCTCGAGTCTTATATTCTTATCTATGTGCACAGATTATATTTGTCAGCCATAGATTTTTGAACCTAAGCTTCCTGCTCTAAGTTATTCTGTATATTACCATCTGTTGAAATGCAGATAAAAATTTAGCCTTTCTTTTTCTCGTTTCCTTTCTTTTTCTCGTTTCCTTTCTTTTTCTCGTTTCCTTTCTTTTTCTCGTTTCCTTTCTTTTTCTCGTTTCCTTTCTTTTTCTCGTCTCCTTTCTTTTTCTCGTCTCCTTTCTCTTTCTCTCGTCTCCTTTCTCTTTCTCTCGTCTCCGCTTTCTCTTTCTCTCGTCTCCGCTTTCTCTTTCTCTCGTCTCCGCTTTCTCTTTCTCTCGTCTCCGCTTTCTCTTTCTCTCGTCTCCGCTTTCTCTTTCTCTCGTCTCCGCTTTCTCTTTCTCTCGTCTCCGCTTTCTCTTTCTCTCGTCTCCGCTTTCTCTTTCTCTCGTCTCCGCTTTCTCTTTCTCTCGTCTCCGCTTTCTTTTTCTCTCGTGCTTCTTCTTCCTTGAAGGGGAAGTATTGTATTGTAATCAAGTGTGTATGCCTGATGATTTATCTGTTCTCCCTCCACCCATGGGTAAATAGTAGGGCAGACTTTGTTACAGTCTGCCCTACTATTTACCCATGGGCATTTTCTCTCATCAGATAGTGCTTCAATGGTTGGTTCCATGTTTTTTTTCTGCTTTTCTGTGAGTTTTAATGATTTGGTTTTATGCTGATTTATAAAGAATGCATTGTAAATGCATAAGATATTTTGTCTCTTGAGGTAGTTAAAAATTGTCCAGATTCTAAAAATTTTGATAACAAAATTAACCGTTTACCTGTATGAATAAATAAGGTACTTATTTATTCATAATATAAACAGTTAATTTTGTTATACAATACAATATCATAGATCTTAGTACTGTCTTTAGTATCCTTGCTAACAGTTGAGAAGGAAGGTGTTAGAAATTGTTTACAAAATGCAAGGCCATTTTGGTGGGTGAGGTGTGTGTTGGTGGAATTGGTTGCATTGTAAAGTTGAGAAATGTCAAAACAGTTAGGCTGACATTTAATAATAAATAATAGTGTTGGTCACCTTGTGTAGGATGTTTGTATTAATTCAATATTTATAAAAATAGAAAAAGTTAATTGAACTAAAAAGATTTGATACAGTTGACAGCAAACCAGGTGGATATCAAGGAATGGTCTGTGAATGCAGTTTACAAGTTTTGAAGACAATTTACAATAAATTTACTTTGGTGAGTCAAGTTTTGTAGTATTTTGGTAACATGAGTCACAACTCTGCAACTTCGAATGTTTTTGCTAAGGTCATGAAGGTGATGAACCAAACCAGACGGTGAGATGCTGAGTGTTACTCACCTGATACTCTCAGTGCTACTTGCCAAGATTTGCTTCTATGGCTTGGAACATAGCCTTGGAATCCACGGTTTTAGGCCTACCTGACCTTGTCTGATCATTTAGGTTCTTGCAATCAAAGTGAAATTTCTCAAACTATCTCGTTACTGTAGTGTTATCAACTGTATCTTTACCTTTTACACAATAAATGTTTTTATTTGCTTCCGTGGTGTTATAATCCTGTTTGAAATTGTAAAGCATAAGTTAAAAAATTAGATTACATTGCATGTTCCTATGTGTGGCTTTCAAATCATGCATTGAGTAAGGCATTGCACAATGTGTGAGCACACCAACTACCACAATACTACTAACCGTAGTAGTTACTTTCTGTGTGTCATGTAAGAATAAATGAGATGCTGGCATATGAGGGGTGTCCTCATGATGTAATGATTAAATGAGGGTGTCCTCATGATGTAATAATTAAATGAGGGTGTCCTCATGATGTAATGATTAAATGAGGGTGTCCTCATGATGTAATGATTAAATGAGGGTGTCCTCATGATGTAATGATTAAATGAGGGTGTCCTCGTGGTGTAATGGTTAAAGCGATGGACTGCGGAATTGTTGTATGTGAGTTCAAACTCTAGTTACGCTATTATATTCGCTTTCGGACAAATACCCTTGGGAAAGGTATGGAACCCCTTATTCCCTCATCTATGGGTTAAATAGTACCACTACTGTCCTTCTAAGAAAGGATGGATTTGACATTAAATAACCTAAGAAGGTTGATATGCCATTAAATAACAAACTGGTATTTGAAACCCAATTGACATGAGGCAGAAATGGCAGGCCTCCAAATAGTATGAATGGAGGTACTGTGCTGTTAGAGAGGACATTAGTCAAAAGGACAAATAGTTGAATGGACTTCTTGAGAGACGGACTCCAGTAAGAGAAAGACTTTCAGTAATAGCTTGGCCGGAACACTCTTGTTTCAAGTGATTTTGTTATTGTTTTTAAGCAAGACTATCGTGTTACAGAGGGCAACAATCTTTTGTTTGTCTTATTTTCTGTTAACATGTTATATCAGTTGAATGAAATACTTAGGTTTTTGTTACGTTGTTTGTCAATTATTTATTATCATCCACATGTGAGCATTACAAAATCATGATTTGAACAGCTTCAGTCACATATATACTGCAAATTGGTACATAACAAAATATTGTAAAACATTTAACTTATCCTAGTAGTTGAGATTTCTTTCTCTCTCTCTCTCTCTTCATTTATTACTGGAAATAAACTTTAATATTGTTCTTGATTATACTGAAATAGAAATTCAATTCAACTGGATAATTGTCCTTTGACTTATCCATCCATATTTTTGTTTGGTTATTTTTATCATTGTCATAACATTCTATCCCATGTAATAGATCTTGAGAAAACACATTATGTTACAAACTTTTTAT
Source organism: Sepioteuthis lessoniana (assembly GCA_963585895.1). Taxonomy (NCBI): domain Eukaryota; kingdom Metazoa; phylum Mollusca; class Cephalopoda; order Myopsida; family Loliginidae; genus Sepioteuthis; species Sepioteuthis lessoniana. Next base: position 85,994 of record CAUZXS010001147.1, on the reverse strand, counting down.
TTCATGTAATAGATCTTGAGAAAACACATCTCACAAGCTGTTTATCTCATGTAATAGATCTTGGGAAAAACACATCATCTCACAAGCTGTTTATCCCATGTAATAGATCTTGGAAGAAACACATCTCACAAGCTTTTTGTCCCATGTAATAGATCTTGTGAAAAACACATCACTCACAGAGTGACTAGCAATTTTAACAACTTGCTTTTCATTTTCCTTCAGTCATATTTCTTAGTTACTGTTGGATATCAAAAATATTTATCATATTTATATATCTGTAAAATATTCATCAAAAATGTATATCTGTAACCATAACCCTACAAAAATGGTACATTATGTCAAGGTTTTTATAAAAATGTTCTTGGAGAATAAAGCAATTTCCAGTTCAATTTACTTTTGAATAGTAATTTTGAGGTTTCTGAATTTGTACAGATCATTTTTTAACCATTCAAATTCTCAAGAAAACAAAACTATAAAATGTTAATTTGATTTTTACATTTATCTGAATAGATGAATCAATACCATTGTGGAGTGCTGTTACAATGGGGACTGAGTTGAATTCAAAGATTATCTTGGGATTTCATTATTACTTACTGTTCTTAAATTCTTATTATGACTAATAGATTATATATAATATCAGTAATATCTAGTCAGCGTCTGAAGACAGTGGGTGTGGATTATTTGCATATAGAATATATGAGGAATTTCATATAAATCTATGGGAGTGCTCGATGACAATTTAACCAGGTTTGAGTTTCCTTCTAATTGAATCATATGTGTGTGTGAAAAACTTTACATATGAATATAGTTTTAAAATAAAACTTTATCTTATATGTTTATACATATACACATTCATTTGATGTGTTTTTCCTGAAAATTTATTAAACTTTATCATATATAGGAAAAACACAGTATATTAGGGTCGTTCAAAAAAATTCTAAACCTTACTCAGATTTTAGATTTGTTGCACACCTCACATCTTTGTATGAGCCTCACCAACCCAGAAATTAAGACAAATCTGAATTAGTTTTTCTAGTTCTATACGAAGTGGTAATGTGTTGCCACTACAAAAATGTTTAACTATGGCTCTTTTTTCTGGATTAGATTTAAAAATTCTTGAATGACCTTTGTACATATAATTTATAGATCAAACCTTATAGATATGTATATATAGAAAAAACTACTCTGTGTGTGTGTGTGTGTGTGTATATATATATATAATATATATATATATATATATATACATGTGGTGCATTCAATAAAATTCCAAACTTTTTTGTATAGGCATTTAAAATTTTCATAGACTCTTGAAAATTCCATATGTTATTGCTATACATCTTATGAGATGACTGACCAATTTTTATGATTTCAGCTTCAAATGAACAGCTACAGCAGGAATTCGAATACACCCTACTAAATCCTGATTGTCATAGCTGGTGAATTTCAAAAAGGCAATCTGGATTTTAGAAGAGGGATATGCAATAAAATTGCATTTTAAACTTGGAAAAAATGCCACAGAAACGTATGGAATACTTCAGACTGCTTTTGGAGCATCTTGCATGAGTTTTTGAGTGGCATAAGAGATTCAAGGAAGGCAGGGAGTCTGTGAGGGATGATGAGAGATGTGGGAAGAGTAAGGAAGTCAATACATCAGAGTTGATTGGCCAATGGCCTATCCATAGCTGTCCATGCTTTTGCTAGTTGCGTATTGATGTCATTTTCTTGCGTATTGATGTCATTTTCTGTAGATGAGATACTGCTTCTGAAGTAGGTGAACTTGGAGTTATCATCATTTTGATTAAAGCACATATACTCTGTTTTGTCTGAATTCACATGGAGGTCTATGCCGTGTGCTGACCAATCCAGATAATGCTGCAAGGATTAAGCCTGGGTGAATGTATTTGCCAGAAGTATTATGTCTTCCGCGTAGTCCACATCCATGATAGTTCTTGCAGGGTATTTTCTGCTTGTCCTTTCCAGTGTAAAGCCGTTTTCTATCAATATCCGAAGTACATAGTCTAGACAGATTATGAATAGGTAAGGTGCTAATGTGTACCTTTGCAGGATATCTGCGATAATGTCAAAGAAGTCTGTCGGTGTACTTTTACTTTTGTGTTTATCCAATAAAATGCAATTTTTTCCAAGCAGCTGTTGTGTTCATACTACTGTATGGATAAACTACTTAGGTGCTGACTAAGTGTATAGACAAAAAGCTTGACAGCAATTATAGTAATTTACAAAGCTCTTTGCTTCGATATGGCACAAGGCCAAATGAATGGGGCGCCCAATGAGACTCAAACTCACTTGTGTAGGTTTGCTAGTCTAGCTTGCTAACTGTTACACCACCAGAGGTGCCCCCCCTTTTTTTTTCACCGCCAGAGTTTGGCAGCAATTATATAAGGATACTATGAGCTATATTAAACAAATCCTGGAAGCAACATCTCACCAACAGCAGCTGTACGACCACCTACCACCTATCTTGAAGACAATCTAAATTAGTGGGACACCGCTGGAAGAGCAAGGATGAACTCATAAGCAGCGTTCTCCTATAGACCCTTCACATGGATGCTCAAGTCTAGGATGACCAACAAAACTTATCTACAACTGCTCGGTATGGACATTAGATATGGCATGGAAGACCTGCCAGAAGTGATAGATGATAGAGATGGATGATGAGGGAGAGCTAGGGAAATCTGTGCGAGCAGCATGACATGATGATGATATATATACTTTTATCATGGGTTTGTATAGGAAAATTGATATAGTGCTACTTACTATCTGTGATTTTGTGTCTTGGAACATATCTTCTGTAGATTTTAATATAAACATATAGCTTAAAAATAAGTATACTTCTGATTTATGCAATTTTCATCATCATCATAATGTTGTGCTAGTAGCACGGATATCCCTGATCCTCTCTCGCCACTTTTCCCTATTGTTCATCGCCTCAGGCGGGTCTTCTGGACAACATCCCGTATCCTCACATAGTTGCTGAATGTATGTTCGTGCTGGTCGTCCTGCTTTTGCACGGCCATGTGTGGGGGTCCACAAGAGTACATCACTTCTGAGTTTGTCCCTGCTGATGTTGCAATTTTAGTTTTGGTGACAGAATTTCAATGCTGTATGATTTAGTAATAAATAATATCTATTTTCATTGTATAATACTTCACTAAAATAAAATCCGGGGGTGTCCTCGTGGTGTAATGGTTAAAGCGATGGACTGCGGAATTGTAGTACGCGAGTTCGTACTCCAGTTGCGCTATTACGTTCACTTTCGGGCAAATACCCTTGGGAAAGGTATGAACCCCCTTATCCTCCCAGCTTGGGTTAAATAGTACCACTACTGTTCTTCTTGGAGAATGGCTTTGGCATTAAATAACCTAAAAAGAGTTGATATGCCATTAAACAAAGAAACCAAACCAAACCAAACCTAAAAATAAAATCCTTAGATTTTTGTGTTTAGAAGAAAAATTGAATTTTTTTATAAAAGAAATTTCAAGTTTGTTCTTATATATGGATGATACATGAGTAAAGTTGACGAATGTAGTCGAGGGCGACCAGAAGGCTCCCTTTTCAATAGCTACTACACCGAGGTGTAGGGGAGGGTGCTACTCCTTTCCCTAGATTGCTCCACTTTAACCTTGATATGTACCTTATATTGCTGAGTGTTAAGCAAGGAGGTATCAAGTACCATTTTTAAAGTCTTTGGTATGACGCAACTTGGGATTGAACCCAAGTCTACGGACCATTGGTGAATACTCTACCAACTAGGCCATGTTAATCTCAACAAACAAATGATAGGAACTAAAATTTGGTGCTCTTTATTCTGTACACTACCTCTGAGGAGGCGCTTGTAGTGTAATGGCTATCATCATAGAAAATGGTCACTGGGACCTAAGTTCTAAACCTCAATGAGGCTGTGAGCATTATTTTCGGTGTGATATTTTTTTTTTTTTTTTAACTGTTTTCATCATCTTTATTGTTGTTAGTTCAAACTTTTAAGCCATTGTATCCTCTGGCCTTCCTCAGGTAGCCATTGTTGATATGGGTATAGAAATGATTCACTCTGGGAAATCATTTTTATGCCCATATAAACAAGGGGCACCTGAGGAAGGCTAGAGGTTACAACGACCAAAACAGGTTTCACCTAACAACAATAAATTTGGTTGGTTAAGACAGCTGTTATGAGCGACCAACTTTACCTAACCTTTGGGCTGAAATTAAAGTGTAGTATCTGTTTATCTCCCTCAGCCATGATCCCATCTTCAGACAGGATATAGCAAGATGATCCTGGGGATTCTAACACCACACTTTTGTGCAATGAGCAGTGTGGTCTGATGTCTGAGTGGTACTGGTTGTGGGGACAGAGCAATTTTTGTCCTTACTCAGGTCTAAATAAACTTCATTCTTTTTGTTAGATATTACAATAGATATATACAGATTACAGCCCCTGGTAAAGAGGGCACTCTCAGGGTTCTGTCCCCTTTTGCTGTATTTTTCCCAGAAAATAAACATGCAGTAAGCGGCCTTGTTGTGGTTGTTTATCTGTCGTTTTCACTAATTTAATTTAGTCTTGTGTGGTGATTTCATGACTTGAAACATATCTGGAAATACTCTTCACTTTTTTTTACATATTTACCAAAAATTTTACATTCAGTAATTAGCTGATTTATTTGGAACTTATAAAATTAGTGTTTTTCTTTTTCTTTTCTTTTTTTTTTCTTCTTTTTTGTGTGTCTAAACAGGTGCATGTTTTTGTTCATGCCTACAAATCAGTGACTTGATCTTCCCATAATACCATATATTCCACAGAAGCAGAATAAGCGACATTATTCCATGTAATATGCAGATGAGTAGAGATTTTGTATTGTTTAACCAATTAAAAATTTTGGCTGAAGTTGTTATTGTCAACTTTTCACTAAGAACATTGGGAAAGGAATGAATCTGCTACTTCCTACACTCTACTTAATGCTACATATCTTAACCACAACAAAAATGTCACTGGAATTAGTGAGCAAGTACTAGGGTGGAGGTGGGGAGAAACCACACCCCTGTAACTAACCTCTGATAGTCATAACAAAAAGTTGTTCTCTATTATCAACCTTAACAGGGACTGTTATGTAATAGCATGCTAGGAATTGCTTTTAATCCCAAGCATTTTGGGGTATCCTTGCTAGTATTTGATGATTGTGAATTCAATGGAACTTTTGATGAGATCTGTGACTGCTAAAAATAAAAAAAATGACTTTTCAAATTTTTTTTTTTTTTGCTTTCTTGTCTGGTTTAGGTACCAGAGTCTGGTGCCAATATCAGGATCTATGTCACTGACATAATTTGCCAAGATGCCCTGCAAAGCAATTTGGCTTAATCTAAAGAGTTTTTATTCTTGGAAAGTCTCAGATTACATAGTTCTAAAATAATTCATATAATGTTAGTATGGTTCCTAGAAAGTTCAGTGAAAAGGGAAATAACTTTTCATTCTTGTATTCATGAAAAAAAGACAAATATCAATTATTAGTTGAAGTGAATTGTAATTTCAAAATTAGGTTTATTTATATATATATATATATATATAATAGTAGTAGTAATAGTTCTTGTTCTTCTTTTGACATCTCCTTTTTACCATCTTCTCACATCAGCTATTTAAAATAATTTTTTTTTGCAGAATATATACAGTATTAATATTAAGATCAAATTCTGTGAAATATTTCATCAAATAGTTTCAAAAAATGCTTTCTTAATTTCTTTTTCTTTCCATTATTTCTCAATTCATCCAATTGAATCTTAAAATTTTTTATGCTATTACTAATCTTGATCTAATTAGTCAGGATTTGATTGATTTTAATGGCATATCAACTCATTCAGGGCTATTTTATTCCTGGAGGTCAGGAAATCCTGTTCATTGTACATTCATATTTACATTTTATAGCTAAAACCTTGTTCTCTCCAACAGTTTCATATTGCTCTCTGTATCTGTTATAGTTTCTGCTGACTGATATTAATGGCATGTCAACCAGTCAAGGGTTATTTTATGTCTATAGCTTAGAGAATTTGCTTTCATTGTACATTCATATTTGGGTTTGTTTGTTTTTTTTTGTTTTTTTGTGTAGTTGTTTCTGAAGAGTTTTTTTTTTCTTTATATCTGGTCCTATCAAATATGAATAATTTTTAAACAGATGTCTTTGTCCCGTAGATAGAACCTTAACAGGTACTAGTTGCTGTATCAAGGCCAAAGAACCCAGTCTATCTTACTATTAACTCATACCTGATTCTTGATAAACCTATTCTACCTTACTACTTACCCATAACCCTATTTACCAACCCCTCCACTCGTGCAGGATATGACACAAGGTCAATTTTTAAGCGGAGTTTAACAGGTTTGAATTCAGTTTTCCTTCTCCTAGACTAGTTGCCTCACCAAGGCTGAAGAACCAAGTCTGTCCTACTATTTACCCATAGCTGGAGGGAGAATAATTGGATTCATACCTTTCCCAAGGGTATTAGTGCTATGTGAAAATGCAATCATTCTTGTCCAGGATTTGAACTCATGTCGCCATGTCCATTTCCTACGACGATAACCATTACACCACGGGCACCTATTTACCCATAACTGATCCTTAAAATAACCCTGTCCACCTTACTATTTACCCATAGCTGATCCTTGAAGTAACCCCATGAGAAAAATCCGAGGTGGATGTTAAGATTATCTTGGAAGGTTTTTCATCATCAGTAGCAACATTGTTACTGAAACAAGATTTGCTTCAGAAAACATGAGAATCAATAATACATTTTTTAAAACCAGCTTAATATTATCATGTCAGTGTGGCTTAGAATATTTTGGCTGCATCCCTTGCAGAGGAGTAAGACTCCTCACACACCAAAAAGTGTCCTGGGCTTGATATTAAACTGCATCTGATGTTGAGGCTCAAGTTCTGGAGGTTTGGCAAGTGTGAAATACCTCTTCATAGCCATTATTCCCAGGTCCACTTTGACCTGGAATGGTAGTCCCAGTTCAATTCAAATAGAACTGTTTGAAAAATTTATTTATATTTGTGCAAAAAATAACTACAAAAAAAGCCATTAAATATGAATGTACATTGAACACTATTTTCCAACTACTTACTAATAAAATAACTCTTGACAGGTTGACATATCATTTAAAAATTATCAATCATCTATATTGTCATGGGTATTATTTATTTCTGCTTGGAGGTCTGCTTATCATCAACGGTCTTTCCCTCCTTTTTTTTTCACTAATTTTGCTTCATCTAGTACACAGACCTCAATTTGCAGAGTCTTGTACACCAAACTTGGTTTACTGAGCCTAGTACACTAGCCCTGGTTTACCGAGCCTAGTACACCGGCCTCGGTTTGCCGAGCCTAGTACACGGGCTTCGGTTTGCTTATATTACCTGTTGTTTCTAAGTGGCCACCCATTTCAGATCTGTACAGCTCATCACTACTTAACTTCAGTAATCTGACTTGAACTGGTCCTTTTCATGTGACTTTTGCCTTAGCCACATAAAGTAACCAACTTATATAGCAAAGAAGTTAACTCTGATTAGTCAACCATCACCACAACTACCATATGAATTAGCTGCAAGTGCCATACAAATTACACAAGCATGAATATCTATCAACAATGTAAAAACAAAGATATAATATCTTTTGTGTCAATTCCTACATATTAACTTTAATTTTCCTAATTTTCATCAAAATCCTTTATAATCAGTTTTCCAACATAAAATTGGCACACTATCATTCCTTGATGGAACCAATTTTAGGGCATTTAAAATATGTATATTTGCCCAGTTGGCTGGGGCTGTAGAATACACTGACTGCAGAGAGGTAAGATCCCCTTCTCCCAATGAGTGTCCTGGATATGACACTAAACAATCTGAGAGGGAGGTTCCAGTGCTGCTGAGGCTTTGGGGAATACGGAGTACCCCTTTATTGCCATCGCTCCCAGGTCCACTTTGACCCAGAGTAGAGGCACCTGATAGGAGTCCTATCTATGGGTTAAATAGAACTAAACCTTGCTTCCTCACTATACTGATTTTTGCATTTAAACTGCATATTTATGCTAAACTGAATTGTTTCAAATAGAACTGTTTTGACATTTAAACTGCTGAACTGAATTATCTGGAATAAAATTGTTTGATATTTAATTCTGTGTATTGCCCAGTTGGCTGGGGCTGTAGAATACACTGACTGCACCTCTGCAGAGGGGTAAGACCCTCCCCCAATGAGTGTCCTGGATATGACACTAAACAATCTGATGGTGAGGTTCCAGTAATGCTGAAGCTTTGGGGATATGGAGTACCCCTTCATTGCCATTGTTCCCAGGTCCACTCTGGCCTGGCGTGGTAGCACTTGATAGGGCCCTATCTATGGGTTAAATAGAAGTAACTGCATACTTATGCTAAACTGAAACTGTACTTACATTTAAACTGTGTGCTTATGCTAAACTGAATTATTTGAAATACAACTGTTTTTTGAGATTGAAACTGTATTTACACAAAACTGATTTGTTTAACATAGAACTGTTTTGGCATTTAACTGTGTGTAAAGAAAATCTGTACTTATACTAAACTGAATTAGCTGAATTAGAACTGTTTGAATAAACTGAATAGCTTGAAATAGAAATGTTTTTGACAATTAAACTGTGTACACATGCTAAACTGAATTGTTTGAAATAGAACTGATTATTTACATAAAAATGGATTTGGTGTTAAATAACCTACAAAGTTTGATATGCCATAAAACCCAACCAACCCAGGTCCACTCTGGTCCAGCGTGGTAGCACCTGTAAGGCCCTATCTATGGGTTAAATAGAACTAACAGTGTACTTATACTAAACTGAATTGTTTGACTAAACTGAATAGCTTGAAATAGAAATGTTTTTGACAATTAAACCATACTTTATTAATTTAAACTATGTGCTTATGCTAAACTGAATTATTTGAAATGGAACTATTTTTTGAGATTGAAACTGTATTTTCACTAAACTGATTTATTTAATATAGAACTGTTTTGACATTTAACTGTGTGTAAAGGAAATCTGTACTTATACTAAACTGAATTAGAACTGCTTGACTAAATTGAATAGCTTGAAATAGAAATGTTTTTCACAATAAAACTGTACTTACATTTAAACTGTGTACTTATCCTAAACTGAAGTGTTTGAAATGGAACTATTTTCATAAAAATGGGTTTGGCGTTAAATAACCTACAAAGGTTGAATTGCCATAAAACCCAAACAACCAACCAACTATATATATATATATATATATATATATATATATATATATATATCTCACTCAGTCATTGATTCTATTTCCTGCCACAATAACTGTTATGCTAAGTGTACCTCTGGGTAAATCTAGTTGTAACAGGTAAAATAATTTCATTTAAAAAAGATAAAAAAATAAATGACCATTGTATATTTTTCAAGACATTAAAAGGGACTAAAATTCTTTTGAAAATATTTTTGATAAATTGCTGAGGGTTTTTTTTTTTTTTGTGTGTGTGTGGGAGTGAATGGGGTTTCCAGATCCCACAAAGGTACTATTATGCTTGGTAGAGTTTTGTTTTATCTTTTTAAAAAAAAAAATCTGTTGGTGTTATATAGAATCTACTGAGGCAGATACTTTGAAAGGTCTTTTCTACAAAAGATTCTTGGAGTTTCACTCTAGGAAAATCTTTGTTATGGAAACTATGAAACTTGATTGTTTTTATTTTTTTTTATTTTTTTATTTTTTGTTTGTTTTGCAAAGGGAAGAGCATTGCAAACTTTGCTTGTCTCCCTTGATAGAAAGCAACCTAACATCTGTTGATATTTATATTCATATATAAATAGGCAAACGAAGATGGAAGGATGAATGATAAAATAGTTATGACTATCATTTCAATTCTGTATCTGGTTTTGTCTCTACTTACCATCTTTGATCTTTACAGATAAAAGATCCTTTTTTCCCTATTTTCCATTCTTTCTTTCAGGGTGGCATAATGGTAACTGCTGTGTTCAAATCTGGTTAATCTTGTCAGCAAGGCTTAGAATATGCAGACTGTATTCCATGTAAGACCCTTCCAAAATAGGGGATGGTCCGAGTATGATACTAAATTGCATTTGATGATGAGGCTTCTATTCTGGTGTTGTGTGGAATGTCCTTTCATTGTCATTACTCATTGGTTCATTGAAGGCTAAAGCCATCCTTGTAGAAGAACATTAGTGATAATACCTTTGCGAAAGGTATGAACTCTCTTACCCCCACCAAGCTATGCATTAAATAGCATCATTACTGTTCTTCTACAAAGATGATTTTGGCATTGAGTAACCCATGAAGGCTGATATGCCATTGATAAATAAAGAAATCAAACTATATTTTGGAGACCATAATTTTAAAATTGACTTTGACATAAAATAACACATAGTTTGTCATGCTGTTAAACCAATCAACCCTAACTGGCAATGCGTGTATTTGACCAACTCCTCCACCATGATCATGATGTGACATAAAGTTTATTCTTAAATGGAGTTCAGCTGGTTTGTATTCAGGACTTTCCTTCTAGACTGGTTACCCACCCAGGGCTAAAGAACCCAATCTGCCCTACTATTTACCCTTAATAGGGGGATATGAAATCATGCCTCTACCAAGGGTATTAGTGGGCTATGAAATGCAAATAGTCTCATTCAGGATTTGAACTAAAGTCACTTTTTCCATTTCCTATCACTAACAGCTAATGTGGATTGATTGTATACCATACGATTCGAGTATAGTTACTACTATAACTCCACGTGAATGGTGGAGGGTCCATGTGTGTAGTGGTTAATTTTGCTGGACTGCCACATTGTAATCAGTGAGTTCAAACTCCTGTCACACTATTACATTCAAGGGGTGTCCTCGTGGTGTAATGGTTAAAGCAATGGACTGCGGAATCGTAGTACACGAGTTCGTACTCCAGTCGCGCTATTACGTTCACTTTCAGGCTAATACCCTTGGGAAAGGTATGAACCCCCTTATCCTCCCAGCTATGGGTTAAATAGTACCACTACTGTTCTGCTTGGAGAATGGCTTTGGCATTAAATAACCTAAAAAGAGTTGATATGCCATTAAACAAAGAAACCAAACCAAACCTATTACATTCACTTTCAGATTAATACTCTAGGAAAAGGCATAAACCCTGTATTCCTCCAGCTATGAATTAAATAGTAACACTGCCATTCTTCTACAAGTATGGCTTTGGCATTAAATAGTTTACAAAGGTTGATATGCCATTAAAGAAAGAAACCAAACTAAACATTAATGACTTCTTGAAAGGCTTATAATAATGTTTTGTAATTTAGACAATGGCTCATGACATCAATAGTGACATAAAAAATGGTTTGGTTTGGTTTCTTTGTTTAATGGCATATCAACCTTCATACCTTTCCAAAGGGTATTTGCCCGAAAGTGAATGTAATAGCGCGACTGGAGTACGAACTTGCTTACTCCGATTCCGCAGTCCATTGCTTTAACCATTACACCATGAGGACACTGCCGAATGTTTTGGGATAAATTCAATGACTGAAAACAAGTTACCAGAAACACTCCAAAATAAAATGTTGTCATACTTCTTTCCAGACCTCCCAAGTTTAGTGCAATGGAGTGATATAGAAATGAGAGTATAAAACTTCTTAGTTGATTATTACTTTTTTTGGTGGTGAGGGTTATAAGGTCACCCTGGAAGATTTCATGACTGTTGGTTCATTATCGTTAGATGCACGAGATATTTTTATAATGAGGAAACACCTTGAAATTTTGCAGTTTTCATCACTCTTTTACTAACTGCCTCCCTACCTCTTCTCCTCTTCAAACTGTGTCCCCCCTTTTTTTTTTCATCTGCTTAATTCTTATATATATGTTCATTTTTTCATCTAAATACAAGCACATGCAAAAGTGTATATGTATATATTTGTAAGTGTGTATGTTTATGTATGTTTTTTATATACATTGTATATGTATATATTTGTAAGTGTGTATGTGTATATTTGTAGTTGGTTGTGTATGTTTATGTATATACAATATATATATATATATATATATATATAGATATGTATCCTATCATTTATATAAATATATGTACACCTAATATATACATATATAAGCCGGTTATATGCATATATACACAATATATGTATATAATTGGCTTATATATTGTATGCGTATACATATGTGTATATATGTACACAATGTAGCATTAAAATTAAACCTACATGTTAACTCAACATTTATGTTGCCATATATATATATATATATATATATAAATTTTCTTCCTCTAAATATAAACACATCCAAAAAGTGTATGTGTATATATTTATGTTAGGTTACGTATGTTTGTGTGCGTTGTGCACAAGTGTATATATACTATATAAACAGATATGTACCCACGAGCACTTATATATAAATACAATTTCATTCCTAATGTTAAACAACTATGTCATCATTAAATTGTTATGTGATGTACTTATAACCAGATGTTCATCTCTCACGTTCATCCTCACCTCATTAATATAACTCTCTTAAAATACAAACATTACAATGTTGAAAAGGTGTAATTTGGGTGGGGCATAGTGGAGCAAGGCAAAATTAATAATCTCATGCTTAAAATAAATAAAATGACAGGAAGTTTGAAATAATTACTCTTAGAAAACTCCATTCCTTTTTTTTGGGGGGGGCCACCTTTTCAAGTCTTGATTTCTTAAAAGTTTTCTTTTAAAAAAATAGCCTTGTCAGCTGGGACTGTAGAATTCACCAACTGCATCACTGCAGAGGGGTAAGACCTCCCCAACAAGTGTCCTGGATATAACACTAAACAATCTGATGGTGAAGTTTGAGTAATGCTGGAGATTTTGGGAATATAGAGTACCCTTTCATTGCTATTACTCTCATGTCCACTCTGGCCCTGACTGGTAGCACCTGATAGTGTTCTATCTCTGGGCCAAATAGAACTGTTTGACATTTAAACTTAGTACAAAGAAATGACTTATGCTAAATTGAATTGTTTGAAATAGAACTGCTTTAGTGACACATAGCAATAGTTGGAACCATTCAACAGTGTGCCAAAGCATGAGCTAAAGCTTGTTTAAAAATGTTATCAAAAAGATGTTTACTTTTACATATTTGATATATATGTGTAGAGGATTTGGCTTTAAATAACCAACAATGTTAGTTGTCTAAATACCTGATTTTTCAATCTCACCTCGTACTATATCTGCCCTGTGTCAAAGGACTGCCGAAAGGATCCAAAAGATATGTAGTCCATATGACATCAGGACAGTATTCACAAGTGGTTCAACTCTCTGGAGATATCTCTTCCGAGTCAAGCCACCATGGGAATTCAACATGATCAAGAACTGTGTTTACTCCATCCCTTGCAGTTGTGGTAAAATATACAAAAGTGAAACAGGCCACCTACTAAAAGTAAGGCTAGAAGAATATCGGAAGGTAGTAGTATGAGGTGAGATTGAAAAGTCGGGTATGGCGGACCATATATGGAATGAAAAGGGAAACCATCTGCCCTTATGGGATGAAGTTAAAATAATTGATAGGGCTGAACATTGGATGCGTAGACCAAGTATAGAGATAAATACAATATGGGAACCAATAATTAAAAAGGTTAGATGAACAAAAAAATCTGTATATGAGCACAGGTAAAAAGTCATACATAATAGTAGTAATCCTAGTCGAGTAAGAACATTAAGTTTATAAGTCCCCAAAAATTCACTCTGAACTGTCCAGCACACATAGCATAACGGTTATAGGCATTGTTTCCCTAAACTTCTTAGGAGACAATCATCTGGAGGTTGCAGGTTCAATCCTGACTGCAGGCAAGTAAAAATACAGGAATATTTAACACTTGTACCCAGTTATGGCTAATGGAATCAGAACAGGCGACCCCTGTAGATTCAATAAAGGATGTAGTTTAAAGTTCCGTGAAGGTTCCCGAGTTCGATAAACACCTGAAAAAGGCCAGAGGCCATATCGGCCGAAACATTATGGAAATAACAATAAAGATGAAGAAAATAGTCCGAAAACCCTTAATGATAAAAATAACCAACAATTGTTGATATGCCATAAAACCTGACCTAACCAAATCATATATATTTGATATATATGTACAAGGATCATTAAATAAGTTTCCAGACTTTTTTCGTATTGGTACTTTTATTGATAGTACACGCATGAAACTCTAGTCCCCTTTGAAGTAATCTCCTCCGGCTGCATTCCAACAACTTCTGGAAGGCCTCATCAAAGTCCTCTTGTGTGAGCGTGTCAATGACCTTCATCACAGCCTCTTTCATCTCCTCAATTGTCTCATAACAACAGCCTCTGAGCTTAGGGAATAACCAAAAGTCACAGGGAGCAAGGTCTGGACAATAGGGACGGTGAGGAACTGTTTTGATGCCCATCTTGGTCAAATAGTCTGTGACAAGGATGGAGTTATGGGCTGCTGCATTGTCCTCGTGGAAATGCCACTGATCTGATTTGAAGAGTGCTGGCCTCTTCCAACATAATCTCTTCCTGAACTCCCTTAAAACCTCAACATAGTAACCCTAACCCTAACCCTAACCCTTAGGCCAATCAACTCTGGTGTTCTGACTTCCTTACTCCTCCCACACCTCTCATCATCCCCCACAGACTCCCTGCCATCCTTGAATCTCTTATGCCACTCAAAAACTGATACTCGATTCATGCAAGATGGTCGAAAAGCAGTCTGAAGCATTCCATACATTTCTTTGGCATTTTTTCCAAGTTTAAATCAGAATGTTATTGCATATCATTCTTCAAAAGTGTCAGATTGCATTTTTGAAATTCACCAGCTGTGACAATCAGGCTTTAGTAGGGTGTATTCCAATTGCTGCTGTAGCTGTTCATTTGAAGCTGAAATCATAAAAATTGGTCAGTCATCTGATAAGATGTATAGCAATAACATAGTGAATTTTCAAGAGTCTATAACAATTTTAAATGCCTGTACAAAAAAAGTCTGGAAACTTATTGAAGGCACCACATACATAGAGGATTTGGCATTAAATAACCTACAATGGTTGATATGCCATAAAACATAACCAATCAACCTTGAAAAAAAAATCTATTTTGATATACCTGAATTTCACACCACTTTGCCAATGGCCCTGGAGACCTGAGTTCCATCCCAGGTCAAATTATACCAAAGACTCAAAAATTGTTACTTGATACCTCCTTGCTTAACTCTCAGCAATATAAGGTAGGGATCAAGAAAAAGTGGAGCAATCCAGGGAAATGAGTAGTGCCCTCCCCTACATGTTGGTGTAATAGCTATCAAAAAGGGAGCCTTTGGGTCACCCTCGACTAAGGTCGCTGGCTTTACTAATGTCCTTTTACATTTTTTTAAAAGTGTATTTGCTTACTCTGTTGATGTTTAGAATAAGCTATTTTATCTCCTGCAGGTGGTTAGACCCCATCAGAAAAAGGGTGTCCCGTGTATAACTATGACATTGCATCTAGTAGTAACCCTCTAGTTCTGGATCTCTGGGGAGTGTAGAGTACCCTTTCTTTACCATTATTCTCAGGTCAACTCAGACTTGGAATGGTAGTACTTGTTAGTGTTCTATGTATGGGTCACATAGATCTGTTTTCAATAATGTTTAATATGATATGAACTATAATATATTGGCTCTTTTATAAAAAAAATGATATTGCAAGTAAATATGAAGTGTTTAAATGATTGTGAAGATAGATTTTTGTACCATATATAACTGAAAACCATGACTATTAAACTGAATTCAGTATAAAATAGCCTAACTAAGATTGATATGCTGTAAAACCAGTCGGTTATATATAAAGTCATTGTGTCTGTCTCTCCAGGTCCACGTATGAACCTCCTTATCCTCCAAGCTATAGGTTATATAGTGCCACTACTGTTCATCTAGAAGGATGTTTTTGCCATTTAATAACGCAAGAAGGTTGATATGCCTTTAAACAAAGAAACCAAACCAGATCCAGGTTCTATATTAAATTGTGTAGCCAAAACAACTGCTTCTTCCCACTTCAAACAAGTTTCTGGGGAGACTGATATTATACTTAACAAAGGAAACAATTTTTTCTTTATAGGTTTACCTAAACGGCTTGGTTTGCTCTCACTATGATACTATTGTTTAATCATTTACTTTACTGGAAACCAGTTAACTGTGGCAAATAGAACTGTTAGTGTTAGATAACAATACTTGAAACCATTTGTGTGCACAACATGTGAAACCATTCAACTGTGTGCTAACAAATGAGCTCCGGCTTGTGTAAAAATTTGTTGCCTAAAATCTTTTCGTTTATACATATATATCAAATAGGATTTGTAAACAAGATTTGGCATTAAATAACCCACAAGAGTTCTTGTGCCATAAAACACAACCAATCAAATAATTTAAGCCTAATAAGTTATCTATTTGTGGAGGTGCTCATGGTGTAATGGTTATCGTCGTAGGAAATGGACACGGTGACACGAGTTCAAATCCTGGACGAGACTGATTGCATTTCACATTGCACTAATACCCTTGAGAAAGGTATTAATCCAATTATTCTCCCTCCAGCTATGGGTAAATAGTAGGACAGACTGGGTTCTTCAGCCTTGGGGAGGCAACGAGTCTAGGAGAAGGAAAACTCTGAATTCGAACCTGTTAAACTGCTTAAAAAATTGACCTTGTGTCATATCCTGCTCGAGCGGAGGGGTTCAGTAAATATGATAAGTTATCTATTTGTATCTTCACTAGATATCCCTCTGGTCATAGTATCATCATATTGAATACCATGATATTATAACATTACAGCTTACTTTAGATTTTATATGTATTTTATATGCCAGTAAACATAGTAAATTTTAAAATATCTATTTGATTTCATTTTTTTTAATAAGCAATTGCTTTGTTAAAATTTTTAATTATTCTTGGTTGTGATCATGTTATTAATTTTGACCTTCTTCTATATGTTAGTGTTCTGGGACCGTTACCTACCTATTCATGGTCCTGTCTGGTGGGAGGCAGCGACAAATACTTACCTACCCATTCATGGACTCTTCCAAATTCTATATTAATCCAGAGCCAAGTAGTCTCGTTCTCACAGTTCCATTAGTTGTAGCAAAAATTCATAATTTTCTAAAAATAAAATTCTCAGAAATAGCAAAAAATAGGACATGTTTTTGAATTTTTTTTTCCTTGATTTGATATCATAATTTGTGATTAGTACTTGCTAATAATTTTTTGCTACTACTAAGAAAACTTTAACAGCAATAATCAAAGAAAATAATCACTTCCTATGTTTGTCTAAATCATTGAAGTTTCATTAGAATTTGTACCAGTAATATTTTATTTTTATCCAATACTTTACCAGTTAATGTTCTCATTTGTCTGATAGTTTTGAATGTTATAAAACAAATATCACTTCAAGGAAAGTTTATATATTCAATAAGTTAGTCCGTATAACATTAAAAGCCATTTTTGGTATCCATAGCAACTATTTATGGAGATCAAACTCAATAGACTGACTGCAATTTTGAATCTAAACATTTTTTTATATACCAATGTCCATGTATATATTTATCTATCCCTTCACCATGATTATGATGTGACACAAGGTCAAATTTTAAGTGGAGTTTAACAAGCTTGAATTCAGTTTTCCTTTTCATAGATCAATTGCTTTACCAAGGTGGAAGAGCCCACTCTGCCCTACTATTTACCCATAGCTGGAGGGAAAATAATTGGATTCATCGCCAATGCCCCGGGAGACCTTGGTGTAGTTGCTATCGAAAAGGGAGCCTTCAGGTCACCCTCAACTACGGTTGCCAACTTACTTAATACCTTATGTGAAATGCAAAGAGTCTTATCCAGGATTTGAACTCATGTTGCCATGTCCATTTCCTTCAATGGTAACCATTTGCACTATAAACACCTAATATATCAATTCATGTGTATGAAGGAAAAAAAATATTATTTATCATTTTAACCCAATCATAAAAGGTTTTTTTTTTTTTTTTTTTTTTTTTTTTTTTGTCGACTCTGTTCTGTGGAGTTTAAGTCTGGTTCATCTACAAATGGGGAATCACCATGGCGTAATGACTGACATGTTGGAGTGCAAAACTCTTGTCATGCTATTACATTCACTTTCTGAGAATGGTATGAACCCTCTTATATCTGCCCCAGATCCAACCAGCAAGAATTTATTTACATCAGCTCTGTGCAGATACAGCATATAGTTTGAAAGACCTGCCGGGAGTGATGGATGATTGGGACGGATGGAAAGACTCAGGGAGCTCTGTGCAGTCAGCACAACTTCATTATAATGTGTATCACTGCTGTTCATTTATAAAATTGGATTTAGCATTAAAAAAAACCATGAAGGTTGATACACCATTAAACAAACCAAAACTATATCATAAATTTCTTCATTTTTCATCTATGCATCTTAGACCATCTGCCTATAGCTGTTGATTGAGCTACTAAAATTATGAAAAAAAAACTATATACTACTAAATTCTCATTGTTTTTTATATATTTACCTGACACATCATTTTTTTTTTTTTTAGTAGAGTAAAGTTGGTTTTCTTTCTCCTTGGCTGGTTACCTAACTGAAACTAAAGAACCCAGTCTGCTCTACTATTTACACATACCGGGGGGGGGGGGAGAACAAATAGATTCATACCTTTCTGAAAGAGCATTAGCATGAAATGAAATGCAAACAGTCTTTAGGATTTGAACTCGAATAGATATTTTCATTTCCTCCAATAATGATTATGTTATGTATGTATATGCATGTAACTGTGTGTGGTTATGTATTTACATAATTCTGTATTTATGTGTATATATGTAACTATAACCTTGCAAAACTGGCACATCATAGCAAGATTGTTATTAGAGCTACACCTAAAGTGCTCTTAGAGAATAAAGCAGTTTCCAGTTGAATTTACAACTTAAAGATAATTTTGTATAGTCTGCATTTGGGATTAACATAATTTTATAGTCATTCAAATTCTTTAAGCAATAACTATGAAATGCTAATCATAATTCTAAATCATCGTGTACCACTCAACAGGTTCATGGACCATCAAGTTCTAAGTTAAAAAAACTATTAATCAATTATTTTGAAAAGTTAATGTTATATATGATTAGTTCTTACAAATTGATTTGCTCTGCTAAAAATAGTTTTGATATTATTCTACATGTGCATCTGTATGATTTTTTTTTATATTATTTTTTTGATATTTTTTTTTTGATATTTTTTTTTTGATATTATTCTACATGTGCATTTGTAAGAGTTCATCAGGAAAAAAGTTATCGAGTGAATTATTTTTAGTTTTCTGATATGAAGCTTGATGATTTTTATCATTAAGGGCACATAGCGTAATAGTTATAAGCGTTGGTTCTCTAAGCTTCTAAGGAGACAATCATCTGGAGGTTGCAGGTTCAATCCTGACTGCAGGCAAGTAACAATACAGGTATTCTTAACACTTGTACCCAGTTATGGTTAACGGAATCAGAACAGGTGACCCCCGTGGATTCATTAAAGGACATAGTTTGAAGTTCGTGTAGGTTCCCGAGTTCGACAAACACCTAAAGAAGGCCAGAGGACATATCTGCCGAAACGTAGAAATAACAATAAAGATGAAGAAAATAGTCCGAAAACCCTTAATGATAACTTTTTTTTGTTTTTGTTTTTCTTGTGAGTTTAACCCTCCAACTCACTGAAATCTTTGTTTTTCGATAAAAAAAAAATAAAATGAAATGATTATTTTACATTTTATAAGGTGTTCTCACTTTCACGTTCTAATTCAATGTAGAATGATTACCCATTTCTTAAACCAGTGTATCATCATCATCATGTCACGCTGGTAGCACGGATATCCCTGACCCTCTCTCGCCACTCCTCCCTATCATTCATCGTCCTAGGCAGGTCTTCAGGACAACATCCCGTATCCTCACATAGCTGCTGAATGTATGTTTGTGCTGGTCGTCCTGCTTTTGCACGGCCATGTGTGGGGATCCATAAGAGTACATCTCTTATGAGTTCATCTCTGCTTCTCCAGCAGTGTCCTGCATGTCTGGTTCGTCTAACTTGAATAGTTTTCGTGATAGGAGGCAGGTGGCCGTACAGTTGGTGTCTTTTGGGGTGTTGCCGCCAGGACTTGTTCAAGATTGTTCGCAGCATTCTTGTGTAATTGCCGTCTAGCTTCTTCTCCAGTTGTTTTGTTAGAGTCCATGTAGTGCACCCATATAGCAGTATCGATGTGACCGCTGCCTGGAAGAAACTGCGTTTCATTTTATCGGTTAGGTCTGATTTCCATATAATCGATAGCCTATTGATAGCTGTCCATGCTTTCGTTAACCTCGTGTTGATGTCCTTTTCGGTTGATGCGACGCTGCTTCCTAGGTAAGTGAATTTGTCTACTAGTTTAAGAGGGGTTCCGTCTAGAGTGTAGATGTCCCCCGTTTGATTATAGCACATATATTCTGTTTTGTGTGCATTAACATAGAGGCCTATGCCTGTGGCTAATATAAAAAAAAAAAGACTCTTCCCCCAGAAGTAGAAGAAAAAATATTTTTGTCCTGTCTGGTTATTTGTCTTTTCCAATGCTAACTGTTTTTTTTTTGTTATACACGTAGAAATGCCATTCACTGGAAAAGAAAAAGCATTTACACATGAAACAGAATTTTGAGTTGTTTTTACACATGCTGTTAAAATTTGAGATTATTTGAATGAGCATTGGTCAAATCATAGTGAAATTCCATCAATTTTTTTTTGGAATATGTAGTGTGTGATATTGTTGTAACCTAACAAAAAGGTTACTGAATGAGGAATAACCAAAATGGAAGTGGCAAATAAAATGGAATACAATACTTGCCAGCAGTGTGAAGGTTACCGCTGTTTTCACCCCCTCACAATAGTGTCCATTGTATTTATGAGGAACGGGACATACCCATTAATGTTCATAGGTAGGGTATATAACAGATATGTTGGGATAAGGTCTTGAGACTAGAATGAAATTTCTCTATCTTGGCTAATTTTCAAGCTATAATCATGTGACTTGGAACTAATATTTTCATTGGTTGTTCACTCCTTGACATCTTATATTTCTGGAATATACAGAATGACTTTTATTTTACCTTTTAATGTTGTCTCTCTTTTTACTAATCTTTTTTTTTTTTTTTTTTTTTCAATCATTAAAATTGTTCAAAACCTACTTCATGCAATCATTCAATGATCTGTGGATGGAGCTGTCTTTTTTGTTATTATAATACAAAAAAATTCAGCTGAACAAAGAAAGGCTTAGCATATATTCAGCCAATCCCTGAGCTGAAAAATTGTTTGTTTTTTGTTGATTTTTATCATTATCATCATCATTATTATTATTAGAAATTATATAGATTCTTTTGTTTTAAATATATTTTTGAGTGTTTCCAATCCAGTAAAAAAAATTTACTTTTTGTTTTTTATTTTCTTCTTTCTCCTGTCTTCTTTCTCTTACCTTTTTTTCTCCCTTCTACATCTTTTTCATTTTCTCTTTCTCTTCCCCATCTCTTTCCTGTATGTTTCACTCTTTCCTCCTCATCTCTCTCCCTAACTTTAAACCTCACTGTCTGTTTCTCTCTCTCTCTTTCTTTTTTTTATTTTTCATTCCTTTTTAAACTGCTTTTCATGTCTTTAAACTACTCACTCTCTTTAACTCACTGACTTTCAATCACACTCACTCACTCATTCCCTTTGTCTTTCTGTAACTCAATCTTAGTTTATTCTTCATTGCTATCCACCTTTCATTTTTTCTGGGCTTGGTTAACATATTTTGTTTATTTGTTTTGTTTTAACGGCATATCAACCTCATCGGTCATTTAATACTGAATCAAGTTAACAAAAATAAGTCTGGAAAGAAATTCAAAGGAGAGGTCTTAGGAATTAATGATAAACTTTAGATAATTAGTTGGTTATTTGTTTTTTTTTATTAGGATTTTATTTATAGGGAATCATGATCATTAAAATAAAAAACAAAAAAAAAAAAACTGTGAAACAGGTTGGGGAAGGGATCAGTTTGTTAGAATATATCTAATAAAGAAAGGTTTTATAAAAGTAATTTGGTCTTATTGTAAATTTTTGTAGATTTAACATATTTCATATGGACCAATTCATCGTAACTTTTTGAGTATGACAGTAGTCTGACCATACAGTCAAATATATAAAGATACATAAGAAAACAGAATATTACTCATGGACCAATCCATCATAACTTTTATCATATGAAAGTAGTCTGAATAGACAGTCAAATATATAAAAATGTAAAAACAAAGGTTTAGCCTATATCTAGCCAATCACATTGCTTAAAAATAGATTTTTCTGGTTGATATCTTTTCTGAAATTGCAGTTATTTTTAGAAAATATTTTTATAGAGCCTTGAATTTAAAAAAAAAAATCCTTTTGTTTCAACCCCCACCTTTCTATGGATAAACAATATAAATATATATATGTGTGTGTATGTATGTATATATATATATATATATATATGTGTGTGTGTGTGTGTGCGCATGTATGTGTGTGTGTATATATGTGTGTGTGTGCGCGCATGTATATATACATATCATTATCTTGAATATAGTGAAACATCAAGACTTTAGATCCCAAGTTGATTATACATACATATAATATATGTCAACATTTATTACTTGTAAAATATACCCCTGTCGACTGTTCTACTTCTTAGTCTTTTATATTAACCCCTTTCAACCAAATATTAGACGGATAGACACATACACACATTTCTCCTTTATATATATATATATATGCACACAACTGCTCCCCACAAACAGGATAAGACACAAGGTCAATTTTTAAGCAGTCTAACTGGTTTGAATTCTGCTTTCCTTCTCCTAGACTGGTTGCCATACCAATTTTATAGAGCCCAATCTGCCCTACTATTTACTTGTTGCTGGAGGAGGAATTGCTAGAGTCATACCTTTCTCAAGGATGTTAATGCTATATGAAATGCAGAAAGCCTCTTCCAGGATTTGAACTCTGATTCCCATGTCCATTTCCTATGCTAATCGTCATTACATCACAAGCACCTCTCCATACATATATATGAAAATGATAGAATAAAAATATATATATAAAGTGACAGAATAAGAAAAATTTATATATAAAGTCATCCATAGATAGACTGTTTTGTTGTATCGCAACTTTTCTATGTGGCTTGACATATTGGACGCTTGAAGCTTGGATCGAAACCCACCTAACTTTATGTTAGACGGATAACATACCGATCGGCGACCTCACGTCAGCTCGGGAATTTAATGCATATGTATTAACTTTTGTTTGTTTACATTTTATGTTATTCGATACTGGAGTGCACAATTTGTTAGAACAGCTTTGTATTATGCAAGTGGCAACTGTTAATTCCTCCACCAGAGTGCTTGACCTGTGGAGGGGGGAGTTTTTTTCCTATCACTTATATTTATTTTTATTCTATCACATATATAAGTGATAGGAAAATATATATATATATATATATATATATATATATATATATATATGATATTATAAAAATAAATATAAGTGATAGGAATATATATATATATATATATATTCTATCACTTGTATATATGTAAGTGATAGAATAAGAATATATATATATATAAATGAGGTATAAATGAAAGGATATAATTGCATAGTAATGTGGTATAGATAAAAGAATAAAATTACTTATTTTATAAAGAAAAATAATTCGGCAATATATGAACTATGCACATTTGATTTGATATATTTTTTCTACATATTATACTAAAAACAACATTGCTTGCAACTAATAGTTATTTGCTTTTTAGCATATTTCAAAAATATTTAACGTGTTCATAAGACATACAATAAGTATTATTATTGTTCC
This sequence comes from Sepioteuthis lessoniana, assembly GCA_963585895.1. Classification (NCBI taxonomy): domain Eukaryota; kingdom Metazoa; phylum Mollusca; class Cephalopoda; order Myopsida; family Loliginidae; genus Sepioteuthis; species Sepioteuthis lessoniana. The sequence continues at coordinate 62,060 of CAUZXS010001147.1, read as the reverse complement.
AATATATTTTTAAGTTTTTAAAGGATTGGGACAAACCTGCTTTAATTATATTTTTATGTAACAAATAACTGGAATTATTTACATAAATCTTTTTGAACTATATATCTTATTACAGGAGTCAAAATCTTTGCTTTAAAAAAATTCATTTGTAAAAATTATCATGCCTGTTTAATTTTCAGCCAAATATGGTCAGGGTTGCATCTTTTTTCTTCCCATGATTTTCTCTCATGGATATAGGATTGTGTACCCCACATTTGTGGCCTTATGCCAGACCGATAGGTCTGAAACTAGTTTAGGGTACTCAGTGGGGATCAAACTCAGTATGGTTTAATATTTGTAAATTAAAGCCGTTTCTATTGAAGATGTTTAAAAAGATAGCATGACATGTTGATAGGTTTGTTTGCTTTTTTTTAATGGCATGTTATCCTTTGTGGGTTATTTAATTTCAAAGCTATCCTTGTTAGAAGAACAGCAGTGATACTTTTAATCTATAACTGGGAGGATAAGGGGGTTCATGCCTTTTGGTAGAAAAGGTTGATTGGTTGCATCATCTACAGTTCTCTACTAATTTCTTTTTATAAAAAACTTTTTTATTTTTGTATTATTTTTATTTTTTCATTTTATTTATTTATTTATTTATTGCTTGATAAGAATATCAGAATTTTATCACTTCTAATAGAATATGATACAATCAAAATGGATATTATTAGATGTACATTTTTTCTTTGTTAAGTAGAGGAGTTATATTGTAAATTGACTTACCATGACCAGAAAATCTAGCAAACATCCACACACAACTTACGGAACCACTTGACAGCTGTTTTGACCTTATTAGGTTTCCTCAGCAGTGTATACCGTGATCTCCCTCACTGGAGATCGAACCAGCGACCACAGAATGTAGAACTGAAACTCTACCACTGATCCACCGGTCCACATCATGCACAAACAATGCCAAATTGCGGCCATGTTCTCTGTAAAGAGGACGGATGTAACTTACAAGACACATTCAGGTTAACTGGCTACGCAATTGCCATGACTAGTTAATTTGGCAAACTTGTGTGTGATGTGGCTCAGTGGTAGAGTTTTGGCTCTGCATTCTGTGGTCTCTGGCTCAATCTCCAGTGGGGGAGATCATGGTATACACTGCTGATGAGATCTAATAAGGTAGAAACAGCTGTCCAGTAGTTCCATATATTGTGCGTAAGTTTTTGCCGGATTTTCTGGTCATGGTAATTCACTTTACAGGATATTATTAGGTATTATTTATTATTAAACTTGTTGAAAAAAATAGACTCCTATAAGTAGACACACCAGTGTTGGCCAATCAGCAAAGACTTGCATCACCTCTGTGTGGACACTGGGTGCAGTCTAAAAGACTTTCCAGGAGCAATGGATTATAGGAATAGATAGTGAGAAAGAGTCAAGGAACTCAGTACTGTCTTAATGACTTAATGTAATTTACAAAGCTCTTTGCTTCGATGTGGCACAAGGCCGAATGAATGGGACACCCAATGAGACTCGAACTCACTCGTGTAGGTTCGCTAGTCTAGCTTGCTAACCGTTACACCACCAGAGGTTAGGACTTATATTTTGATTGTATAATTTTATGCTTGAAACAATATTTGGTTTAGAAGAAAATAGACTATTTTATTTTATATATTTTTTAAAAATTACTGATTTATTTAAAAGTAAAGTAAAGTTGGCGACCATGGTCAAAGGCGACCCAAAAGGCTCCCTTTTCAACAGCTTGCTACACCAATGTGTAGGGGAGGGCGCTACTCCTTTCCCTGGATGGTTCCACTTTACCCTTGATCCGTACCTTAAAATGCTGAGTGTTAAGCAAGGAGGCATCAAGTACCATTTTTTTGAGTCTTTGGTATGACTCGACCTGGGATTGAACCCAGGTCTCCCGAGCCATTGGCGAACACTCTAACCGCTAGGCCAATGTCCGGTTGAATACAAAAACTGATTTATTTAATGGTTACAAAGAAAGGCTGAAATGTCCTAAAAGCAATGATGGAGAATACTATGCCGGATTTGTGGAAAACATTACCTGTAATACTTTTATGGTTTAGCTTCTGTGATTTAATGGCATATCAACCTTTGTGAGTTATTTGATGCCAAAACCATCGTTGTAGAAGAACAATTGTGGTACTGTTTAACCTGTATACATTTAGGGGTCAGGAAATATATTTTTTATCCTTTTTTTTTTCAAAGTAGGGGCACAACTCCATTTTAATACTGTTACTGCAGTCGACCCAAACCTAGTCTATACCATTAATTATACTAATAATCAAAATATTTACTGCAGAACAGAGGAAAAAAAAAAATTTGCCAAAATGAAGAAATACATGAAAATGATGCAACAACAACAAAAAATCAATGAGTGTTGCTTTGAAAAAATAAGTGCATAAAAACAAGGGAGAATAAGATTTTATTTATTTATTTTTTGTTAAAGCAATTTAATTTTCCATATATATATATATATATAATTTTCTTTTTAAATTATAAATGGTAAGGAGAAAAAAATTGGTGAAGCAGATACACCTCTGCCCCCTCAAAAAAAAAAAATCCTAGAAACACAGAAACAAGATACAAAAATCAATGATAGTTGTTACAATGTAGTGAATAACAAATTTGCAAAAAGGAAAAAAAATATTAACAGTAAAAATTATTCTATTTTCCAAATCTATTTATTTTAAAAAAATATAGAAAGAAAAAATCCTTTTGGTTTTAACTGATATCCATTTATTGAGTTACCTCCTCCTCATCTCCCCATCCTTTTTTTTTCCTAAACTTCCTTCTCTAAATTTTGTTTCTCTCTTTTATTGATAATTCTATTGATGTATGTTTTTTTTAATCTACTTTCAGACTATGGCCCTCTCCAGCAGCAAAGTAAAAGACAGTTAGTCTTGTCCAATCAGCAGAGCCTATATAAAATACAACAGGTCAGTAAGAAAATAAATTCAATCTTAGAAAAATCCTCATACATTTGACTACCATTCTCTTTGAGAATTGTAAATCACAGTCTTACCAAACTTCACCCACTTTTCATTGTGCCACTTGATATGCTCTGATGCATCTTTACTGCGATCGTTGACGAAATTCTGATGAGTCAGTGTTGGGGGAGGGCAGCATGAACTAAACATTAGTAAATGCTCGAGAATGTAACACCTGATATTGGATTGACAAAAAGCAAAACGAAAACCGCTCTGCCATACGTCACATTTTCTAAAGCACTCTGGATTAAACTTACTCTCAAGTATAGGATGCTAGACACTGCACTGTTGGGAACATTTAGTGATTTGCAATGTTCTCTGTATCAAACGTTTAGGAAGGCTCTAATTCTGGAGCTTTGAGGAAGATGAAGAACGAAATAAAATTAAACGCTAATGCTTAGAGTCCACACTAATTACACAATAGTTCCACAGAAGGGATAAGACACCCACCGACCAAAGAAAATTAAAAAAGGGTGTCTTGGTTATTAAACTGTATTCAGTAGTGATATTTCAGTTCTGGCGCTTTGGAGAATGTAGAGGTACCTCGTTGTTGCCATTACTTCCAGGTCCACTCTGACCTGGAGTGGTAGTACCTGTTAGAATCCCATCCATTGATTTGGTTGAGATAATGTATTAAATGATTGTAAAGATATATTAATACATTGGCTATTATAACATTGATATTGCAAATAAGTATTTATTTGTTTATAATGATTATAAGGATATATTTTTGTACTGTATGTAATTAGAGACCATAATTGTTAAACTGATTTGGGCATAAAATTACCCAACAGGGGTTGACATGCCATAAAACCAACCAACCAACCACTAAACCTATGGCTTGCAAAATCAGCATTTTAGGTACTACACTACCATAATTGTTTACTAGGAAGGTGTTGAACTATGCTCACTTTCAATGGCTTGCAAGACCAGTGATAGATGTTGAGGTCTAGTGTACAATGTCAATAGTTCCTCTTTAATGGTAGGGAACCCCCACATGAATTAAGACTAGTGTGTAGCCATTACAAAAATGCTTGGTTCTATCAGCATTCGTCTTTGGAGTGGGGGTGCCTTAAGCACCAAGCTATAAACTCAGTTTTACCAAACAGGTACTGTCTGGTCAGGAAGGTCCCCAGGAACCAAGCCATAACTATCCACTCACCTGCTAGGGAAGTCAGGATGAAGGTATTTAACTGACTTTCCTATAATTCAGAATAGAACACAAGGTCATTTTATAGTGGGGGAACCATATACAAATTGAGACTCATGCATGGTCATCATTAAAGAACTATTTGGTCTTGTTGACATTCAAAGCAAATGTATTTAACTGACCTCCCACCTATTTGATATATGACATTGTCAATTTTATAAAGTAGCAATAACAAAGTAATAGTATTTATGCTCAATTACTTTATTCAGTATCAGGCATAAAAATCAAAGTTCTGCTTCTAAAGGCTGGACTTGTAGAAGAACAGTAGTGGTACTATTTAACTCATAGCTGGTGGGACTTCATACCTTTTCCAAAGGTATTAGTCTGAAAGTGGACATAATATCATCATATTTACCAACCCCTCCGCTCGGGCAGGATATGACACAAGGTCAATTTTTAAGAGGAGTTTAACAGGTTTGAATTCAGAGTATTCCTTCTCCTAGACTAGTTGCCTCACCTAGGCTGAAGAACCCAGTCTGTCCTACTATTTACCCATAGCTGGAAGGAGAATAATTGGATTCATACCTTTCCCAAAGGTATTAGTGCTATGTGAAATGCAATCAGTCTCGTCCAGGATTTGAACTCGTGTCGCCGTGTCCATTTCCTACGACGATAACCATTACACCACATTCACCATGGACATGATATCATGACTGGAATTTGAACTCACAATGTCACAGTTCAGCACATTAACCACTACATCATTGGAACTTTTCCTGCATCCTTTGAATGCCAGAATATTAGAAACAGCAAGATACTGTATCACTTATCAATAAGTACATTTCTTGATTATTTTTTTATAAAATGTTAATTTTCTCATAAAGCTAAGATTTCATTATTTGTAGGTGAACATTATAAAATCAAAACAGATATTATTAGGTATTATTTATTACCAGACTCTACAATATTGAAACTATGTAAGCAAACATAAAATTATATATATATATATATATAAAAACAGTGTTGGTTGTCGCTATCTCACTTCGTGGGTTTGTGGCAAACCAAATGCGATATAATTTGGAGAGTGCTCAAAATCTGTGATAGATCTATTATATAATAATAAGTAAATATATGTTAGTTTTTTTTTATATATTTAAGCTTCCATGCTATTAAATACATATAAAAACTAATATATATTTACTTTTTATTATATATTTGTGTATGTATATATATATATATATATATATATATATATATATATATTCAACCGGACATTGGCCTAGCGGTTAGAGTGTTCGCGAATGGCCCGGGAGACCTGGGTTCAATCCCAGGTCGAGTCATACAAAAGACTCAAAAAAATGGTACTTGATGCCTCCTTGCTTAACACTCAGCATTATAAGGTACGGATCAAGGGTAAAGTGGAGCAATCCAGGGAAAGGAGTAGCGCCCTCCCCTTCACCTTGGTGTAGTAAGCTATCGAAAAGGGAGCCTTCGGGTTACCCTCGACTATGGTCGCCTACTTTACTTTATATATATATATATATATATATATATATATATATATATATATGTAAAAGGGGTGTTCTTATTTTCATGTTGCTACATATTCATATTTTTGGTTGCAAAGTTTCAGTCCTGTAGAGTTTAGTAATAAATAATACCTAATAATATTTGTTTGGATTATACAGGGTCTGATGATAATTTCTTGGGTTTAGAACATATTGGTAAATAGTTGGGCAGACTGGATTCTTAAGCTTTGGTTAGACAACTGGTCTAGGAGAAGGAAAACTCAGAATTCAAACCAGCTGTTCTACACTTAAAAACCAGCAGCATCCCACAAAAAAAAAAAACACCTGTATAGTCATCTACCTCCCATCTCACAAACTGTCCAAGTATAATAACCCTGTGTTGCATCTGGTCTGTAACAGTCAATGGATAAATACATAGTCTGAAATTTTTTGGTGTAGTCTGTGTGGTGTAAGGGTTAAATTGCTGGAGTTTGGCCTCAAAGTGAGTTCAAACTCCAGTCAGCTATTAAGTTCACTGAGACTAATACTCCTAGGGAAAGGTACTGAACTTCCTTAACCCCCTCTCTCCAGCAACAGGCTAAATCGCATCACTACTGTTCTTCTAAAAGGATGGTTTTAGCAGTAAACAACCCTCAAAGGTTAACAACCTAGTTGCTGAGGCTGTGAAATATGCCAACTGTATCTTTACAGAGGGGTAAGACTCCCCACCACCTCTCCAGCAGGCATCTTGGGTATGACACTGAGCCATCGGATGGTGAGGCTCCAGTCCTAGAGCTTTGGAAATGTGGAGTATCCTTTCATTGTCATTATTTTCAGATAAACTCTGACCTGGAGTGGTAGTACCTGGTAGAATCCCATCTATGGTCAAATAGAACTATTTAATCCTTTTCTGTACTTGAAACCAATTAACTGTGGGCAAACAAATGACTGTTAAATTGAATTATTTGTATTACATTGCAATACTTGGAACTGATTGTGTGCAAATAAAAAATGTTGAATAGAATTAATTGTGTCAAATAGCAATACTTGAAATCATTTAACTGTGTGCAAATAAAACTATTATTATTAGAAAGCAATACTTGAAAGCATGTAACTGTATGCAAACAAATGAGCTCTGGCTCACTTAAAAATTGTTCCCTACAAACTATTCGTTTACAAATCATGTATATTCAATGTGTATATATATATATATATATAAGAGGATTTGGCATTAAATAACCTAAAATGGTTATGACCTAAAACCCAACACAACCAAATTATATATATTCAATATATATGTATAAATAGGATTTGGTATTAAATAACCTACAAGGGTTGATATGCCATAAAAACCAACCAACCAATAAATCATGTATATGTATAAACAGGATTTGGCATTAAATAGCCCACAAGAGTAGATATGCCATAAAACATAACCAACCATTTAACTGTGTGCAAATAAAACTGCTTTGTGTTAGATAGCAATACTTGAAGACAAGCTCTGGCTTTTTCGAAAATAATGTTCCCTCCAAACTATTCATCTACAAATCATATATATTTAATATTAAGAGGATTTGGCATTAAATACCCTACAAGGGTTGATATGCCATTAAACAAAGAACCTGATACTGAAATTCATATGAAATAACCACTGCATTGCAATGATAGCCACAATTTTATTTTTTTATTATTTATTTTTTTTTAGTTTCAATCACAAACACGTAATGTTCACCATTCCAAATCAATTGAAATAGCATGGTTGCTGCTGCTGCTACCCAAAGACATACTATCTCTGTTGGCTGGTACTGTAGAATATACCAACTGCATCTCTGCAGAGGGGTAAGACCCCCCCACCCTCGAGTGTCCTAGATATGACACTAAACAATCTTAAAGTGAGACTCCAGTAATGCTGGAGCTTTGGGAAATGTGGAGTACCCTTTCATTGCCATCACTCCTAGTTTTACTCTGGTCCGGAGTGATGGTATCTGATAGGGTCTATTTGACCCATATATCTATGGGTCAATTAGAACTGTTTAATATTTCAACTGAGTGCAAATAAATGACTTATGCTAAATTGAATTGTTTGATAGAATGGATTGATCATTTAACTTTGTGTATCTACAAAATCTGTTTTCAAATCATATATTTAATATATATGTTTAAAACAGGATTTGGTATTAAATAACCAACAATGGTTGATATGCCATAAAACCAAACCAAATAATATATTTAATATATATGTAAAAACAGGATTTGGCATTAAATAACCACCAATAGTTGGTTTGCCATAAAACCAAACCAAATCAAAGACATACCTCTCAATCAGCTCATTGTTACTAGTTCATGTATGGTGGTAGTTTTAAATCTAGATAATCATTCTACTGGATTCTATATAATGTTCCATTTGAAATAATAAAATTCGGCTCTGAATGATTTAGAAGAAAATTATTTTTTGATAAAAAATTGGTATGGGTGTACTTATTTATTGGCCATACTCCATACAATACTTAGTTTAGCTCAAGGCCACTTATTTGTGGGTGATATTGTATATTAGCCATTCTGTTTTGAATAAATCCTCAAAGCAGCATCCCACAAAAAAACACCTGTATAGTCACCTACCTCCCATCTCACAAACTGTCCAAGTATAATGGACATACATTCTGGGCACTGCTAGAGAAGCAGAGCCAAATTCATAAGCAATGTGACCTCCTACATATGGACACACTTGTGTTAGCCAACCAGCAAAGACTTACATTCATCATCTCTTTATGAACACTAGATGCAGTCTAGATCTGTCAAAAGTGATGGCTGATAGGAATGGTTAATGAGAGAGAGTCAAAGGAATCTATCAGTACAACCTGACGATGAAAATTTATCACTGTTTTCTTCACACACACATCCATTTGAATGAAATCCTATTAGAAAACTAAATAGCAAAACATTGAAAGATGATGCCAATTTCGAATAATAAAAAATATATATTTATGTAATTTTATTTTTGTTTACAGAGGTTATAGTTTTATTTTTGGTAGCAGACATTCATTGCTGTAGAAGTTCTTAAGGAATAATCTCTATCACAATTATGCTTGTCCATTTGTTCACGTGTTACACTCATTCACATATCCTCCCTGCAGCCAAGTGGGATATTCTTCCACTCTCTCCCTCAATCAATTGGGATATTCTTCAACATAGATGTTGCTTCTTCAGATCAGTGTTTTCAACTCCAATAAAATTGCCCTGGTCTAACATCATCTATCTTTACTAAGTAGCATAGTTAACATAAATTATTGTATATTGGGCTAATGAGCCTAATGAGTAGATATTATTATGTTCCATTTGAAATAATCTTTATTATTTCAAGTGGAACATTATACAATCAAAATAGATATTAAGTACTAACAAGATAAAAATAAAATTTTGATAATTATTTTGCCAACCGGCTCATTCGTCTAGTGGGTAGAGTGTTCGCCAATGATCTGGGAGACCTGGGTTCAATCCCAGGTCGAGTCATACCAAAGATTTTTAAAATGGTACTTGATACCTTCTTGCTTAACACTTGGCAATATAAGGTACCTATCAAGGGTAAAGTGGAGAAATCTAGGGAAAGGAGTAGCGCCCTCCCCTACACCTCGGTGTAGTAGCTATTGAAAAGGGATCCTTCTGGTTGCCCTCAACTACAGTCGCCAACTTACTGTATTTCAAATTATGAATAATATGATGGTAGTTTCATTGAAGATAAGTACAGATGCTCTCTTTGCAACAGAATTTTCACCAAAGCATGTAAGTTGAAGATATTTTGGAACTAACAAATAAGAGGTTAAGGTAATTCTCATGTACAGTGGGGTTATTTAGATTGTCTATGTTCATTTGGCTGGTAAAATGTCAAATGGTTCTTTTCTGTTATCATTGCCAACATGAATGTATACCAGTTATTGACTTTTCTGGCAGTAACTGAATTCAGAAGTACTTTGAATTTTAGAAAAAAAAATCAATTTAACTTTTTAAAAATATATGACTCCTTTATTCAATTTATTTCTAGTTTTAATCCATCTTATTATTGTTGCTTTTTATCACAATATTCTGTATTGATACACTCTTTTTACTATTAATGGGATGCTTGGTGGTAGAGAAGATATTTAGTCAAATCCCTACTCACCAAGGACCAATATTAGAATTGATATATCTATGATATACTAACATGAACACAATGTAAGGAAAGACAAGATAAACACATGCAAGAACATTTAACCTTTTATATACATAATATACATTATTATTAAAAGAAAGAATATACAAACATGTCTTATGGTAGAACTATACTCACATTGTTTCATGATCAAACAGTATGTGGAAAGGATACAAAAATGAGAAAAGGCTTACTTGACAACAATGGTTAATATAGCCTTGTGGCTTTATCTTTCCCTGGTAGGGTCAGAGACAACATCTCTACTGTTTTAAAGAACCAAGGCAAAAAGAGGTTGAGAATAGGTTTCTGGGATTATCATGTGACACCTTATGTGGCTCCTAATGGACATGCCAATTCTCTCAGCAAGACAATTATTTATTGTATTCCTACAGTATTATTTCATAACTAGTTAAGTTCATCTTATTGTTGCTTTTTATCCCTACTGGTTGATTGCTCTGTTGACTGGGGCTGTAGAATACACTGACTGCTCCTCTGCAGAGGAGTAAGAGCCCTCCAATGAGTATCCTGGATATGATACTAAACAATCTGATGGTGAGATTCCAGTGATGCTGGAGTTTTGGGGAATGCAGAGCACTCCTTCATTGCCATCGCTTCCAGGTACACTCTACCCCAAAGTGGTAGCAGCTGATAGAGCTCTATCTATGGGTTAAATAGAACTAATCTGCATACTTATGCTAAACTGAATTACTTGAAATGGAACTGTTTTGATATTTAAACTGTGTACTTATGCTAAAATGAATTGTTTGAAACAGAAATGTTTTTGACAAATAAACTGTACTTATGAGAACTGTTTTTGACAAATAAACTGTACTTATGAGAACTGTTTTTGACATAGAAAATGTACTTATGTTAAACTCACTTGTTTGAAATAGAACTGTTTTGATATTTAACTGTAAGTAAACAATATATACTTATACTAAACTGAATTTATTGAATTAGAACTGTTTAACTAAACTGAATAGCTTGAAATAGAAATGTTTTTGACAATTAAACTGTGTACTCATGCTAAACTGAATTGTTTGAAATAGAACTGATTATTTGTATAAAAATGGATTTGGCATTAAATAACCTACAAAGGTTGATATGCCATAAAACCCAAACAACCAACTACTGGTCAATACATACTTTTACAGTTTGAGCTAAGTGAATAAAATCAGAAATATTGTAGCTTTATACAAGACTTGAACTCACATTCTACAACTCCAAGAGCCTTTTACTCAGGGACATTACTTTGATACTTTCAGTTTTTATCCTTTCTCGTTATTTCAAATGGAATGTTGTATAACTAAACCTGATATTATTAGATATTATTCATTACCAACTTCTACAGCATTGAAAATTTAAAAAAAAAGAATAATTGTAATACACCTGTAATCAAAAATAAAATTACCATTTATACTTGTGTAATGTGTGACTTTTGAGACCTAAATTTTTGCCTTATACTAGTGGGTTACACCATAATAACTTTGTGTGTGTGTAAATAGTTGACCAATGCTGGGCCTTGGCTAACTGATATGCTGACAATTCCTATCTGCAAAAGGTCTCAATTTAAGTCTCAGAAAGTCACATGATATGCGAGTGTATATATGGTACATAAATATATATGAGGTGTAATTTTTATCATCCAAAATTGGCATCATCTTTCAATGTTTTGCTATTTAGTTTTCTAATAGCAATTGATTCAAATGAATGTGCATGAGAGAGAGAGAGAGATAGAAAAATGGTGATAAATATGAGGATGCTAGTATACAGTATCACCAATAAATAAGTAGTTTTGTGCTAAACCAATTATAATGTACATTATCACCGATAAATTAGTACACTCATAACAATTTCTTATAAAATTCTAATTTTCTTCTAAATCAAAGATGCCAGGATTTTATTATTTCTCATGGAGCATTATACAATGAAAATGGATATTATTAGTCATTATTTATTACCAAACTTTACAGCACTGAAATTCTGTGTAGCCAAAAATATTCATATGTAATAATTCAAGAATATAATAATGCAATTTTATTTTTGGTTAAAGAGGTGTTGCAATTTTATTTTTGGTTACAATTTCAAAACTGTAAGGTTTGATCATGAATAATTCCAAATTATATCCATGATGATTGTATAAGGTTCCATAAGAAATAAGAAAATCCTATTATCTTTGGTTTAGAAGAGAATTCACTGTATTTATTTTTTTAAATTCTTAGGGACATATTTATTTATAGACTGTACAAGATGTTATCGACTAAATATTATCACATTTAAGAATGGTGGGTTTCATAAGATTGTCTAGGTTCACTTGGTTGATAAAATGTCAAGCAGGTGTTTTCTGGCATCATACAATTCCTGGATTACTAAGAGCCAAGTCATTGACAAGTGTTAAAAGAAGAATAAAACTCTTTAAAAGAAACAGACAAGCTGAAAGAATTTGTTGCTGTGTGCAGTTTTACAGAACAACAGCATCATTGTATATTGACTTTTTTTTATTACATAATTCATGTTTGCCAACATCAAAGTATACAAGTTGTTGGCTGTTTTGGTGGGAGTTGAATTTCAGAAACTCTTTTACTGTGAGAATAAACTGTGTTAATGTGTCTGCCTATCTTGGCCAATTGCGGTCGAGTATATTTAGAAACCAAGCCTTTCAACCAAATCAAAATGCCTCAATGAATTTTGCAAGAAGTAAAACTGTTGTTTTTTTGTTTTTGTTTCTTTTTTAAATGTAGCCACTTATTTCACTATTTTTACATAGATATGCATATTCTGTGTGTGTGTGTGTGTATATATTGGTTTGATTTTGTGGCATATCAACTATTGTTGGTTATTTTAAACCAAATCCTGCTTTTACATTTTTGTGTGAAATATATGATTTGTAAACAGATTTTGTAGGTACACACAGTTAAATGATCAAACAGTTCTATTTTTAACAATTCAATTTAGCATAAATTCAAGTATTGCTGTGTATCACTAACAATTCAATCAAACATCAGTCATTTGTTTACACACACTTAAATGATCAAACGGTTCTATTTCTGATAATTCAATTTAGCATAAATTCAAGTATTGCTGTGTATCACTAACAATTCAATCAAACATCGGTCATTTGTTTACACACATTTAAATGATCAAACAGCTCTTGTTCTAACAATTCAATTTAGCATAAGTCATTTGTTTGCACTCAGTTTAAATGTCAAACTGTTCTATTTGATCCAGAGATGGGATCCTTTCAGGTGCTACCAGTCCGGGCCAGAGTGAACCTGGGAGTGATGGCAATGAAGGGGTACTCTGCATTCCCCAAAGCTCCAGCATTACTGAAGCCTCACCATCAGATTGTTTTATCTATACATACATATACATATGCCCAAGAAACTTATTCCTCTGGTAACTGCAGTCCTATTATGATATTAGTAATTTTATTTAGGAAGGAATGAAGGATTCTAATTAGTATTTCATAGTTAATAACTGTCCATGGTGATATTGATGTTTCTATTTTGGAAGGAGTGAAGGATTCTAATTAGTATTTCATAGTTACATCTGTTATATCAAGAATTCAGATAATTTTGAAATGTCACCAAGTGCAAATATTTACCTTCACATTATTATTACTTAGATCATTACTATAATCATAATGTTTTGGCCGATATGTCCTTTGACCTTCTTCGGGTGTTTCATGTCGAACTTGGGAGTTCACACAGAATCTCGACTAAACCTTTTATTTGAATCATTGGGTTAAACTGTTCCAATTCTGTTAACCATACATGTTAAGTTATAGTAAGTATTCCTTGTTAGTCTTACCTGTTTTTGGGATTGAACCTGCAACCTCCAGATTGATTTCACTCAGAAGCACCTTCCAACCAAACGCCTTATCCATTGCGCCATGTGTCCTTGCCAGACAATTCAGAGTGAATTTTTGGGACTTATAAACCTAATGTCTCCCTCACCTTATGGGATACTCCTCTCCACTATCATATCAGATGTTGTTTTTTTCTTTTTATATCAAGCCCTTTTTATTAATGGTTCCCAAATGGTATGCATCTCTGTACTTGGTCTACTCAACAGGTCACATGTGTGCTGATTCTTTGATACTTCTTATCTTCCAGTTTTCTTACAATTATTTTAGCTTGATTCCATAAGAGCAGATGGTATCCCTTTTCCTTCCATATATGGTCAGCCATACCTGACATTTCAATTTCTCGCTGACATACTGCTTTTTGGTGTTCCTCTAGCCTTCATTTTAATGGGCAGCATGTTTCACCTTTATATACTCTACTGCAACTGCATGGGATGTAGTAGACACAGTTCTTGGTCATATTTTATTCCATTTGAGGTTTGACTCTGCAGAAATATTTTTGAAGAGGTGTGCTGCTGGTAAATATTGTCCTGATATCATATTGACGGCATATCTTTTGAATTTTTTCAAATAGGCCTTTGACATTGGGCAGACAGACTGTGGATAATTATTATAGAATTATTAGGTTGTTTGGAAAATACTGTCCAATTTTAGAATATTCTTTTTATTCAAGAATTAAGAAATTTAAACAGTCTTTTTATCTATCAAATATGTAGGATGTGGCAAAGTCTCTTATTTCATGTTGGTTAGCTTCTACAGTATCATCCTTGCTTGGTACCTTGGGTGGTTAGCAAGCTAGACTAGCAAACCTTCACAAGTGAGTTCAAGTCTCATTGGGTGCTCCATTCATACGATCTTGTGTCACATCTTATCTGAAAAGCTTAGTAAATTACTACAGTATCATCCTGGCAACATGTGGCTAAGCATTTTCATAAAGCAAAATTGGACCTCGTCAATTAACCAATGCTGGTTTTGTATAAATGGATATACATTCCATCCAGTAAACTTCTACAGTGAAGCTGTAATGGACAACATCAGTGGCAGACCACCAGACAGTCGCAATAATCTTCTGTCCATGCAATTTTGGTTTTTGTTGTGTTGTGAAATATCGACACACATGTAAAATAAGAGCTATTTTATTCCGGTTATTGGTTGGTTTTTATGGCATATCAACCTTTCTAAGTTATTTAACGCCAAATCCATTTTTATACAAATAATCAGTTCTATTTCAATGAGTACAGTTTGTCAAAAACATTTCTATTTCAAGCTATTCAGTTTATTCAAACAGTTCTAATTCAGCTAAGTATAAGTACAGATTTTGTTTATACACAGTTAAATGTCAAAACAGTTCTATATTAAACAATTCAGTTTAGTGTAAGTACAGTTTCAATGTCAAAAATAGTTCCATTTCAAATAGTTCAGTTTAACATAAGCATGCAGTTTAAATGTAAGTACAGTTTATTTGTCCAAACATTTCTATTTCAAGCTATTCAGTTTAGTGAAACAGTTCTAATTCAAACAATTCAGTTTAGCATAAGTATGCAGTTAGTTCTATTTAACCCATAGATAGGGCCCTATTAGGTGCTACCACTCTGGGCTAGAGTGGACCTGGGAGCAATGGCAATGAAGGGGTGCTCCACATTCCCCAAAGCTCTAGCATCACTGGAACCTCACCATCAGATTGTTTACTGTCATATGCAGGACACTCGTTAGGTGGGGGTCTTAGCCCTCTGCAGAGGTGCAGTCGGTGTATTCTACAGCCCCAGCTGACTGGGCAATTTTATTCTGGAGTGAAATACAGTACACCAACCAATGTGGTTAATGTTAGTCATATTTTTATACAGACACGGTCTTGAGCGAGCACTGTTCTAAGTAGTCCTCTGACCAGTTCATCTTGTGGGGAGGAGGGGGTTCTAGCCACTCTATAACAGTTTTGGAAAGTGGTTGCTTTTTCATGATTAAGTCATCAAGCCAATTAATTATGATTGTCATTAAGGATCTATTTTCTTTTTTTTGTCACAAGTCACTATGAAATCAAGAAATGGATCATTCTACAGAAACAGCATCAAACACACTTCAAAGCTTTAAACTCTTTGAATTTCTCTAAGTTTACATGGAACCTATTCATCAAGTTTGTTCACTTTGCCAATTTTCTTGACCCGATATTGTTGAAATATTAACACTCCTTGCCTGAGACATTTCTCTGACATTTTGACGTGGTTTTTGTTCCAACAAGTGTTTTCAGATGCTGGTCCTCATTTGAGTTTCTAGATTCATATTTCCATGAGTTTCATTCAAGATTCATATTGCCATGATGGAACTTTTGAATCTAGCATTGTACTGTTTGATATCACAATTGATATTGGCAGTTGTTTGAGTGGCATGATGACCAAGCTTGAATTCATGAAAAAAAGTAAATGCATCACTTCTTTTTTGATTATTAGCCGCATATAACCTTCAAAATCAAATTCTGAAAGAAGTGAAAGAAAATTAACAAAGGACACTTTGATCATTAGGAATGTGAATTTTTTTGTACAACTATGTACCAGGCCATTGGCTTAATGAATAGAGTGCTCGTCAATGGTCTGGGAGACCGAGGTTCAATCCCAGGTTGAGTCATACCAAAGACTCAACAAATGGTACTTGATGCTACCTTTCTAAGCACTCAACACCATAAGGTGAGAATCAAGGATAAAGTGGAGCAATCCTGGGACTGGAGTAGTGCCCTCCCCTACACTTCAGTGTAGTAGCTATTGAAAAGGAAGCCTTCAGGTCACCCTTGACTAAGGTCACCAACTTTACTATCAAAATAATATATTAGGATAGAATTTGAAAAGTTTATACTAAAATCACAGTATTTTCTGAATGCTCTAATAACCTTTGGTTTCAAATTGAATTGGAAATTGCCTTATTTTCTGAGTTCATATAATACTCCAATAAAGATTTTGTTGTAACATATTGTATTTGCTGGGTTACACACATGAGGGTTAACTGAAAAGTTCATAGGCTGACCAAGATACTCTCATTGAATATGACCAAATGAGGTTTACTTTTCAATATAGTTCCCTTTGCTGTCCACACACATCTTCCACTGGTGTTTCAGTGCTTGTATCCCATTGGTCAAAAAAGTCATGAACAACAGATATGAAATAATCCTATGATCTTTTCAGCGCAACCTCATATTTGCATAAAATCCCAAACATTTTGTCTTTACAGTTAGTCTTTCTATATCTTCAACAATTAGAGAGCTAATTACAAAGCTATGTTATACTTTGCCTGGTTTCTGTCTGTGTCCCCTAGGTGGAGTATATAATAAATGAACTATATCCACTGCAAGAAGGAAACCCTCCTCCACAAAAAAGGGTGTTCTGGATATGATATTAAACTGCATCTGGTTGTAAGGTTCCAGTTCTAGAGTTCTGGGGAGTATCCCTTCATTGCCATTACTCCCGAGTCAACTCTGGCTCTGCATAGTAGTTCTTCTTAGGGTCTCCTCAATGGGGCAAATAGATATGTTTGAAAATTATTAGTATTGGATTGGAATACCTGAAACCAAAACTGTATGTAAATAAATGATTATAGACAAATAAAAAAAAATCCAAGAATGTAATAGAACATTGAAAATAGTTTTATCAAGCATTTTGAAAAGAATCAAATTTTTGCATTAAATAACCCATTGGGAGTTGAAATGTTATAAAAAAAAATAAACTAAATGTTTCTCTCTCAAAAATTACAAAACTGAGATACATCCACTAATCCTGTCCCCTGTCAATCATGGAAATTTTGATTTTAAAATCTTTTTATTAGTTTGATGAGTTAATGTTTGAGTCAAGGTAAGGGGCCAGGATTTGAATGCTAGTTTTCAAGCCTTCCTCACTAGAAACCCACCATTCTTAAACGTGATAAGAATATTTGGTCGATAACATCTTGTACAGTCTATAAATAAGTATGTCCCTAAGAATTTAAAAAAATAAATACAGTGAATTCTCTTCAATAGAATCTCCTAATCCCTCTCCTCCTCATTTGAGATCTTGTGCCAGATTTAATTAAGCTTATCAATAGTGATTTCATATTTGGGGTGGGGGGTTCTTTTTTAATATATCTTGTGGAACTGTGCTATTTTGTGCATGTCACTGATTAGTCATCCATGACTCTATAGCCAACAATAAGCATGATAAATTGCTAGAAATTAAACCCACATTGGGGTAATGGAAACAAGACTACAGAAAAAAAACCCAAAAGAAGAGCTCATCTTGTCCAGACTTTATATAGATCATACAAGGACAACACTTTCTTACTTACTTGAAGCAAAGCAGCAACCAGCATGTCTTGCATGCCAGACCAAATAGACTGTGAAACACATTCTCATTGAATGTACCAACCTGGCCCATATAAGAGAAACCTTTTATAGTGCAAACGACATGAAGTAGCTGTTCCAAAATATTGAAATAAAAAATTTAATGTCATTCCTAAAAGCGATAAATATATACGGAAAAATTTTAAAGAAATTTCAACAGGACCAAATTTCTCCTACAAACTGTTCCGCTACAAGAAATACTTAAACAAAATCGATCCTTTTGACAAGCTGTTCCAAAAAGAAAAAAATCTTTTTTACTACAAGACGATTCTCTACAAATAAACTTTTAGTAAAACCAGATTCTTTCTACAAACTGTTTCCCTACTAAAAAATTCCAATATAACAGATCTTTCAGTTTCCCCCTTAACTTAATTTGGTATTAAATGACCAGGGAGGTTGATATACCATAAAACAAACTACTCTATAGCCAAGTTGATGCCTTTAGAGTGTGGGTGAGGAAGGAAGGTCTATAAGTATTAGGTGAGTTAACCCTTTCAAACATCAACATCTACTCTTAATACTAATTCAATCAGAATGAGTGTATGTATGTGTAGAGCTTATCCAAGTCTTTACTTATTTTTCTACTATGTACCTAATTATCACTTTTTAACTTTTTGTTTTATATCTATCATTGAAAGACATGTCAAAGGTCAATTCTAGTTATTTTGCATTCACATCAGTGCAGTGAATATTGATTTTAAAACTGGAGCAAAATAGTTCTTACTTTCAAGCAGAAATTAAGAGTATTTATAGGATCTGACACATATATTACATTACAAAGTGTGTGTGTGTTTAAATATATTTGTGTATATATATATGTGTGTGTGTGTGTGTGTGTGTACATATTGTGTATGTGAATATGTGCATATGAATATATCTGTGTGTTTGTGTGTATGTGCACACACAGTTTATGATGCAACTTGTAAGATACTTTATGAAAAGATCTATAAGTTAATTGAAGTTAACTGATATATGTTCTTTATACAACTCTGGTAAAGGCCCAAATTTATTTTGCCCTTCTTAATTATATTCATTAATTTCATTTGTAAAAATGACAAAAATTAATAGCCATCTTGTATCAGCATAATCTTCTCATGCCTATACCCCCAACCTCATTTGACAAAACTATACTGCATCTCATGGAGGTTTAAATTACTTGTGATAGCAGTAATATAAATCTTCCCTTCTAAAGCTTTATTTTATAAGCTATCAAAAATAGTATTTTGAAAAGTTATATCATAAAAGAAATTTGTCAGTAAAGATATTGATGTACAAGTGTGTGTGTGTAACAAATAATTCTTAAAAAAAACAAAATTTTTTTTTTAAGAATTATTTGTTTGATAAAGTACCAATTAGGACCACCCTAAAAAAAAAAAGGTCAAAGTTATCTCCCTTTGACTATTCAAGGGACAATCCATCCCCAGCTAATAAGTGCGTACTGGGAGGCAGAAAAGGGGACTTCCACCATGACACCAGGAACGCAGCACACAGGACTTTTCCAGGCTCTCAATGACTATGTCTTTAATTCTAACCGTTAGCTGTAGCTATTTTCCACAAAAATAAATTCCCTAGTTTATTCCCAAAACCCAACAAGTGTGTTATTTTTCTGTAACAGTTTTATTTTGTTATGTTAAAAACATAACAGAACCATATATATGTAAAAGTCAAACTTGTGTACAAGTTGACTCTTGATTTTATATTTTGTTGAATCATAAATAATTTCCATTTTAGTAAAGTATTATTCATGAATAATTCAACAATGAATTAGTTTCAATCAATAGTATATTTGCCATTATTTTGAATCACCCATGCCATTTATCAGATAGTCTGTTAATTCCTCTCAAGTAAAATTTTGCTGATTTTGAGCTCAAGTTTTCCACAGTTTCACTTGATTTTCTTGAGAAAATGTTTTGTTATTTAGAACATTTTGTAGAGAATGAAAATGATAGAAATTATCTGGTACAAGGTCTGGGAATATCATGGAATGGGTAGAACAGACCAACCTAAATCCAGTATATTTTTTCTGTGTGATTCTTGCTGAATGTGGCCTTGTGTTATCATGGAGAATCATGATTCTTCTATTGATGTGTTCATGATTCTTACTTTGGGAAAGTGAGCATGAAAATCTATCTTTTTCAATTAGTGGCAAATTGTAGATTAGGATGCTAATTCTCAAATACTTATGCATGGATTGCATTCTCTTAGAGCATCTTGATTGAGGTCTAATGAGTATCTTGGTCAGGGTCCATCTCTCAATGATGTATTGCTAGAATAAAACTTTGAAAATCAGTTTCAGATTAGTCTGTCATTAATCAGACTTTGGCCATGAACATTAGAAATTTTCTAGTCCTGTTGGCTGGGGCTGTAGAATACGCTGACTGCATCTCTGCTGAGGGGTAAGACCACTCCTCCTAACGAGTCTCCTAGATAGAACATTTAAAAATCTGAAGGTGAGGCCCCAGTAATGTTGGAGCTTTGGGGAATGCAGAGTACCCCTTCATTGCCATCACTCCCAGGTCCACTCTGGCCCAGAGTAGTAGCACCTGAAAAGGTCCTATCTATTGGTCAAATAGAACTGTTTGAAATTTAAACTGTGTGCAAACAAATCACTCATTCTAAATTGAATTGTTAGAACTAGAACTGTTTGATCATTTAACTGTGTGTAAACAAATGACTGAATTTAATTGAATTGTTTGTTGTACATAGTAATACTTGGAACCATTTAACTTTGTTGACTTATGCTAAATTGAATTGTTACAAATAGAACTGTTTTATCATTTAACTATGTTTATCTACAAAACATGTTTACTAATTATACATTTGATGTGTATGCAAAAACAGGATTAGGCATTAAATAACCAACACTGGTTGATATGCTATAAAACCTAACCAAACCAAACCAAATCCTGTATATTTGGTATATATATATAAAGAGAATTTGGCATTAAATAACCTAGAATGGTTGATGTGCTATAAAACCAAAGTAAGAATGACTGATGAAGGCACTCTTTAATCAGGTAATTTTCGGTTGCATTTAAAACATAGGAAGTTTGAAATGCAAAGATACAAGTTGCTTTTAAAAAGTGGAAATTATTTATGACTTCGGATTTTACCCATTAAGAATAGGACAAAATCAATATCTGCAGTGTAAGGAAAAATAAGGCTTACTGTAACACGAGACATGACGAGAGAAAAGGAACAAGACAACAATTTGGTTAAAAAGAAAAAGGGTTTATATTTAGTGAAAGAGATAAAGTAAAGAAGAAAAGAAGAATAATTGCAAAAAGAGGTGTTTTCTGCAGACTTAAGTATAGCATTTGTCTTCGTAACAGTTCTTTCAGTTTCATGTAGTTTTGGTGGCTGGTCCAAACTCAAAGGCTTGAAGAAGGGGGAATTTTGGGTCCCCACGTGTGTAGAGCCTCTCATGGGATAACTGTCCTCATATGTAGTGTGCCACATGCTGTTGCTAACTTGTAGCCTGTTTCATCAGCAGTCAAGATTCTGGAAATTTACTAAGCTTTTTGCTTAGATGTGGCACAAGGCCATATGAAAGGGGCACCCAATGAGACTCGAACTCACTCGTGTAGGTTTGCTAGTCAAGCTTGCTAACCATTACACCACCAGAGGCGCCTTCAGCAGTCAAGATTCTGTGTTACATTGTTGGTGTCAAAAGGGAAAAAAGGTCTGTTAGTTTGATGGTACGGCAGATGTGCTGATAGTGGCCCATAATTGGTTGTTTTTCAGCTCGTCATGAGGCACGTAAAGGATGACTGCGTGAATAATTTCCAATAGACTCAAACTTAATAATGGTTCATAGTTAAAGTGTTAATTTGTGGAATCAATTTTTAATGTCAAAGGTCGCTTCTCATCCTTTTTGTTAGGTTTGAATTTCATTATTACTTGTATATAGGTTGGTACCATTTTTATTTATTTTTTTTATTTATCTTAAAATTATGTCTTCAAAAGTTGACATATACTGTAGCATTTATGGTATATCAATATCATGTAATAATTTACAATTTTAAGACTTAACTGTGCAAACAAAAAAAGAGCTCAGGATTTTTAAAAAATCTTATCTACCAAATGTGTTTACAAATCATATATACCTAATATATATGTATAAAGAGGATTTGGCATTAAATAACATAGAATGGTTGATGTGCTATAAAACCCAGTCAAACCAAAGCTATGTATATTTATAAAGAGGATTTGGCATTAAATAACCTAGAATGGTTGATATGCTGTAAAACCCAACCCAACCAAACTTCAAGACTGAGATAAGGTGTAGTAAATAGGAATCATTAGAAATTATCTGGTCAATGGTAAATCTTGGTAAGTCTTGTTGAGTACTTTGATTTACAAACCAAATCTTGTTAGGATTTTACAAGCTAAGAAAAATAATGGTTCATAGTTAAATTAATTGAATAATTAAACTAGGGATTAAAAGAATTAAAAAAAAAAAAAAAAAAAGAGAAAAAAACCTTCCTCCAGTGGTAGTTCATGACATTAATTTGTGTGTGGGGGGGTACTGTTTAAAAAAATATATTGTGTAACACACACACACACTGAGAAATAAACAAGTTGCCGACCTTAGTCGAGGGTGACCTGAAGGCTCCCTTTTCAATAGCTACTACACCAAGGTTTAGGGGAGGGCGCTATTACATTCCCTGGATTGCTCTACTTTACCCTTGATCCTTACCTTATGATGCTGAGTGTTAAGCAAGGCACCATCAAGTACCATTTTTTGAGTCTTTAATATGACTCGACCTGGGATTGAACTCCCGTACCATTAGCAAACACTCTACTTATTAGGCCAATGGTCCAGTCTGAGACATACTCTGTGTGTGTGTGTGTGTGTGTGTGTGTGTGTGTGTGTATATAATTGTTGCTTGTTTCTGACTGCAGTTGGTGCTATTCTATCATGTGTAAAAAAAAATTTTTTAATTTTTTTAAAAGCGGTTGGGTGGGGGATGGAGAACCTTGTTGAAGATATACTTTGTAAGCTGACCAAAAAATACTTCCCTAAGTAAATTCTAATTGTTTAAACATTGATGGATGAAGATTTAAATTGTGTTTTTTAATTTAAATTTTTTTAATTTGCATTTTGTAGCTAGCTATCCTACCAGATAAATTCCTATGTACAATAAAAGTATTTCAGAAAGTAAATAAAAAATAAAAAAAAAACAAAAAAACTATTGTATGTTAACTTTTGGCTTGAACTGTATCCCTCATATATTTTCCTTGTACCTTTTATATATCAGTCATGTTCCTCTTTGTATTATACTTGACTGTTTATCTCTCTTGCGCTTGTTGCAATATTTTTAGCCTTTTTGCAAAAGAAAAAAAGATGGTCAGATAATAACCTAAAAAGAATGCAAAAAAATATATTCTTTCTTTTTAATTTTTCGTTTTCTTTCTCTCCTTCAAAATAAACCAGCTGATCACTTTATCTGCATTTTTCTTTAGTTTTTTTGGTTCAGGTGTCATTCCTCTTCAACTATCTTTTCTCCATTGAAAGTAGCTCCACTTTCTAACATAATTTTGTCAAATTATCAAACATACACATAACAATGTTGATACAAGAGATACCCTTATAAATTCATAGCATCATTATTCAGTATTTTCCCTGGCTTTTTTATAACCTTATATCACCTTTTTACTCAATTGTATATACCATATTTGACATCATAAAAGGCATACTTTTTTTTTTTACTAAAAATATCTTTTAACATTCTCCTGCATCTTATATGCCATATATAGGTTCAAAATTCGCAATAGATGAAATTAGCTACCTGGCAACTCCTGTTAGTTTAAACTTTAGAGTAACTTTCATATACCTATTGTCATTATTTTAAAGGCTATTATGCAGATTAAGAGTGTTATCATTGATATTCATTATGTAGAGAAGAGGAAAATCTCGTATTTTGGTTTGGCGCGCTATTTCACCGAATTTCACCCAATCAGGATGACTTATCCTATTCAGCCTGGACCTTCATTTCCGGCTAGCAAAACGGGTGAGCGGCCAAACACACTCTCTTCGGCTTGAGACGGCGACCAGAACAGACGTGCCTCTGGTCATCCCTGCTTAGCGATGCCTTTTAGCTAGACAAACCACCCAGTGTGGACATCTCACTGTGGCTTTAACACTAGCAGCAGCAACATGGACACTCAACGAGGGAACCATCTAATTTATGGATTCTTTACGAGGAATCCCAGTGGAACATAAATTAGAAACATTCAGCATGCCTTCCACAGGCACCACTTCTTGTCACCCCAAAAATTGACTATGTCGATCCGAGCGTCACTCCGCTCTCGACACACAAAACTACACGGTGACTTTGAACACATCCCTCACAAGTCCAACAACACACTGCCATCTCAACAGCCCGCTAAGCCATTTCGTCTCAAACATCCAACAAGCCTAAACACCACGAGTCTTGCAGCTTCCAAAAGCAAACCACATTCCATGCTGCAAATAAAGAACTTTCCTTGTTGTGTTGTTAAAGAAAAGTTTCGTAATTCAAATGTGGTGCCCAAAAAATAAAGCGCTAAACAAATAACCATTTCACCTACCGCTATAATTATATTAATTTCATCATGTTTAATATTGTTACTTTTTTCACTAAAATTTTTTTCTTGATTTGCCTTGCTGAAGTTGGGGTGCATCTTATATGCTTTCAAATACGGTGCTTATTAGGTTGGTGCAAAAATTTCAACATTTTTTTAAATCTTTTATTTGTATAAATTCATAGCATTATTATTCAGCCATTGAAATATTTTCCATTAATTTTTTTAATGACATTATGATATGATATTTACCAACCCCTCCGCTCGGGCAGGATATGACACAAGGTCAATTTTTTTTTAAGCGGAGTTTAACAGGTTTGAATTCAGAGTTTTCCTTCTCCTAGACTAGTTGCCTTCACCAAGGCTGAAGAACCTAGTCTGCCCTACTATTTACCCATAGCTGAAGGGAAAATATTTGGATTCATACCTTTCCCAAGGGTATTAGTGCTATGGGAAATGCAATCAGTCAGGTCCAGGATTTGAACTCGTGTCGCCGTGTCCATATCCTGCGACAATAACCACGGGCACCTCCCGTTTTAATGACATTATAACACCTTTTAAATTAAGTTTTATATTTCCAAATTAGGTTAATGCAAAAATTTCCAGCAATTTTTGTAAACTCCTAGCATTATTACTATTAGTTGTAGTTGTATTAGTAATATTTGGCTATTAGAATATTTTCTCTGACTTAATCTTTTTTGCCAAGTTTTGTTTTATATAAAGTTAATGCAAAGTTTCCAGCATTTAAAAAAAAAAATCTTTTATTTGTATAAATTCATAGAATCATTATTTACATAAAGTATTTTTCTTCAAACCCAGTTTTGAATCACAATGCTTGAGTTGTGAGAAGTGCGGCACTAAGCATCAACTGCTTTATCATCAATTCTAAGACTAATTACTCTAACTAAAATAATGGTAAGGATATAACAATTATTAACATATTGAATGTTCTTGACCAGGGATGGGAATCCGTAACCTGAGGGCTCCATGCAGCCTTCCAAACCATCGTGTGTGGCCTTCTGCTATCTTGTGAACCATCTCATGCAGCCTTCTGTGGCCTCCTTGAGTACTATCTAGCATGGCCTACCAAACCATTGAATACAGCCTTTCATGCTATCAAGTGCAGCCTTCCTCAGCCTTGTCGAAAGATCAATTAAAATGCCTGTACTTTAGAATCTGATAAGCAATCTCAAAAAAGTTGTTTTTTTTTCTTTTAAGTAGTATGTTAACCCTTTTGCAGACAAAGCAACGTTTTTGTTGCCAACAGTATACAGGCAGAGCAAAATTTTTGTCTTTTGTAGTTGTTAGATGTAATTTTTTTATTGAGTACTTGACTATTTCAATGTTAATGTAAGGAAACATCTGTTGGTGGCTCCACTGTGGTGTAGGATTGTGTTAAGGTTGTTTTGCAAAATGTCATAATTTAAAATGAGTGCTTTGTTTTCATGCAATTGTACTATAATCATCATCATGTCATGCCACTAGCATGGATATACCTGACCCTCTCTCGCCACTTCCCCTATCGTTCATTGCCTCTGGTAGGTCTTCAGGGCTACATCCCGTATCCTCACATAGCTGCTGAATGTATCTTCGAGCTGGTCGTCCTGCTTTTGCCTGGCCATATTTGGGGGTCCATTATCGTTTTTTATTTATTTATTTATTTATTTATTTTTTTTCTTTGCATGATAGATGGGATGGTTCAACAGATCAATTTTGCAAATTTTCTGAAAATAATTCCTCTACTCTATAAGGATTTAAAAAAAATATCTGCCCGCAAGAAGTTTAATTAAATTTTAACGAAGTTATAAACAGTTAAAACATTTGGTTTTTTTTCTTTTCTTTTTAAACATAGTAAAATTTTATTGAGTGTGGCTTTAGTAGTTGACTATAAATTCCACTGTTCTAGTTTTTTTGTTTGGGTTTTATGGCATATCAACCTTTGTAGGTTATTTAATGTAAAATCCCTTTTTATACAAATAAACAATTTTATTTCAAGCTTAGTCAAACAGTTCGGTTTAGTATAAGTATAGTTTTTGTTTACACACAGTTAAATGTCAAAACACTTCTATTTCAAACAATTCGGTTTAGGAGACATAAACAATTCTATTTGAAGTAATTCATTTTAGCATAAGTATGCAGTTTAGTTCTATTTGACCAATAGATAGGACCCTATCAGGTGCTACCAGTCCGGGTAAGAGTGGACCTGTGAGTGATGGCAATGAAGGGGTACTCTGCATTCCCTAAATCTCAGCATTACTGGAACTTGACCATCAGATTGTTTAGTCTCATAAACAGGACATTCATTGGGCGGGGGTCTTACCCTTCTGTAGAGATGCAGTCAGTGTATTCTACAGCCCCAGCCAACTGGGCTATCCTGTTCTAGATTTTCACATATTCTGATGTGATATTCTTTATCCTAATTTTTTTTCTTTTGTGATTATAAATCTTAATTTTCATTTACAATTTAATGGCTAATTATTACACACAGCACTACTGATAAAAATCATTCATCTAATTAAATGTGAAAAAGTAGGTACTGCACTTGATGACACATAAGACTCACTCTCATTTTTTTTTCTTTTTTTTTCTTTAAAATATGACTAAAAAATATCTCCCAGGTTTTATATATATGAAACTGAGGTATCTGGTAGGCTAATTTTTTTTACCCAGATTCTGAGTAGGGTGTTCACCAATGGTCCAGGAGACCGGGGTTCAATCCTACATAGTCATACCAAAAACTCAAAAACTGGTACTTGATGCCACCTTGCTTAACACTCAGCATTATAAGGTAAGGATCAAGGGTAAAATGGAGCAATCCAGGAAAAAGAGTAGCCTCCCCCCACAAGTGTAGTAGCTATTGAAAAGGGAGCTTTCGGGTCACCCTCAACTAAGGTTGCTAACTTTTAACTTAAATGCAAATGGGGGTGGGAGCTACATCCCTATTTTTTAAAAATAGTTATAGTATTGGACAAAAAAACAAACCCACATACATTGTGAAAAAATTTAACAATTTTTTTTTTTTTTTCTGGAAATTTTAATGAAACTTTATTGGTTGAGACACTCATAGGAAGTGACTATTTTTTCTTTATTAGTGTTGTAAAAGTTCCCTTAGTTGTAGATAAGTCATTAGGATATCAAATCAAGGCAAAGAAAATTCAAATAAATTTTCTCTTTTTTACTATTTCTGAGAATTTTCTTTTAGAAAATCATGACACTTCACTACAACTAATGAAATTTTTAACAATAAATTAAGTAAAGTTTGCAACTGTAGTCAAGGGCGACTTGAAGGCTCTCTTTTCAATAGCTACTACATTGAGATGTAAGGGAGGGTGCTATTCCTTTCCCTCAATTGCTCCACTTTATCCTTGATCCGTACCTTATAATGCTGAGTGTTAAGCAAAGGTGCATTGAGTACCATTCTTTGAGTCTTTGGTATGACTCAACTTAGGATTGAACCCTGGTCTCACGGGCCAGTGGCGACCACTCTACCTACTAGGCCAATGGGTCAGTAAAAATTTAACAATGATTATGGAAAATAATGACTTATGTGTCTAAGCCATTGAAGTTTCATTAATTTTGTGGCAATAAAAAAAATGGTGTTTTTTTTTTTTTCAAATACTGTAGGTTTCTTGTAAACCAAAGGTACAAGGATTTTATTATTTCTTATGGAACATTATACAATGAAAAAGGATATTATAAGGTATTATTTCCTACTAAACACTACGACATTGAAACTTTGTAACCAAAAATATGATGCCCTGTTGGCAGGGTCTCTGCTGTGGAGGGGTAAGAGGGTGTCCTGGCTATAACTCTAAACTGCATCTTGGGATGAGACTCCAGTTTTAGAGTTTTGAGGAATGTCAAGCTACCTTTTTGTTGCCATTACTCCCAGGTCAACTCTGTCTCACTGTGATTGTACCTGTTCAGGTCACATCTAAGTGTCAAATAGATCTGTTTGAGATGATGAAATGTTGACTTGTATAAAATGATAAATTTTTGCACCAAATTGTATTGGAAGCCATAATTGTTAAATTAACGTTAGCATAAAAAAACTCGACATCAGTTGACATTTTTGTACTGTATATAAATGGAGACCATAATTAATAAACTGACTTTGGCATAAAATAACCCTACAAGGGTTGACATAATACATTTTTGTATTGTATATAATTGGAGACCATAATGAAATTGAAATTATTGGTAGTTTAAAAAACAAAATAAATATCAATAAGATTCATTTAATTCCTCAGCAGTCTGGAATATCAATAATTGTCATTGTTTTTATTTTTATTTTTTTTCAAAATAATATTAATTTATAAAGAAACAAAATATTTCTGTTCTCTTTGTCTGCTTTGTCATCCCTTTAGTAATGCAGCATTAATGTGGTACTTTCTTGTTTTGACTTGATTTGAAATCATTTTGTCTGTGTAAGGGTCCATAGAAGAATATCATGTCCGTGTGTAGAGGTCCTTAAAAGAATATCATGTCCGTGTGTAGAGGTCCATAGAAGAATATCATATCTGTGTGTAGGGGTCCATAGATGAATATCATGTCTGTGTGTAGGGGTCCATAAAAGAATATCGTGTCCGTGTGTAGGGGTCCATAGATGAATATCATGTCTGTGTGTAGGGGTCCATAGAAGAATATCGTGTCTGTGTGTAGGGGTCCATAGTAGAAAAGTAAGGGTCCATTTATCAATTCATCCTTGCTTCTTCAGCATTGTCTTGCATTTCTTGTTTGTCTTACTTTGGATGGTTTTTCAGATGGGAGGTAAGTGGTTGTACAGCTGTTATTTCATGGGGTATTACATCTACTTTTCCAAATCTCCGGATACTGCTGATCTGAGTCATGTAAGTTTGAGTGCAGTGATTCTTGATGTGATACAAGCAACTTAAATTTGATACACTTTGGTATTCATTGATTAAATTATATTCATAAATCAATAATTAAATGTTTTATGAAGAAAATATATAAAACATTTTCCTGAATTCTCAAGTATTTGTCATCCTGTTGGTGGGACTTAGAATACACAGACTGTATCCCTCTGGAGAGGAGTAAGAACCTTCTAAATAGGATATCCTGGCTATGACACTAGACTGCATCTGAAGATGAGGCTCCAGTTCTGGAAATTTGGGGAGTTTGTAGTACCCTTTAATTGCTATTATACTCAGGTTGACTCTGACCCAAAGTGTTAGTGCCTGTTAGGGTCCTATAGGAGGTGCCCGTGGTGTAATGGTTATCGTCGCAAGATATGGACATGGTGACACGAGTTCAAATCCTGGACGAGACTGATTGCATTTCACATAGAGTTAATACCCTAGGGAATGGTATGAATCCAAGTATTCTCCCTCCAGCTATGGGTAAATAGTAGGGCAGACTAGGCTCTTCAGCCTTGGTGAAGCAACTAGTCTAGGAGAAGGATAACTCTGAATTCAAACCTGTTAAACTCCGCTTAAAAATTGACCTTGTGTCATATCCTGCCCGAGCGGAGGGGTTGGTAAATATGGTTAGGGTCCTATCTCTGTGTCAAATAGATCTGTTTGAAAATTATTTGTATTAGATAGGAATACATGAAACCATATAACTTTTAACACATGATGATTATTATTGATTAGGAATAGTCACTTGGAACTTGATATAATTACTACCCAGAATTTTGCATTGGGGTACTTATCTCTGGAATACTATATATTTATATTTTTTCTTTTTTCTTTTTTTTTTTTTGTTTCAGTGCTAGAGTGTGGTAATATATATATATATATATATATATATAATCTTTCATACATTCACTTTCCCTCTCATAGTAAGTGTTTACTATTTTGGATGTTATTCACTTTTTCTTATATTTCCTATGTCCTAGCTATGATACTAGACTGCATCTGTAGGTGAGGCTCCAGCTCTGGAAATTTGGGGAGTTTGTAGTACTCTTTCATTGCTATTACTCTCAGGTTGACTCTGACCCAAAGTGTTAGGGCCTGTTAGGATCCTATCTATGTGTCAAATAGATCTGTTTGAAAATTATTTGTATGAGATAGGAATACATATTTAGCGAGTAATAATGTTTGTTACCAGCGTGTGTGTTTGGTTACTTCCTCGTGTTGTTATTATTCCCTCACTAAGTGTGTAAGGTATATAAAGGAGAATGAAGAAGTAAGCAGATGAAGATGCTGTAAGGTTTTAAGGTTTAATGGCAGCATGGAATAAAGAGTTTACATTTATGCTGCAAGTCTTGTAGGAAGGAAAGAAGTAAAGAAACGAAATGAAGTTATGATAGAGTTGAGAAAGCATTTTAGCAGCTAAATGCCTGAGCAAAAAGTGCATTCTTAGGTTAAGGCATTGTTGGATGTGTGAGGGAGATATGTTCGCCATAGTGTTGCAAAAGTTGTGTTTACTATTTGAGGAGAGAAACGTTGAAGTCACCGTGAGTTTGTGGTTCTGTTTGTTTTGGGGAGAAGCGTGAATGTCTCCAGAAAATGTTGCCCAGTGAAGAAGTAGCTTGGTGTTGGAGCAGAATTTTGCATCACAGTTGACATAGCCAATTTTGGGGGTGACGTAAAGTTGTTCCTGTGTGTGGCGTATTGGATTCATCTAATTCATATTCAACTGGGAACCCTTGGTCTAAGAGAAATAGACGCAAGGGGTCCATAAGTTAGATTGCTTCCCTCATGGTGGTATGATGATGCTGCTGCTGCTATTGAAAAGCAGAAAGTAAGACATCTGTCCTGAATGAAGTTGTTCTGTGGAAAAAAAGAAGTGTTTGGCAGATTTCCCCAGTTTGTGCTGCCCGGAAAGATGGTCTGGGATGAATAGGATAAGTCATCCTGATTGGGTGAAATTATGTGTCAACTCTAACGGTCGAATTAAATTACTTGCCAAACAAAAATGCAAAATTCTTTCTGCTACACATGAAACCATATAACTTTTAATAAATTATTATTATTATCAAATAGGAATAGTCACTTGGAATATAATTACAA
Source organism: Sepioteuthis lessoniana (assembly GCA_963585895.1). NCBI lineage: Eukaryota > Metazoa > Mollusca > Cephalopoda > Myopsida > Loliginidae > Sepioteuthis > Sepioteuthis lessoniana. The sequence goes on along the minus strand of CAUZXS010001147.1, from coordinate 30,451 downwards.
CACTGAATTTTGTGTAGGGGTATTCATCTTTGGAATGCTATATATATATATATATATATATATTTTTTTTTTTTCTCACTGCTAGAGTGTGGTAATTTATAATACCTAATATATTTAGATTGTATAATGTTCTAGACTTAATAAACACCTTGTTTAGAAGAAAATATTGTTCTGGGTATGATACTAAACTGCATCTGAAGGTGAGGCTCCATTACTAGAGATTTGGGGAATGAGGTGTATCTCTATTATTAGTTACTTGAAACCATATAACTGTGTGCAAATCTTTTGTATTAAGAATAGTTACTTGAAGCTATAATTGTTTAATAAGGATTATTATTAGTTACTCTTAGAGTGTTCGCCAATGGCCCGGGAGACCTGGGTTCAATCCCAGGTCGAGTCATACCAAAGACTTTAAAAATGGTACTTGATACCACCTTGCTTAACACTCAGCATTATAAGGTACGGTTCAAGGGTAAAGTGGAGCAATCCTGGGAATGGAGTAGCGCCCTCCCCTACACCTTGGTGTAGTAGCTATCGAAAAGGGAGCCTTCGGGTCACCCTCGACTATGGTCGCTAACTTATTAGTTACTTGAAACCATATAACTGTGTACAAATCTTTGTATTAAGAATAGTTACTTGAAGCTATAATTGTTTAATAAGGATTATTATTAGTTACTTGAAACCATATAACTGTGTGCAAATCTTTTGTATTAAGAATAGTTACTTGAAGCTATAATTGTTTACTAAGGATTATTATTAGTTACTTGAAACCATATAACTGTGTGCAAATCTTTTGTATTAAGAATAGTTACTTGAAGCTAAAATTGTTTACTAAGGATTATTATTAGTTACTTGAAACCATATAACTGTGTGCAAATCTTTTGTATTAAGAATAGTTACTTGAAGCTATAATTGTTTACTAAGGATTATTATTAGTTACTTGAAACCATATAACTGTGTGCAAATCTTTTGTATTAAGAATAGTTACTTAAAACCATATGACAATACTAACAAATGACTATTATCAAGGAGAAATGATTAGTTGAAACCATATTATTATTATTATTATGAGATAGAAGTACTTGAAACCATACAACTATGTGCAACTTATTGTTATTTGTTAGGAATACTTGATATATAACTGTCTGCAGAAATCTCTTAAGAAACAACTTCACATAATATGTAGATATACAATGTATGCAATTCTATGACCTCTAGACATAAAATAGCCCAACATTAGTTGACATGCCGTTAAAATCAATCGGTATTTTAGTAAAGATTATTTTACTCTTAGTAACTTTTTTCACACCAGTAGTAACTGATGGGCTTCACTGACATCTACGAGGAGGGTGTCCAAGTGGTATAATGGTTAAAGTGCTGGACTACAGAATCATAGTGAGTTTGAATTCCAGTCGCGCTATTACATTCACTTTCGGACAAATACCTTTGGGAAAAGTATGAACCTTCTTATCCTCCTAGCATTGGGTTAAATAGCACTACTCCTGTTCTTCTAGAAGGATGACTGGCATCAAATAATCTACAAAGGTTGATATGTCATTAAACAAAGAAACCGAACCTACCTGACATCTATGGATCAAATAGATCTGTTTAAAAATCATTTGTATTTAATTGAACCATGTGCAAAAAAAGCTATTAAGAAACAACTGTACACAAAAAGTAAATATACAATTCGAGTAGCAGCACCTGATAGGGTCATATCTATGGGTCAAATAGAGCAAACTGTGTGCAAACAAATGACTTGATGTTATATTGTGACTATTATATAGCAATATTTGAAAACATTTTACTGTGTATAAAAAAAGAGCTCAGGCTCATTTAAGAATGTTATCTACAAAATGTGTTTACAAATCATATATATTTAATAAACCAAACGAAACGAAACAATTCCCTTGATATGTTGACATTCTGTTAAAATGAGTTAATCCTTTTCTTTAATTCTCAAATATCTGCCCCCACTCCACTTAATTTTTTTTCTAAAGACTACATTCAGTGGCAAAAGTTATTAAAGTTTTTTTTCCTACTCATTAAGCACTAAATGGCATAGATTATTGTTCCCTTCTTGAAATGTGTACTTTGTCTTCATTTTGACCTCTGTACGCTACTTTGATTAATACCTTTCCTGTCTCTAAGGAATCCCTCTTTTTGTTGTATTTCTAATAAATACAAACTTGTGCTGAATTCTACATGTTGATCGAAGGTTTTAAATTTAATCTTTGAATAATAGTTATTTTTTAGCTTTAAGAATTTTTTTTTTGTTTTTTACTTGTTTATTTCATTTTATCTTATTTTTAAAATTTCAATTATGTTAATAATTACAATCCATGGTATTGAACCTTTCTCTTGCCTTAGACGTTGCCTAGAGCTGCACAAGTCATGGGGAGTGCAGACGCAGCTCAGGTGCCACTGATGGAGCTACAGGTGCCTGAAGGCACTGTGGAGTTATGTAAGTTGATCTTCAACTATCAAGATGATGATCCTCTAACCCTAACTCTTTTCATTTTATTCAACTAACCCGTTTTACCTTTATAGTGAGCATGCTTGAGTATCTAACAAGACTTTAGTTCAATTGAAACCTGTTACTAACTGTTGTTTTGAACTTCTAACTTCCTCTCCCATTCCAAAATAGATTTAAATTAGCTCTCTCTCTCTCACTTTCTCTCTCATAGTTATGAGTGGATGTATACTTATATACAGTATTACCTATAAATGAGTACACTCTTAACAGGATTTTACTATTTCTAGTGGAACTTTATACAACCATAACAGATTTTATTAGGTATTATTCATGATCAAACTCTACAGCATTGAAAAAATATATGAATATGTTGCAGTTAAAAAATAAGTCACATATATATATATATATATATATATATATATATACACAAGGTGCATACAATAAGGTTCCAGACTTTTTTCGTATGGCCACTTTTATTGATAGTACACATATGAAACTCTAGTCCTCTTCGAAGTAATCTCCTCCAGCTGCAATGCACTTCTTGTACCGTTCCAACAACTTCTGGAAGGCCCCATCAAAATCCTCTTGTGTGAGCATGTCAATGACCCTCGTCACAGCCTATTTCATCTCCTCAATTGTCTCATAACAACCGCCTCTGAGCTTAAGGAATAACTGAAAGTCACAGGGAGCAAGGTCTGGACCATAGGGAGGGTGACGAATTGTTTGATGCCCATCTTGGTGAAATAGTCTGTGACAAGGATGGAGTTGTGGACTGGTGCATTGTCCTGGTGGAAATGCCACTGAGCTGATTTGAAAAGTACTGACCTCTTCCGACGGAATCTCTCCCTGAACTCCCTTAAAACCTCAACATAGTAACCCTAACCCTAACCCTTTGGCCAATCAACTCTGGTGTATTGACTTCCTTACTCCTCCCACGCCATCTCTCACAGACTCTCTGCCTTCCTTGAATCTCTTATGCCACTCAAAAACTGATGCTCAATTCATACAAGATGGTCGAAAAGCAGTCTGAAGCATTCCATAAGTTTCTGTGGCATTTTTTCCAAGTTTAAAACACAATTTTATTGTATATCGTTCTTCTAAAGTGTCCTCACATCCTGATTGCATTTTTGAAATTCCCCAGCTGTGACAATCAGGCTTTCATAGGGTGTATTCCAATTGCTGCTGTAACTGTTCATTTAAACCTGAAATCATAAAAATTGGTCAGTCATCTCATAAGATGTATAGCAATAACATAGTGAATTTTCAAGAGTCTACAACAATTTTAAATGCCTGTACAAAAAAGTCTGGAAACTTATTGAAGGTACCAAGTATATATGCAATTTTTGATTTGAGGTGTTGAAATTTTATTTTGGTTTCAGAGTTTCAATGCTGTAGAGTTGGGTGATAAATAATACCCAACAATATCAATTTTAGTTGTATGTTCCTCTACAAATTAAAAAAAATCCTATTTTTTGGATTAGAAGAAAATTTTATAAGAAATTGCTATAACTAATTATTTAAGGGTCATACTGTATGCATGTGATGATATGTGTATACAACTGTAAATGTATCTATCGATGTATATGATTGTGAGTCTAGTAGATGATGGTAGCTTAGAAAGTGTTTCGATGTGCAGTCATATCACCATCAGCAGCAATTAATGCTGTGAATGATATCTAATAATCATGAAATTTCTCTCATGAAACATTAATTTTTTTTTTCTTTAAACGTATCTGTCAAAATAATCTCTAATGATTGTATCTTCAGATTTTATCATGAACATTTTTTCCTTTTCTTATTTTCATTTTTTTTTTTTTCATTTAGTAATTTTTGTTTGAATTACTAAAATGAGGAATTATCATTACTAGCAAAAAAATGTGTGCTCTCAGCACAATTATTTAAGTTTTAATGTAATAGAATATGTTAAATTAGAAATTGGAGGCACCCATAGTGTAATAGTTACCCTCATAGGAAATTTGAATGGTGATCATTCTTAGTATATATATTTACTGACCCTTTCACATGAGCAAGACAACTGTGACATAAGGTCAGTTTTGAAGCATTTTAACAGGTTTGAATTCAGAGTTTTCCTTCCTAGACTAGTTGCCATACCAAGGCTAATGAACTCAACCTGTCCTATTTACCCATTGATGGCAGGGGAATAATTGGATGCATACCGTTCCCAAAAGTATTAGCATTATGTGAAACACAAACAGCCTCCTCCAGGATTTGAACTTGGGTTGCTGTACCTATTTCTTACGACAATAACCATTGCACGATAAGTTCCTCTTAGTATATCTGTAATAATGATTCCTTTTGTTTCTTCTGAAATAAAAACATTATTAAAAGTATTATGTAAAAATGATTTTTAAAAATAACACATGAAACTAGGTGCTGTAATAATATACTGATTACTCTATAAGTCCTTAAGAGATGGTTGGCTAGTTGGTTGTTTGGGTTTTATGGCATATCAACCTTTGTAGGTTGTTTAACGCCAAATCCATTTTTATGAAAATGGTTCTATTTCAAACAATTCAGTTTAGCATAAGTATGCAGTTTAAATGTAAGTACAGTTTGATTGTGGAAAACATTTCTATTTCAAGCTATTCAGTTTAGTTAAGCAGTTCTAATTCAGCTAAATATAAGTACAGATTTAGTTTACACACAGTTAAATGTCAAAATAGTTCTATATCAAGCAATTCACTTTAGTGTAAGTACAGTTTCAATGTCTAAAAACCGTTCCATTTCAAATAATTCAGTTTTAGCATAAGCACACAGTTTAAATGCAAGTATGGTTTAATTGTCAAAAACATTTCTATTTCAAGCTATTGAGTTTAGTCAAACAATTCAGTTTAGCATTAGTATGCTGTTAGTTCTATTTAACCCTAGGGCCCTATCAGTTGATACCACACCTGGGAGCAATGGCAATGAAGGAGTGCTCTGCATTCCCCAAAGCCCCAGCATCACTGGAACCTCACCATCAAATTGTTTAGTGTCTTATCCAGGACACTCATTAGGTAGGGTTTTACCCCTCTGCAGAGGTGCAGTCGGAGTATTCTACAGACCCAGCCAACTGGGCAAGTCTTTAAGAGAGTGATTATTATTATGTATCTAAGATATGTATCTTTCCATCCCAGCTCATAGCATCTCATGTGTCTAGCCACACTGATGAGTTGTGATGCAATGAAACAGTCTGTCAGTAGATGACAGTGTGTGTGTGTGTATATATTTAAGATATCTAAGAATTATTATCAATATCTCAAAGAATTTTTTCATTTGAAAATAATGTTTTGGATGATTCAACATCACATATTGCCCCGATGATGGTTACTGTTCTCAACAAAAAGTTTAATGCTAGCATATTATCCATATATAAATAAACGTATTTTTTTACACACACACACACATATATATATATAAGTTGGTGGCTGAAGTTGAAGGCGATCTGAAGGCTCCCTTTCAATAGTTACTACACGGAGGTGTAGGGGAGGGCGCTATTCCTTTTCCTGGATTGCTCCACTTTACCCTTGATACGTACCTTATAATGCTGAATGTTAAGTGAGGAGGCATCAAGTACCATTTTTATGTCTTTGGTATGACTCAACCTGGGATTGAACCCCGGTCTCCCAGTCCACTAGCAAACACTCTACCCACTAGGCTAATGGGCTGGTGTGTGTGTGTGTGTGTGTGTGTGTGTGTGTGTGTGTGTGTGTGTGTGTGTGTGTGTGTGTGTGTATATACACAGAGGGTTCAGTTCAAAATTTCCAGACACCTGATGATTGAAGGATGTAACAGCCAAAAACATTGTCACTGCCCTGGATTAAACCAGTTGTCTCTGAACTATAACCTTTTGAAAATGAAACCTTTTATTCAACCCATGGATATAAGTTGCTCTCCTTCTGCTGTTTCTGCTTAGAATGTATTTTCTATCAATGAATTGTTTTGTGAGTTGATTAGCTCTTGGGATGCTGCCCATCTCTTCAAACTGAATAAGAGTACATGACTGAGTTCAATCTGTCTGGAGACAAGTCATATTCTGGTTTGGTAGAAAAGACAAGTAATTGACATTTCAGACTTATTATAATTCACTAAATATCAGTTTGGTAGAAAATACAGATAAGGGATATAAAGAGGAGTGTCCTTGGTATGACATAAAACTGCATCTGATGGTGAGGTTCCTGATCTGAGGAGGTAGAAGTACTCCTTCATTACCATTACTCCCTAGTCTATTCTACCCCAGAATTAGGATCCCATTCATTGGTCAAATAAATCTGTTTGCAAATTATTTGTATTTGATAGGAATACTTCATATCATATTTTTGTAACCTAGCAAAAGGTTACTGAATAAGTAATAATCAAAACAGAGGTTGGAAATGAAATGGAAATCTTTACAACATTAACAAAATACAATACTCGCTAGTGGTGTGAAGAAGGCAACCACTGCAAGTAATGATTACTTAGTTAGCATATTTCCCCACCCCCAGTCACAATAGTGCCCAATGTATTTATGAGGAATGGGACAGACCCATTAATGTTTATAGGTAGGGTATATAACAATATAACTGTAGAAAGAATTCTTAAACTACACAAATAATGTAAATGTACAATGTACACAATTCCCTAACTTTTAGGTATAACATACTCCTTGAAAGGTTGACTTGCTGCTAAAATCAACCAATATGAAATCAAACCAAATATTTACTACTTATAATTTAACGAATTTCCATCTGTCTGTACCAATAAAGCTCCATTAATTTTGGTTTGATTTCAAATTACCTTCAAAAAATTTTTAGTTATGATTGGAAAAGTTTTAAATTGTGCTAGATCTGGTTCAAACTGGTTTTTTGGTGGGATCTATTTCTCACCCCTTTTTCTTTTTCACATTGCTGTGAAAGTCACCCTATCAGCTGGGGTTGTAGAATATGTCAACTACATCTCTACAGAGGAGTAAGGATCCCAAACAAAGCTGTGGGTGGTGATCCATAATGTTTGAGGATGAGATCCTGGTAGTTGAGCAGTTCCTGATCTGGCAATCATAGCGTTCATGTGACTTGCAACACTCCACTTTGGCCCTTACTGGGTTAAATGTGTAGTCAGAGAGGCCTGATCTGATCAATCAACTGGTCATGTCAAGTCCTAGCACCTAACGATTGTCTCAACCATATTCCTCAATTGCTTTTTTGGCAAACAAATACCCAATCCTATTTTATGTTAAAGGTGCTAGAAGGTAGTGGCTGAGGGTCAATTTGTACTGAAATAGCAATACTTGAAACTATTCAAACTGTGTGCAAAAAAAATGAGCTCTCAGTTAAAAATAAAATTTTCTACAAACTTACAAATCACACACATAACATGATCTGGCTTTAAATAACTCCTAAGGTTTTTTTTTATTAAACCAAATAACCAAACTTGCTGTAAAAGGACATCCATCGCAGTATTTACCCACTCTTTTGGTAATCATTTTGAGGATCAGATGACTTTATCTCTCCCTACATGCACTTAGAGGTTATCGTCGCAGGAAATGGACACGGCGACACGAATTCAAATCCTGGACAAGACTGATTGCATTTCACATAGCACTAATACCCTTGGGAAAGGTATGAATCCAACTATTCTCCCTCCAGCTATGGGTAAATAGTAGGGCAGACTAGGTTCTTCAACCTTGGTGAGGCAACTAGTCTAGGAGAAGGAATAACTGTATTCAAACCTGTTAAACTCCGCTTAAAAAATTAACCTTGTGTCATATCCTGCCCGAGCGGAGGGGTTGGGTAAATATGATATACACTTAGAATTTCTATGTTGTGGCTAGGTGCCAATCAATTGGGAATTCTTCTCATAACTGTGTCCAAACAAATGAATAATATCAAATGGAATTATCAGTGCTAGATAGCAATACTTAAAACCATTTAATTGTGTGCAAATAGGAATATTAGTGCTAGTTAAATGGTTTCAAGTATTATTATGTGTAAACAAATGAGTTCTAGTTTATTTCAAAATAACCACACAGTCCCTACACACCATTAATAAGAGTTGACTACTATTTTACAAATCATATATATATATACATGATTTAGCATTAAATAGCCTACAAGGGTTGATATACCACAAAAACCAACCAACCATCATTTCATCTCAACAGTTACCAATATTAAAAAAGGCTTAGAACACCCTCCCCATTTTTTAAAATTTAGCTTATTATCTCTCTGAGTCTGGAAAATAATATAATTAAATATTAATTTTTAGTAGATTTTGAGGGTATCTGTGACCTCCAAATGAATCCTGAAGCCAACTTCTGTACTCCATGCTCTATGTAAGCAAGACAGTGTATTTAGTCAACCGCTCTACCATAGGCTGAATGTGACATCATTTTTTTTACCCATTGTTATGTGGGGGGGGGGACAGATGGACGCGTGCTTTTCCTAAGTGCAAAGTGAAATGCAAACAACCTCGTCTAGGATTTGAACTCGGGTCACTGACTTTATTTCGTTTGACAACATCCATTGAATGAGTGCACCTCATCTTGTATGCAAGACAGTAATCTGTAGTAAATAAATAATTAGTAATCTGTTGTAAATAAATAAATAAAAACAAACAAATAATCATTTATTTATAAATAATTATCCTAAAATTTAATAAGTGACTCTTCATCTTCTCTTTGATAATGACCATCTTACAATCCATATCTAGTAAGTAAAGTTAGCGACCATAGTCGAGGGTGACCCAAAGGCTCCCTTTTCGATAGCTACTACATCAAAGTGTAGGGGTGGGCACTACTCCTTTCCCTGGATTGCTCCACTTTACCTTTGAAACATACCTTATAATGCTGAGTGTTAAGCAAGGAGGCATCAAGTACCATTTATTGAGTCTTTGGTGTGACTCAACCTGGGATTGAAACCAGGTCTCCCGGGCCATTGGTGAACACTCAAACCATCATGCCAATGTCTGGTACAATCCATATCTAATATGGATAAATACTGTGAGTTATATTACAGTGAGGTAAATATCAGTTATATTATCAATAAATCTCATATTTTGCAGTAAGGTAAACATCACATAGTTAAATCCAAAGTCAATTGTCTCATGGCTATACAATCAGTAATTATCACATAAGCTGAATGTATTCTTTAAAAGATATGGACTAATGTTGTATTGTATAAGAATAAATGCATTGTTTCATTATGATAAAAGTTGGTATGAATGAAAGAATATTTGTGGGATCCAGAAAGAAGTATAGTAATCAACTCTTGTTAGTGGTGTGTAGGAACAGTATGGTTATTAGGAATTGGGTTACTGTTAAAATGTTCATGCCATATTATAAAAAAGAATTCACAAGTGTCTGACCTCTAAGGCATCCCAAAGAGAAGTGAGGATGAGAAGCTAATGTCAGAGCTATTTATTCATTTTAAGCAGACGTAATAGTAAGCACAAGGATTAAATGTAAAAATTGGTATTCTGATCTAGGAAGTGAGTTTTCTAAAAACAAATAATTAAGAGTTGCTGTGTTCCTCTATGGTCTATTGAGTTGTAATTTAGCATAGAAATAATGTGACATGGCTTCTAATTGTGTGTGTGTGTGTGAATTTGGTATGGCTATATTGAATATTACATGATTGATTAATCATTTAAGTGAATTTTATTAAGAAATTATGTTCTTTAGACAATATGTATGAAATATTGCATATAATTTTTTTCAATTGCTGTGTGGATTTCTCTAATGTATTTTGAATCACTACAGTTAGAACAAAAAATTTAATGAAATTAGTTTTGACATTGGTCTGGGAGACCATAGTTCAATCCCAAGTTGAGTCATACCAAGACTCAAAAAATGGTACTAGATGCTACCTAGCTTAACACTCAGCTTTATAAGGTACATATCAAGGGTGAAGTGGAGCAATCCAGAGAATAAGTAGCACCCTCTCCTACACCTCTGTGTAGTAGCTGATGAAAAAGGAGCCTTTGGGTCAACCTCGACTATGGTTGCCAACTTTATATCTATGAATAATAATTGGTATTTAGGTTGATAAACTTATCTATCTATTATTATTCTATTATGAATGCATCTAAAAATATACATATATGTGCATTTATTTGATGGAGGTACCTGTGGTGTAATGGTTATCATCGTAGGAAATGTACACGGCGACACGAGTTCAAATCCTGGACAAGACTGATTACATTTCACATAGCACTAATACCCTTGGGAAAGGTATGAATCCAATTATTCTCCCTCCAGCTATGGGTAAATAGTAGGACAGACTGAGTTCTTCGGCCTTGGTGAGGCAACTAGTATAGGAGAAGGAAAACCCTGAATTCAAACCTGTTAAACTCCACTTAAAAATTGACCTTGTGTCATATCCTGCCTGAGCGGAGGGGCTGGTAAATATGTATATGGGCATGCATTTGCATGCATCTTTGTATAATAAATCTAGCTTAATCCTTAGAGCAAGAGTAATGTGTATTTGTGCCTAGAAGTACATGTGCTTGAGCCACCTATATTCTCGGCAAAAATTCTCATTTCTATATCGCTATTTCTTATAGAATGTTACTGGCTGTTAAGTAACAGATTTTAACATTTTATTTTTTCGCCAATAGCCCGGGAGACCTGGGTTCGATCCCAGATCGAGTCATACCAAAGACTCAAAAAATGGTACTTGATGCCTCTTTGCTTAACACTCAGCATTATAAGGTACGGATCAAGGGTAAAGTGGAGCAATCCAGGGAAAGGAGTAGCGCCCTCCCCTACACCTTGGTGTAGTAAGCTATCGAAAAGGGAGCCTTCGGGGTCACCCTCGACTATGGTCGCCTACTTTACTTTTTACATATATCAAACATTGTATGGTGAATATTTTAGATCAATATTCAAGTAATAACTTTTTCAGTTATAAATCATTGATCTGTCCTTATAAATGCATTTATATAAGTTGGCAACTGTAGTTGATTGTGACTCGAAGGCTCCCTTTTCAATAACTACCACATCAAGTGTGTGTATATATATATATATATATATATATATATATATATATATATGTGTGTGTGTGTGTGGTTAGGCAGCAGTCGTTCATTTAAGCATGTTTCGCTAAATAGTAAAGACACATTTTGTATAATTTAATTAAGATCTTTTCAGGCTTCCTGATAAGTGTCTTGGTTTTAGTTTGGAATTGGCAGATGAATTTACCAAAATTGTCCCAAGTGCCTTCGGACCCTTCATAAGCAATCATCAGGGGTTGCTTGCATGTGTAAAGAGTGTTGATTTTTAAATGAGTTTATCCAACTCTGCGTTAGCATATTTTTGTTGTTATGAAAACAAAAAAACTTTCAAAACTCATTTAAAAAAACAGTACTCTTAGAGTCCTATCTATGAGTTAAATAGAACTAAAATGCATACTTATGCTGAACTGAATTGTTTGAAATGGAACTTTTTTGGCATTGAAACTGTACTTACACTCTGGCCTGGAGTGGTAGCACCTGATATGGTTCTATCTATGGGTCAAATAGAACTAAACTGAATACTTATGTTAAACTAAATTGCTCGAAATAGGACTGTTTTGACAATTAAACTGTGTGCTTATGCTAAACTGAATTGTTTGAAATGGAATTGTTTTTGTATGCTAAACTGATTTGTTTGAAATAGAACTGTTTTCACATTTAACGGTGTGTAAACAAAATCTATACTTATACTAAACTGAATTAGTTGAATTAGAACTGTTTGACTAAACTGAATAGCTTGAAATAGAAATGTTTTCGACAAACTGTTTACTCATGCTAAACTGAATTGTTTGAAATAGAACTGATTATTTGTATAAAAATTGATTTGGAATTAAATAACCTACAAAGATTGATATGCCATAAAACCCAACCAACCAACTATACCATACTTTAGGACTGCTTTGAACTATGATTGGTAAATAATGGCCAGTGATCGAAAGAAATCGCGCAGGTGAGCTCAGCTGATAATATGGGACAAGGTGAAGGTCCCACTTCAGAGCGATGCACCGGAAGAGAGTGACCTGTGAACTGCATGACAGTTATTTCCGCTTGATGACAATCAAACATGCCATTCCAAGGATTGAGTGGGCGTTGAACTAATATATAACTCAGTCAAGACAAGAAGTCAGACAGAGATCGGACGGAGTTATAGACGAGATGTGGTAGGGAAAGCCACACCAGGCCGAAGGGGCTCGGGCTCCTGATTGAGTTGGGGTCCAGAGAAGTTGCTGATAAGATGCAGTAAAGAAAGCCATCATTCAGCTGAGAGCTGGGCTGCTGGGCCTCTGGTTGAGCATCTGGATAACGAGAAAGACACAACATTCACGGCCATAAGAGTGGGGGTCAATATATTGCAATTCTATTCGGTCTCCAACTCCCTCTCACACACAAACCTTGAGTAACCCTTTTCGAACTCTTACAATAAAGTGAGAGGTACATATATTTCTAAAGAAGTCTTGGCTCGTCCTTTACCATTGTGTCGTGATTCTTTCTGCATGAATCTGCATATAACCATACAACAATATAGTTATCCTTTATTTTTACTTACATTAGTACAGGTTTCACCTACAATCAAAAATGGTATGAACCAAAGAAGCAATTACCATTATGGAAAAAAATTTGGGGTATTCCCAGACCCCCAACATACCCTATGTCTGCCTGTCTTGATGCCAAAGGTTAAGGTTTCACATTTGTTAGGCTTGAATTGGAAAGCTTAAATTATGGTTATATACATGACTACTTAGCCTCATATGTTTCTCTATCAGTTCTTTGTAGGCACCAAAAATATCCTACTCACCTTTCTTAATTAATAATTACTACTTTCCTTTATAGTATTTTGGCTTCTATTAAAGTTTCATAGGAATTTGGATAGTAGAGAAGACTTGAAAAAATCTGTATTTTGGTTTTAAATGGTTTACAAAGAATATCTTCGAATCTAATCCTGATTGGTTAAAAGTATCTTCAAATCTTATCCCGATTGGTTAAAAGTATCTTCAAATCTAATCTTGATTAGTTAAAAGTATTTTTAAATCTAATCCTGATTGGTTGATAAAACCTAAAACAAACTTGATGTTTATGTATTTTGATTGGTCAGTACTGAATTTGCTTACAACTACTCTGGATTAATTGATACTAAATTTACTAATAACTAATTCTGATTGGTTGATACTAAATTTACAAATAACTAATTTTTATGAGTTGATATTAAATTTGTGAACTAATTCTGACTGTGAGGAGTTGAAGTAAGTGAATTTGAACTCCAGTTGCCCTATAATGTTCACTTTTGAACAAAAGCCCTTTATCCCCCCCCCATCTGTTGGTTAAATTGTATCACTGCTGGTCTTCTACAAGGATGACTTTAGCATTAAATAACCCATAGAGCATTAAATAACCCATGTCATTAAAGAAAAAAAAAACCTAATTCTGACTGGTTAATTATAAGTATTTACAATATATATATATGTGTGTGTGTGTTGTTCTAAATAATTTTTGACTGGTTATTGGATTTATATAATTAAATCTAAATGGTCAATAAAAGCCGTATTCACAATTCCGATTGGTGAATATATTTATGAAATTTATTTTTATTCTATATTTTTTTTAATGAATAATTCTGAACACAATCTTTGCCGGTTTTTTTTTTTTTTTTCTACAATTAAGTTACTTTAATAAAAAGTATATGAAATTTGTATTACCTTAGATGTTTGAGTGTCTCAGCGAAAACCTTGTCTTATCAATCACCATAAAGTGGTTAGTGCATGTCTCTTGTTAATTATTATCAATATTACTAATTGGAAAGAAATTGTCTGTCTGTCTTTTGACAGCCAAATGGTTTGATGTCATCATCATCATGCCGTGCCATCAGCATGGATCTCCCTGACCGTCTCCCTCCACCCTTCTCTATTGTCCATCGCTCCCTGTAGGTCTTCAAGGCTATATTCTGTATTGGCACAGAGCTGTTGTATATAGGTTCTAGCTGGTTGTCCTGCCTTTGCTTGTCCATGTGAAGGAGTTCACAGGAGTATGTCACTTATGAGTTCGTCCCTACTTCTCCAACAGTGTCCCGCATATCTGGCTCATCTGACTTGGATAGTTTTCATGATGGGTGGTAAGTGGTTTTACAGCTGCTGCTTTGTGGGGTGCTGCCTCCAGGACTTGATCAATATTGCTCACCACATTCTTGTGTAGTTGCCATCAAGCTTTTTCTCCATACATTTCATTAGCATCTTATTGGACTTGCAGGAAGGTTTTCAAAATTTTTTGTTTTTCATGAAGAAAGAGTTCTCTCAGTGTGCTGATTGTATAACTGGAACGTCACAGGTCCAAAGAATTTTAAATCCAAAGCTACAAGTTTCTCAGTGTCTGATACAGATGCTAGACTTTTCTCTGGTCTGATACTGACACTGATCTTTTCTCAGGTCTTGCACAGAAACTGGAGATTTCCCAACTCCAACAGAAGCACTCTGTCCAGTTGGCTCAGGCTAAACCATCTGATGGTGAGGCTCCAGTAATGCTAAAGAATGTGGAGTACCCCTTCATTACCATCACTCCCTGGTCCACACTGACCCGGAGTAGTAGCACCTGAAAAGATCCTATCAATGGATCAAATAGATCTGTTTAACATTTAAATGACTTACGTTAGATTGAATTGTTTGAAATAAAACTGTTTGATCATTTAACTGTGTGTAAACAAATGACAGATGTTTAATTGAACTGTTAGTAATATATAGTAATAGTGTTAGATAGCAATACTTTTAACTACTTCACTGTGTGCAAACAAATGATTGATATTGAATAGAATTATAACTGTTTGATAGCAATAATTGAAACTATGTAGTAACTATATAGAAATAATAGTAAGTAAGTTGGTGACCGTAGTCAAGGGTGACCCAAAGGCTTCCCTTTTCAATAGCTACTACACCAAGATGTAGGTGAAGGCACTACTCCTTTCCCTGTATTGCCCCACTTTACCCTTGATTCGCACCTTATTATGCTGAGTGTTAAGCAAGGAGGCATCAAGTACCATTTTTTGGGATTGAGCCCAGGTCTCTCGGGCCATTGGTGAACACTCTAACCATTATACCAATGGGCCAGTATGTAGAAGTAATAGTAATACTAATATGCAAACAAAATTATTTCTTATCAATTTAAAAATGAAATTACTGACAAGTTAATCTCTTACATATCTTGTATATCTATTCAAAAGTGTGCAAAACAGATAATTGATGTTAAATTGTTACAATTATATAGTGTGCAAACAAATGATTAATAGTAAATAGAATTATTTGTATTGTATACTTCAACCCATTTAACTGTGTGCAAAAAATGAGCTTAGGCTTACTTAAAAATGTTATCAACTAAAAGTGTTTACAAATGATATATTTAATATAGATGTATAAACAGTATTTGGCATTAGATAGTCTACAAGGGTTGATATGCCACAAAACCAAACCAACATAAACACTGGACTTTTCTCCAGTCTAATGCAGACACTGAACTTTTCTCAAGTCCAACATAAGTACTGGACTTTCCTCACATCAAACTCATTTCAA
Source organism: Sepioteuthis lessoniana (assembly GCA_963585895.1). NCBI lineage: Eukaryota > Metazoa > Mollusca > Cephalopoda > Myopsida > Loliginidae > Sepioteuthis > Sepioteuthis lessoniana. The sequence continues at coordinate 14,437 of CAUZXS010001147.1, read as the reverse complement.
GAAAGAAATAGAATATGCATCAACCACTGTAAACAGTTTTCTTTTAAAGCTTTTAGAGTTTTGTAATAACCTGGATGATAAACAAGAGTTATTAAACAATTGTGGTACTTCAACCTGTTTCTAGGAAATTAGATAATATTGTTGGTAACCATAAAGACAGTAAACCATCAATTGAACTTTATCTCCTTGCAGCAACCATTATGGAGTTTGTTTTTTTGTTGCTGGATTTAACATTTGTTCCATCCAGGGTTGCTATTGCTGCTTCACAGTGAGAAAACATCCCTGCCAAAATCAATAGTCAAAAGAAGCCATGTGTGCAAATTATTTATATTAATGTTAGGGATCAGACATAATGAAAAAAAATATCAAAGTTATTTTCCTTGAGGTATAGAAAAGGAGTTGACTTACAAGGACTCTGCATTGTGGAATTTTTAAGGGCCAGAAGAACAGAAATATGTGAGTGGTAAAAGGCGGACTTGAAATCCACCATGACGCATAGTGGACGTACATTTGACTGGTGCTCACAAAGTTAAGGTGGTTCCTGATTATTAGACACATGTCTCTGCCTGTAGTTAATAAACCTAATTGTTTTGTTGTACGCTCACAAGTTTGTCTCTTCACTTTTGTTTACATATTTTTTTTATCATAAAAATGTAACAATTAAATAGGAATATTTGATATCATAAATGTATTTACGAATCCCTCTGCATGAGTAGGATGTGACAAAAGTTAAATTATTAAATTTAACTGATTTGAATTCGATGTTTTCCTTTTTCTTGACTAGTCGCCATACTCTTGTATAGTGTCTCATACCACGTGACTTCCGATATTGTGGAAGTATAAAAGACACTGTGTCTCTTAAGCATGCAGAAGCAGAAAAAGAAAAGTGATAGCTCTGAAGGACATCAGTCAGTAGTAAGACCAACCTCAGACATAACACCAACAGCGTGAGACTTGTAATACTAGTCGGACTGTACCACTTGAGTTAATAAATAATTAACTCTATTTCACTGTGTATCTTTTCCTTACCAAAATACAACACATACCCAAGTTAAAAAGTTCAGTCTGCCCTACTATTTACCCATAGCTGCAGGGAAAATAGTTGGATTCATATCTTTCCCAAGAGTATTAGCACTAAGTGAAATGCAAACCACCCTGTCCAGGTTTTGAACTTGGGTTTCTATATCCATTTCCTATGATGATATCCATTACACCACAAGCACCTCTTTGATTTGATATCGTATAACTACAAAAAATAACTTAAGAAACAACTACACAAAAATGTAAATATAAACATACAATGAATGTGATTCTCTAACCTCTAGGCATAAGATAACCCTAGAGAAATTGACATGCCATTAAAATCAATCAAGCAAGCAGAAGAAAAGGAGAAGGTAGAAAGGGTATCTACAGTATTGTCCATAAATGAAGTAAACTTCTACCAATTTTTTTTTTACTCTCTCTCTTTTGCTATCTGTCCCTATTGGTCATCAATCTTAGCAAGTCCACTAGACGGTATCCACTGTCTACACAAAGCTGAAATGGGCAAGTTTTTGCTGGTTAGTCTACACTGGTGTGTCCTGGTATAGTAGTCCACAAAAGAATGTTACTTATGAATTTGTCTATACTCTACCAGCATGTCTTGTTGGTCTATATATTTTTCAGCTTCTGAAGCAGTAAACTTGGGTAGCTGGTTTATTTCATTTAAGGTTCAAACATTAAAAGTTGCTCTGTTGAAAGTGTTCTTATATCTAAGAAAGTTCAGTTGTGGATTTTTCAAACACAAAAGGGCCAAAGCTTCTTCCTCAGCAGAACACACTCCTTGTTGACCCACATGAAGGGCAATACAGTTTGAATGTCTGGTTAGAATTGGCGTCATGGTTATCTTTCAATAGCTATTTTTCTTATTAATAGGAGCCCCACCCTTATGGATGATA
>CAUZXS010001146.1:32500-53055 GCA_963585895.1 Sepioteuthis lessoniana | reverse complement strand
CTACACACATATAACCTTGGTTATATATAAAAATATTATTGTATAATATAATGAAATAAAATAATTATCTATAAGAAAGGTTATAAATATACACATATACATATATATTGGTAAAAAAACATGAAATTTAGAAATTGTATTCCATAAAAAAATCATTTTGCTTATTAAAGTTATCAGATGGATTGCAAAATTCATATATATATATACATATATATATATATATATATATATATATATATATATATACGAGGTTCGTTCAAAATATTCTAAGTTTCATTTGGAAAGAATAGACAGAGTTACATATTTTTATTGGGGAAACACACCCACAGTTGTAATACGACAAAAAACTAATTCAGATTTATGTCTTAATTTCTATACAGTTTCAGCACATGCAAAGCTGAGATGTGTGAGACCAATCAAAAATCTGAATGAGACTTCGAACAATTTAAATGACTTTCCTCTCTGTATCATCCTCTTTCACTTTTCTCGCAACTCTCACACTCTCACTCTCTTCCTATCTATCTACCTACCTCTCAATCTATCTATCTATCTATCTATCTATCTATCTATCTATATATATATATATATATATATATATATATATATATATATATATCTTTATTTATTTTTTTTTTTTTCTTTAAGAAAAAACCAAAGACCGGTTTATTTAGGACTATAAATTTATTTCCATCCTGTTTTTCAGTTTCTGGTGTGAACCAAAAACACGAAGAAAAAAGATTTATACAGGACTTCTTCAGATCCAATGGATAAGAAGTCCTGTATAAATTTTTTTTCTTCGCGTTTTTGGTTTACACCAGAAACTGAAAAACAGGATGGAAATGAATTTATAATCTTAAATTAACCGGTCTTTAGTTGTTTCTTAAAGAAATATTGCTCTGTAATAAATTACATTGAGCTCTCTACCAGGAAAATTTAAATGTTCGGTTCTTGAATGATTTTCTTGTCCTGAAGGAATTACTCCCAACTCTGGTTTAACTTGACCGAATAATACCCTATCTATCTATCTATCTATCTATCTAGATTGATTGATTGATTGATTGATAGTTTGAAAAGGAACGATAAACAGAAAGAGAAATGATTGAAAGAAGATTGTGAAAAGTCCTTGTACATACATCACTCATAATCTGATTATGTAGTTTAAATCATTTATATCGATTGCTTTATTTGTATAATGTTCTGTAAACACATCCATTCAATCTCTTTCTCTTTCAATATATATATATATATATATATATATATATATATATATATATATATATATATATATATATATGCATAAATCATATGTATATATGCATATATCACATATATATGCATAACTCATATGTATATATGCATACATCACATATATATGGATATATCATATATATATATGGATATATCATATATATATGTGTATATCATATATATATATATGTATATCTTATATATATGCATATATCATATATATGTGCATATCTCATATATATCTATGCATACATCATATATATCTATGCATATGTCCTATATATAAGTCTATATCATATATATATATATATATATATATATATATATATATGGGCGGGATTTTCATTGCTACTGAATAACGGTGTGGCCTGCGACATTGGAGGAAACAATAATATTCAAATTTGACCTTATACTCATAGGGAAAGCCTAAACGTCCTTATTCTCCCAGCTATGGGTTAAATATTCAGGGAGATCGGGGTTCAATCCCAAGTCGAGGGATACCAAAGATTCAAAAAATGGTACTTGATGACTCTTTGCTTAACAATCAGAATGAAGTGGAGCAATCCAGGGAAAGGAATAGCGCCCTTCCCTTTCATCTCGGTGTAGCAGCTATAGAACAGAGAGCCTTCGACTAGGCATCGCTTATGGTCGGTCAGCAACAACTGTTCTTCGACAAGGATGGCTTTGGCATTAAATCACGCTAGAAGTTTGATGTGTCTTTGAACAAAGAAACCAAAGTAATACTATCAATAATAGGTTCTCATTTGGTCCTTATCTATCTATCTATTTATCTATCTATCTCTACTCTCCATATTTATCTATCATTGAACACGTCCCTTATTCTGTATGTCTTTTACCACTAGTTGATCACCCGACCCCGTAATTTTCTACTTCCTCTCTTCCTTTCTTATTGCGTTTAATTTAAATCTGGGTTCAACTCGTGCACAAATGTCTTGAGGTACGAAAAGGTTTATCCCTTTTATATTAAATTTTCTGGAAAAAGGAAAAAAAAAAAGAAAGAAAGAAAAAAGACAAATGAAAAATACAAAAAAAACAAATGGTTAATCAAATTTAAGAAAGGAATCTTTAAAAGAAGAAAACGTATTGTTTAAAATTAGAACGAGAAAGTTGATTTCGTCATACATAGATGAAAAAAATCACAGCAAAATTTACGAATCACACACACATTCATGAAAATATTCGTTTGGGTATGAAAATGTTGATGTAAATCCGTTTGTGTATAAGAGTAAATCACTGTAAGCACACGCACACACGCACGCACGCACGCCTGCACAATCACACACATACACATTATTTATTTTTATTTCTATACCTATATTATAACTCAAGAACAGGCATATTATCCTAGTGGATAGACTGTTTGCCAATGGCCCAGGAGACAGGGATTAATCCCAGGTCGAGTCATACCAAAGGCTCCAAAATGGTACTTGATGCCTCTTACGAAACACTCGGCAATTTAAGGTACGGGTCAAAGGTAAATCGGACCACTGGAGAGAAAAGAGTTGCGCTCTCCCCAATAACTCGGAGTAGTGGAGTAGTTGTTAATGAAGAGAAGCTTTCGGGTCGCTACCTTTAATTTTTATAACTCTAATGGTGTAAAAAAAACCAGATGATTCAATATGTAAAAAAAAAAAAAAAAAACGAAAACAAACATATTACATAAACTAAGATTTGGAGAAAAAATCAGTAAAATAAAAAAAACTAAAAGCATTCGTACGACTTGAAAATAATCAACCACATCGCAATGTCTAGCCGCCTCTTCCTGAAAAAAACCCCACACCGATAGTTACTTACGCAGATACATATAAATGTGACCAATGCACTAAGAAGAGCAAAGTTCGAATTCCAAAAGAACCTTTACCTAAGAGAGGTTCTTGCTCTTTAAGTATTCTCTCTATATATATGTTGTCATCCACTGACAGACTGTTTCGTTGTATCACAACTCTTCAGTGTGGCTAGACACATAGGACGCTTAGAAGCTGGGATCGAAACCCGCCCAGCTTTACGTTAGACTTAGTATCAGACCGCTCGGCCAACGGGAATTATAAGCTATTAAGTAGTAGCGTTCGTTTGTTTACATTTTATACCTTACCGGATACCAGAGAGCTAAATTCGTTCGAAGAGATGTGTGTGTGTGTGTGTGTGTGTGTGTGTGTGTGTGTGTGTGTGTGTGTGTGTATAGGGTATTAAAGAACATTTCATATCTTTTGAGACGTACTGGGAGTTTCAGAAAGATTTGATAATATTTTCTAATCTAATTAATTCACCAGTTCTTGTTCATTAGATATCTGTGTTTAACAGAAAGTGTAGAAATTAAAGACTTAACGTTTAAATCGGGTTTCTATTCGTGAAAAAAAAAGGAAAGAAAATTAAACAGTATTTGACTCGTTTCAAAACTTGCCCTGAATATTTGAGATCATTTGAACGAGAATTGGTCAAGTAATTAAATTATATTATAAAAATAAGTTTTCTGAATACCGTCTATATTGCTGTTATATTCAAAAGGCATTCGGTTTATTAAACTAGGCAGATAGAAACATTAACTGAAGCGATCACCATAGTCCTATGGGATCCAAGGAGGGAAAGCTGTGTTGACGTTTGCTATCTGACTCCATTCTGAGGTTATTCTATTTTTACCCCACGTTGCTGGTGTAACTCCTGAGATAAGAAATCCGTAAAAGAATTATATGAAAAAAGATAGCAACAGATAGGAGACGAAGACTTTTTAAAATATTTTTACTTTATTTTTGGGTTCAACAACCATTCAGTGGGTGAGGAAATTATCCCTAAATACAATTGAAATGGTTGAATCCCCCATTCAAGGTATTTAAAAATGCGTTAGTCGTTTCTTGGGTATATATGTGTTCTTATTTACGGCTTTAACAACGTGTTTGTCGCTTTTAGGAGTTAGTCCAAGTCGAGTGTTTTAGCTCGTAGTTCGATAGGTCCATTTTGATACATTTTATATTTTGGCATACTGTTAACCGAGACGGCTGCTACTAGTGAAAGGTTAGCCAACGTGGCGTTTTAGAGCGGCAACATGGCCTTCCACCAGCAGCAAGAGATATTTAGATGTCACTCCGCGGATCACTACTGAAAGACAAAGGAGATTTTTCCTTTTGTCCGGATTGTTCCTTTTCTTTGCGCATGCGTGGCCCCTATTCCTGTCAGAGGCCTCTGGGAGTTTCTGCATATTTGAATAATAATTTAATTCAATTTGAATTTTTATTTATTTGTTTATTTATTCCCTACAGTTCTTTAGGCATGAAGCATACTCATTCCATCGAGCTTTTTATGGTCTATGCAATCCTAAATCTACTCTTTTAATGTGCAGGGAAATTGCACCGTCGCATTTATTTTACGCTTACCAATGAAACGCAGCTTCTTCCAGGCAGCGGTCGTATCGATACTGCTGTATGGATAAACTACTTGGGCGCTAACTAAATGGCTGGAGAAGAAGCTAGACGGCAATTACACAAGAATGCTGCGAGCAATATTGAACAAGTCCTGGCGGCAACACCCCACGAGGCACCAACTATACGGCCACCTGCCTCCCATCACGAAAACTATCCAAGTCAGACGAACCAGACATGCAGGACACTGCTGGAGAAGCAGGACGAGTTCATAAGTGATGTACTCCTATGAACCCCCACATATAGCCGGGCAAAAGCAGGACGACCAGCTTGAACATACATACAGCAGCTACGTGAGAATACGGGATGTAGCCCTGAAGACCTGCCAGATGCGATGAACGAAAGGGAGAAGTGGCGAGAGAGGGTCAGGGATATCTGTGCCTGTGGCACGACATGATGATGATGTTGATGAGATTTGAAATTGTTTTGCAGTTAAATAAACAGTTTCTGGCAGCATTATTTATGGAGCATCAAGCATACTGTATTTCCACAATCCTCAACACATATTTTTTAAAAAGCTAGGATCTTTTTTATTAATTGATATATATATATATATATATATATAAAGAGAGAGAGAGAGAGAGAGAGAGAGAGAGAGAGAGAGAGAGAGATGAAAAGACTAAGATAGATCTGACAAAGGATATAAATATATATATATATGTATATATATATATATATAGAGAGAGAGAGAGAAAGAGAGGGAAGAACAGATCAACCGGCTCACTGGCCTAGTGAGTAGAGTGTTCGCCAGTGGTCCGGGAGACCTGGGTTCCATCTCAGGTCGAGTCATACCAAATATTTTTAAAATGGTACTTGGTACCTCCTTGCATAACACTCAGCGATATAAGGTACGTATCAAGGGAAAAGTGGAGCAATCCAGGGAAAGGAGTAGCGCCCTTCTCTACACCTCGGTGTAGAAGCTATTGAAAAGGGAGGCTTAATGTCGCTCTTGACTACGGTCGCCAACTTTACTTTTACTATACATATATATATATAGTCATCCACAGACAGACTGTTTCGTTGTATCACAACTCTTTAGTATGTCTAGACACGCGGGACGCTTTAAGCTGGGATCGAAAACCGCCTAACTTTAAGCAAGACTTGCTATCTAACCTCTCCGCTATTTTGGTGACATATATCGATCTATTCATATTTATACAGAGTATAGAAGCTAAATATAGAATACTTTTTAAAAGATTTTTTAGTCTAATACGTCCAATTTTGGAAAAAAAAACCTACATAAATCTATATTTTCATGATTAGTGGCATTATTCAAGGACTTTTTCATTAAAATTCAGTCTAATATGAGTGAATGAGAAAAGAAATGGCAAAGAATTTATGATTTGCTTTACGCCGAAACTAAGCCCAAAAAATTCCAAGCTAATTGGAGCTTCTTTATAGTCTCAATCAAGCCCAGACCTTAATCCCTTTAATAACACTCTATGAGGCGTTTTAGAAAGCGAAACTAAAGTAACTCCCATTCAAATATTGGTTCGCTTAAGACTGTAATTGAGGAGGAATGCAATAAAATGTCTAACGAATTTTTCTTGAAGACGTGCAAATCGTTTCGAAGTCGTATTGATAATAGAAGTGAAAAAAAAAAAAAAAATGGCGGCCATACTCAGTAAATTTATCGTTTTTATCCTTCTTACTTTGTTCTTTATATTATTAAATTAAAATTAATCTTGTTTTATGATAGAGTCGTTTATTTTTAAAACTAAAATATTCCTAATTTAGCATCCTCACCATATATATATATATATATATGCATACTACGTAGGATATTAGCTGCCTGAGATAGATAGATAGATAGATAGATAGATAGATAGATAGATAGATAGATATGCACTGACTTACATTAGTGGATATATAGGTAGATCGATTGAACTGCTTATAAACGGAATGACTTTGACAAAGATGGTTTAGCTCATACTAACAGAGATAGGTAGGTTCATAGATAGATACATAGATGATTTCGAATGAACTACCAGATAAATGTGAACAGACTAACAATGGTATATATATATATATATATATATATATATATATATATATATATATATATATATATATGTGTGTGCATGTAGATAGATAGAGAGATCGATAGATATGCAAATGTCCTTCGTCTCTGAGTTTGATTTATTTTCTATTCTCATATACTAAAACACTACCTCTTTTTCCTCCTTTTCATGAATGCATAAATGCTAGTTGTTTTTTGTTTTTTTTTCTCTAAAATATGCAGGAAAATATGTATTGTTTTAACACTTTTCTCTGCTCATGACTGTCTTTTTTAAAAATTTCTTTTCTTACTCTTGGCAGTGTCTTTTTTGAAAAAAAAATATTTGATTAAGAAACCGTCAATATAATAATAAGAAAGCTTTCGTAAGCTGTTAGTTTCGGAAAAAAAAATTCTGCTTATCTTTTTCTAAATTCTTCTCTTTCTTTTCCCACAAGAACGCAAACGAAACAATGCTGAAATATATTTAACGAATAATTTTTTATCAAATACTAAAAATAAAAAGTCATATTCTTTTACATAAAGTCTTACTGGATATATCTTAAATTTCAAAAGATTCGAAGATACATAAAAACTAAATTTACGTCTTTCATAACAAAACTGCTTTCATTTATGAAAATAAATCCAGCTTGCTAATATATATATATATATATATATATATATATATATATATATATATATATGCATTTGTGTGTGTGTGTGTGTGTGTGAGTGAGAGAGAGAGAGTTTGTGTCTATGCATTCTTGAATGTGCATAATCTTTTTAACTCCACTAATTAATCTGATTAAACTCAGAAATTTTCTCTTGACACCTGTCTAGTATAGAATATATGATATTATCCGTGAGAGAAAAAGAAAAAGATATAACAACTGTATTAATTTCATAATTTTTTTTGGTTTGAAAAATTGTATCTGTAAAATTTTCTAATTGATGTATAGCGCCAGTCATTTGGATTTATAAAATACTTGATCTTCCCATAAAATAAAGAAACAAATAAGTTACAAAAATAATCATTTAAGTAAATTTAGAACATTCAAAAGCTCTGAGAATTGATGGCGTGTTTTTATATTTTACAATGAATCACTGCTAGTTATATTCCTTAGCTAGTGGTGATTCACTGGAGGTTCAGTGACAGCAAGTTTCCTCGTGTCTCCTGGACTCTCCTGTGTTTTCTGAATGATTTCAGCAATGCTTTTGACTGAAAGGTCTCTATTCCTCTTTTAAATACAAATTCTTTTATTCTCTTTCTAAGCTTTTCTGGACCATTCCAAGTACACCAATTACAACTTGTATCACCGTCAACCTCAAGTTCCACACCTTTTTATGATTATTTTCGAGCTTTGCATACCTGCTTTTCAATGATGTCTAAGTGACAGCAAGTCGCCTCTGGTTTTCCGGACTCTTCTGACCATTCTGGTAGATCAAAACATTGGTCTAGTCTCAATGGTCTTGGTTTCCAATTCTTCCCGCCATCTTTCCTAGTCTTTGGGGACCGATCCAAGAGTGTCAATTACAATTGGTATAACTGTCACCCTCAGGTTACCCTGCTATCTTGATTCTCTAGGAAAGGGCATGTATATGATTATCTTTATGCTTTCTTTGATTTTCACTCTGTGGTTCGAAGAAATGGCAAAATCTACGAGACGGCAAGTTATTTTTTTTGTTTTTTTCTTATTAGCACTAGGACTTGTCAACTGAACGGGATGAAATAATTCGTTTGCATCTCAAAAGCCCAAATAATTTCATGCATATAATTTTTTTGGACAGATTCAGATTTGTGCATACACGATTTGATGGTATGTTCAAAACTCAATCTCTTGCACAATTCCCGGTGGATCACTTTTCCTATTCTTCAATTGCCTTTGTGACAGTTTACAGCATTCGCTGACTATGGACCTAATCATTTCATCTATTTTACTGCATAACTTAAACTTGTTGTTCTGTTATATATTATCAATATTGGCTTTTACTAAATTTTTACTTATGGTATTGTTTTGAATTGCTATTAGAAGAGTTTCAGTTGTTCTCGTGAGATTTCTCTTTCATAAAAATATTCAGATCTCATGTGCGATTTCGCCAGTTGAAATATCCATACATTTTTTCTTTACATTTATGTTAGCTATTTTTTTCTGCTGTTATTGCCTGTTTTAACTAGTCTTTCCTTACTGCTTTTTTAAAAAAAAATTTCCTCGATTCTTCGAATTGATTAATCCACGTTATATTCAATACTAGCGAAAAAGATGGACTGCTGAATCGTTATAAGCGAGTTCGAACTCCAGTCGCGCTATTACGTTCACTTTCGGACAAATACCATTAGGGAAAGTATGAACCCCATTATCCTCCCAGCTATGGTATAAATAGTTCCACTATTGTTCTTCTAGGAGAATGGCTTTGGCATTGAATAACCTACAAAGATTGATATGCCATTAAACAAAATAACCAAACCAATCAATACTGTAATATAATGGTCGAGGGATTTCGTTTTATGCCTTTGGGTTTAGTTAGGCCTAGAACCTTTCGGTTCAGTGCATGCGTGGCCCCTATTCCTGTCAGAGGCCTCTGGGAGTTTCTGCATATTTGAATAATAATTTAATTCAATTTGAATTTTTATTTATTTGTTTATTTATTCCCTACAGTTCTTTAGGCATGAAGCATACTCATTCCATCGAGCTTTTTATGGTCTATGCAATCCTAAATCTACTCTTTTAATGTGCAGGGAAATTGCACCGTCGCATTTATTTTATTAAACAAAATAACCAAACCAATCAATACTGTAATATAATGGCCGAGGGATTTCGTTTTATGCCTTTGGGTTTAGTTAGGCCTAGAACCTTTCGATTCAGTGCATGGGTTACTTAGGTGCAACAATAATACAGGTGTTCACGCGCGCACGCATGAAGCGGACGTGTCACTCAGAGATGTCACAATAGCCCAGATGGGAAACGGGGCTAGCAAGTGCGAATGACATCACGCACCGGAAGCGCGCGGAGGATTTTGGGATTTTGAAAAAGTCAGTTAGTTGAGTTGACACCTGCCTCGAGAGAAGACGGTTGACTTTCGCTTGCTCGCGGAGGCCTTGGGCAGGTGCTGCACGAGATGGCAGGGGGGGGGCAAATGAAAAAGATAGAATAGAAAGAATGTGTATTTCTCTCCTTATGTCGAAGAACCTTTAAACTCAAAGGTAATAAAGTTTCGTACCTGAACTGAGAATTCGTATGTTTTTCGTGTTTCGAGATTCCTATGTTCTATATATATATATATATATATGAACATTATATGTCCATTTTGCGTAGCCATATCATGGCTATGTAACAATACTGGCGAGTCCTCTTCTACATTGTTTTCTTGACGCTTATGATCTATGTTATCTCTTTGGCCTTGTGCTTAGTCATCAACTCTCTTGTCCATTAGTTCATTGTCTGAGTTTGTTTTAATGTTCATTTTAAGTATAAGGTCCCGAGTATCTTATAAGGGGAACTGCCCAGGTGTTTATCCCTATGAAGAGATTTCCGCAGCAGAGCTTCGTTAGGAGAAGCGTTTTCGTTCTTCTGAGGTAATTTTTTCTGATATTTGCTTTTGTTTTCACTTGTTTAATGGTGTCCGCTTTCAGTATTCATAAGTATGTCTAATTTTCCTTCTTTCCAAGCGTTCTAATGCATTTCTGATTTAGCAGTCCTATTACTTCCACAGTTTTTTTTTTCCAGTTTTCATTATGAGCATGGCTCATTTTTCTATGCTAAATTCTATTCCTACATCTAAGTCTCATATTTCCATTGTTTGCTGTCGGGTCTCGAGTTATTTTTCAGGTTTGGCAAATACCTTTATATCATCCATGTTGATAAGGTGATTATCTTTTTTTTAGAAGCTGTATATTTGTAGACCCCACTGCACTTCTTAAGTACGTTATTGAGTGGGATCATTCCAATTACGAATAACTTAGTTAAGTTATTAATATTATTCACTCATTAGAGCTTTTCACATCAGCGTTAGTCGTTGGTTTTTCACTGGAGTCTGAGTGACAGCAAGTCTCCTCAAGTCTACAGGACTCTTCTCAGTATTCTGGCCGTTCTGAATAATGCTGTCGTTTGGATAGTCTCCACTCATCCGCCAACTTCCAAGTCCTCTAGTCCCTTTAGTAATCCTTTAGTTACTGTTCCAAAGGCACCAATTGCAATTGGTATAATTGTCACCTTCATGTTCCACAGTTTTTTTCAATTACCTAGCAAGGTCGAGGTACTTATCCTTCTTTTCACATTCTTTCACTTTTATTCTGTGGTCAGCCGGGACAGCAAAGCCGACTATTTGGCAAGTTCTCTTTTTCTGTTGATTATTCTTAAGTCTGGTCTTCTGGCCGGGATTAGGTGATCCGTTTGTATGTTAAAGTCCCATGGGAGTTTATGCATGGCATTTATCACTCTAGTTCTTAATGGGGGTCCTTCTCTGGAGTCTGAGTGCCAAACAGTGTCTTCAGATCTTTAGGACACTTCTTAGTATTCTAGCTGATCTCAACAACGTTTTAGATGATTTCGATTTCCTCACTGAATTCGAATTCTTCCAATACTCTGTCTTGGTTCCTGGAGACCATTCCGAGCGAATCAACTACTATTGGTATTATTTTGACCCTGATGTACCAGTTTTTTGGCTAGGTCCAAGAATTGGTGTATCTTTCCACTTTCTTTTGCTTTCCCTCTGTGGCCCGACGATACGGCAAAATCCACGAAACAGGAAATTCTCTAATTCTTTTTGTTGTTTTTGTCAATTAAGTCTAGCTCAGGTATGTGGCTAGGATTAGATGATCCGTCTGTTATTATAATTATTACTCATTAGAGTTTTTTTCATCAGCGTAAGCTGATGGTTTTCACTGGAAACTGAGTGACAGCAAGTCTCCTCAAGTCTCTAGGACTCTTCTCAGGATTCTGGCAGTTTTCAGTAATGCTGTTGTTTGGATGGTCTCCACTCGGCCGCCAACTTCTAAATCTTCCAGGCCCTAATTTTTCACATCAGCGTTAACTGATGGTTTTTCACTGGAGTTTGAGTGACAGCAAGTCTCTTCAAGTCTGCAGGACTCTTCTCAGTATTTTGGCCGTTCTCATTAATGCTGTCGTTGGTCTCAACTCATCCGCCAACTTCCCAGTCCTCCAGTTCCTTTAACAATCCTTTAGTTACTGTACAAAAAGCACCAATCACAATTGGTATAATAATAATAATAATAATAATAATAATAATAATAATAATAATAATTATTATTATTATTGTTGTTATTTACTCCTTTAGAGTTTTTCACATCAGTGTTAGCTGATGGTTTTTCACTGGAATTTGAGTGACAGCAAGTCTCCTCAGGTCTCCAGGACTCGACTCAAGATTCTGGCCATTCTCAACAATGCTATCTTTTGGATAGTCTCTGCCCGTCCGCCAACCTCCAAGTCCTCCAGGCCTTTTAATAATCCTTTAGTTATTGTGCCTAACGCTCCAATTACAATTAGCACAATCGTTACTTTCACGTTCCACAGCTTTTTCAATTCTCTAGCAAGGTCAAGTTACTTGTCCTTCTTTTCACTTTCCTTCAGATTTGTTCTGTGGTCAGCCGGGGCAGCAAAGTCGACAATTTTGCTGATTCTCTTTTTTTTGTTGATTATTATGAGGCCTGGTCTTCCGACCGGGATTAGGTGACCCGTTTGTATATTAAAGTCCCATAGGAGTTTATGCGAGTCATTTTCTAGGACAGGTGCTAGGTTGTGCATTTACCATTTGTCTGTATTTTCGAATTAAAATTTCCAGCACATTTCCCAGTGGATCACTTTGCCGACCCAGTCGTGTCTCGCCTTATACTCCTGTGCTAATTTGCTGCATTCGTCTCTATCACCGCATAGCCTACATTTACTGTTTTGTTGCGTCTTATCTATTCTCGCTTTGATATGATTGGTTCTTATGGCGTTATCCTGTGCTGCTATTTGGAGGGATTCCGTTTCTCTCTTAAGGTTTCCTTTTCTTAGGCAGGTCCAGGTTTTCTGGTGTGAGATGTTTGTTTATTAGACGTTTAAAGCGGCCATAGAGTTGTTTTCCCTCCCATTTTTGTTTCCTAATTATTGTCATTCTTTCGTCTACCGTGTTGTCCGTATCGTTTTTGACGGTCGTAATTAGTCCTCGTTCATGTTTTTCTATGTAGTCTTTGAGCCGTTGTATCGATGCGTCAACGGTGTCTTCGATGCTGGCAAGTCCTCTCCCTTCCTCTTTTCTCGATACATATAGTCTTTCAACGTCGTCTCTGGGGTGTAATGCCCTGTGCATGGTCATTAGTTTTCTTGTTCATTCCTTTGGGAGTTTTTTCCCACTGGCGTCAGTCGATGGTTTTTCACTGGAGTCTTAGTGTCAGCAAATCTCCTCAAGTCTTCTTGACACAATTTTCAGTATTCTAGCTGATCTTAGGAATGCTGTAGTCTTGATGTTCTCGTAATTGTTTTTTTTTTTTTGTTATCATTTAGGGATTGTCTCGAGAACACTAAATATTATTTCAATCACAGTAACTTTTATATTCCAAAAATTGTTCAATTCCTTGGTAAGACCCAAATATTTATTGATCTTTTCGTTTTCTTTTATCATTATTCTGTCGTCCACTCAAATGGCTAAGCCCACTCGGTAATTACTTATTTTCTTCTTTTTGTTTAATACTAGGTCCAGTCATTTGGTCAGAATTTGGTGATCTGTTTCTATTTCGAAATCTCACAGAACATTATCCATTGTTTTAAGATTCTGGCTTTTGCAGAGATAATCTGTCTGTATGATGAAATGTTAATCACTTGCAAACTTCCCATAAGATGAACTTTATCACCCAGTCATGCATAATTTTGTATTTTTTCTTTGTCAGTTTGCTACATTCGCTAATTATATGATTAAACGTTTTATCTCCGTCACTACACCTGCTATGCATCTGCGTTTTATTAATATCCGTTATGATATTATTGGTTCTTATGGCATTATCTTGTGCTTCTATAAAAAGGGAATTATTTTCCTTTCTTGGAGTTAAACTTCCTAAGCCATATCCGAGATGTCTACGGTGACATTTGCTTAGTTTGCGACTTGAAATATCTGTACAGTGGTTTTTATTTCCAGTTATTTTCTAGATATTTTTATTGTTGTTTTTCTGCTTGTGATAAGTAGTTGTATAGCTTTACGCGTGTTTTCATATAAGTAGTAACTGGTTGTCTTGTCTGAAGTCTAAATGGTTGCAAATTCCGTCAGCTCCAGACGACTCTTTTTAAATATCCTACCTTTCTCAGTAGTTTAGTGGTCAGGATTCTTTCAGTTCTTTCTCGAAGTTACAGTTCCCTCATGCTGTGTTGCAGTTTAGACCAGCACCTGGTCGCTGTGCAGATGCTGATTCTCAGCTAATCCCATGAGTCTGGATACAGAATAAAATTAAATGGCCGAGATCGTTGTGAAAAGACCTGTTGTGAGAAGAAGAACCCCGTACAATTTTAGTAGTTACAGCTTTATTCGATAAAAGCAGGTCTCCAAGTTGAAGCAGATATGCAGAAGATGATAAGATGAATGCATAAAAAAGACAGGTACTCTGAGCTTATGGGTAGGGCGGAAGCGTCTTTTTGGTCTGACGAAATGATCTTCCCTTTTTATCGCTTTGGTTCTTTCTCTTGCCAAAATAGCATAAAGATCTTCTATCAAATATTATGACCCAGTTCCACTGACCAATTCAAGTACATTCTATTTGACCTTTGTTTTCGAAATGAATCTGATAATCTTATGATCTACTGATCTTCTCTTTAGAATGAAGGGAGACAGAAAAATCAAATTATGAAGTAAAAAAGACAGATTTAATCATAGTAAACAAAATAAAAATGCCACAACGATATGTTACACCAACTTTTTTCCAATATTCTTCGCGGTTGTTTTGTTTTGTTGACTATGACTAAATCTGTTTTCTTACTTCATAATTGCAGATGATTTTTTTGTCTTATTTTTCTGACAGATTTCTGGTCTGTGCAAATACCATTTATCTGTATGGTAAAAATTTAGATGCTTGCATAGTTCCCAGTTCCCCAAAGATCACTTTCCGTTTTACAAGTTGTTCGTATCAAACTTCAGGCTAGTCTGAGAAAAAATATTAAACAAAGTATTATTTTGGATTACCTACCTCCCCTATGGAACGTAAAAGAATAGTTGCTTACATCTTATTAATCAATTGTCAGACCGACTGAGTGAGAGGAGTTAATATTATATGAATTATTTATCGAATAAATATACTATCAACAAGTATTTAGTTTCCCTCTTATTCGCTATTATTAAATATATCCTACTTTCTCTTTGCTTGGGTAATTGGCCGCTTTTACCATGACATAAAACAAAGTAAGACGCGCTTATATACATACTACTTCTGCAGAGACATGATTTCAGGTGGCAGAAAGAATTTGTTAATAGGCGAGGGATCATGAAAGATGTAATTCGTTCTACTTGTTGGATCAATTGACTAGCTGAGTAAAATGATACAAACGTATCACTTCTCATTGGATTTGATCAACATTTCGCATGAAAGATAATAAATCAGTTTGCTTCCTTTCTAGATCTAATCTAAAACGCTAGATTGGAACTAAGCAAAAATTTTACGTGCTGTTTTGAACAGATCTTAGAAGCAACACTCAACAAAACATCATCCATACGGCCATCCACCTATCATCTCACACAACATCCATGTAAGACAAATAAAACATGCAAGGCACTGGCTGGAGAAGTAAGGTTAAACTTATGAGTGACGTTCTCTTATGGACTCTTACAAACGAACGCAGTACTGTTAGTTGACCAGCAAAGACTTTTATACATCACTTCTGTGTGGACACTGGAAGCAGTCTAGAGGACCTACCAGAAGAGATGGATGATAGGCATGGATGGATGGATATATATATATATATAGAGAGAGAGAGAGAGAGAGGGGAGTCATGGAACTCCAAGCTGTCTGTATGACTTACATACATCTCTTCTTTGGGGACACTGGACGCAACCTAGAGGATCCACCAGAAACGATGGATGAAAGGGACGAGAGAGAGAGAGAGAGAGAGAGAGAGAGAGAGGGGGGAGTCATTGAACTCCAAGCTGTCTGTATGACTTACATACATCTCTTCTTTGGGGACACTGGATGCAATCTAGAGGATCCACCAGAAGCGACGGATAAAAGAGAGAGAGAGAGAGAGAGAGAGAGAGAGAGAGAGAGAGAGAGAGAGTCATGGAAATCCGAGCTGTCTGTATGACTTGTAATACTTGAAACTATCTACCAATATGCAAATGAGAATTATTGGTTTTACATAGCAATTGACTGGGTTTGGTTTGATTTAGTTTGGTTTTATGACATTTCATGTCAAATCAATTTTTATGCATATAAGTAAAGTTGGCGACCATAGTCGAGGGTAACCCGAAGGCTCCCTTTTCGATAGCTACTACACCAATGTGTAGGGGAGGGCGCTACTCCTTTCCTGGATTGCTCTACTTTACCCTTGATCCGTACCTTATAATGCTGAGTGCTAAGCAAGGAAGCATCAAGTACCATTTTTTGAGTCTTTGGTATGAACCCAGGTCTCCCGGGCCATTGGCGAACACTCTAACCCCTAGGCCAATAACAGTTTTATTTCAAAGAATTCAATTTAGCATAAATACGAAGTTTAAATGTCAAAACATTTCTATTTTAAACAATTCAGTTTAGCATAAATACGCAGTTTAAATGGCAAAAAGTTCTATTTCAAAGAATTAAGTTTAGCATGAATACGAAGTTTCAATGTCAAAACTGTTTTTTAAAACAATTTAGTTTAGCATAAATACGCTGTTTAAATGGCAAAAACAGTTCTATTTCAAACACTTAATTTAGCATAAGTATTCAGTTTAGTTCTATTTGACCCATAGATATATTAGATAGGACCCAATCAGGTGCTACCACACCCGGCCAGAGTTAACCTGAAAGCAATGGCAATGAATGGTCACTCTGCATTCTTCAAAGCTGCAGAATCAGTGCAACCACACTATCAGATTGTTTAGTGTCATATCCAGGACACTCGTTCTTACCCTACTGCAAAGGATCAGTCAGTGTATTCTTCAGCCCCAGCTGACTGGACAAAATTGACAGCGTGTAAATGAATGAATAATGTTCAATGGAATAATAAGTGTTAAATAGTCATTGAGCCTGATTTATATTTATTAGAAATAGTTGTGTTAGATCCCAATAATTGAAAATATATAACTGTGTAGAAACAGTAGCAATACTTTTATATAAACAAATTAGTTCTAACTGATTAAAAAATAACATTAACTATGGACTATTCACTCATAAATTATATGTGTATAACGATTAAATTGTGTGAAAACAAATAATTAATTGAGAATAGAATTATTTGTGTTAGAAATGCTTGAAACCATTTAATTATGTGCAAAGAACGAGCTCCGGTTCGTTTATAAATTCTAATACAAAAATTTGTTTACAAATCATATATAATCATAATATATGTATACATAGAATTTGACATTAAATAACCTACAAGAGTTAGTTGTCTAAATTTCTGAGACGAAGCTAGTTGAGTTTTATCATTAAAGATTTTCGGACTATTGTCTCCATTTTTATTGTTATTTTCCAACGTTTCGGCCGATATGTCCTCCGGCCTTCTTCAGGTGTTTTTCGAACTCGGGAACCTTCTCGGAACTTCGAACTACGTCCTTTATTGAAACCAAGGGGGTCGCCTGTTCCAGTAGGACACATGGCCTAATGGTTATAGGCGTTGGTTCCCTAAGCTTCTAAGGAGACAATCATCTGGAGGTTGCCGGTTCAATCCTCACTACAAGGGAGTAACAATACAGGAATACTTAACACTTGTACCCGGTTATAGCTAACGGAATCAGAACAAGCGACCCCCGTGGTTTCAATAAAGGACGTAGTTCGAAGTTCCGTGAAGGTTCCCGAGTTCAACAAACACCTGAAGAAGGCCGGAGGACATATCGGCCGAAACGTTGTGGAAATAACAATAAAGATGAAGACACTAGTCCGAAAACATTTAATGATAAAAATCTGCAAGAGTTGATATGCCATAAAACTCAACCAAACTAAACCTATATTAAACTATTTATTACCCATTTATAATATATATGCGTTTGAATTTTCTCTTTATTGCATTGAATGCGCAATAATCTAATTTGAACTGGGTTATTTTTTTTGTTTTCATGAAGCAGACCTGAACATTTTCACTTCTAAAGAAAATCAGCTGTTCTGTCAACGTCAGTCTAAAACAGTTGGTCCCGATAAAAGCAATACTACTCTTTTTTTCCTTTGTACATAGAAGGCAGACGTGTATACAGAAGAAAAAAATGGGAAGATTAACTCCTTTTCACAGCTTCTTCTTTTTATTTTAACTAATACCTATATACTTCTAGAGGTACCCACTTTTGGATGGAGAAAATATAAAAGACACTATATTTTTTTTATTAAATACCTCTGGCATATTTTACCAATATTCTGTAGATACATTTATATGAACAGAACGTAAATGTACCCAAAAGGAAAACAAAAAGAAAGTTAATTGGAAGAACCAATAAAAAAAGGAACAAGTTAATGTTGACTGAGAAGGAAAGAAAGGTAAAGGACAAACAATAGGAGAATCGATAAAATAAAATGAAGTAAAACAAACAAACAAAAAAGAAAGAAAGAAAGAAAGAAAGAAAGAAAGAACAGTCGAAATTAAGGAAGGAAAGAAATGTATGAGAAAGGAATGAAAAGAAAAAAAAAGTTAAGATCGATAGAAAAGTTACAAGAAACAAGGGAAACAAAATGTAGAAATCAATGTATAAGATAAAAAAAGGGATAGAACGAAAGAAAAAAAACCCACTAAAGTGAGAAAGGAATTATATAAATAAATAAATAAAGAAAGAAAGAAAGAAAACAAAAACATCAAAAAGAAAGAAAAAAAAAGAAAGAAACGAAGGAAGATTAGAAATAAGTGCAAATTAAGGAAAACAGAAAGAAAGAAAGAAAGAAAGAAAACATCGAAAAGAAAGTGCAAATTAAGAAAGAAAGAAAGAAAGAAAGAAAGAAAGAAAAAAAGAAAACATCGAAAAGAAAGAAAGAAAGTGCAAATTAAGGAAAACAGAAAGAAAGAAAGAAAGAAAATACGTGAAAGTAAAAATAATGAAAAAAAAGGAAAAAAGAGAGAAAAGTTTAGATCCGCAGAAAAAAACAACAAAGGAGATGAAATAAAAGGACGAAGTTATAAGATGACATTAAAAAAGAAGGAAATAAACAAGTACGAAAGAAAGAAAGCTAATAGAAAAAGACAAAAGCAAAGAAGGAAATAAGGAATGAAAGAAAGAAAAAGAAAGAAAAAAGTTAAGATTGAATGAAAAAGAAATAAAGAACAGAGGATACAAAATGAAGAAGCGAATTGATGAAATAAAGTAAAATAAAAGAAAGAAAGACAGAAAGAAAGAAAGACAGAAAGAAAGAAAGAAACAAACAAAGAGAGAAACAAACAGACAAACAAACAAACAAAAAAGAAAAAAGTGAGGGAAGAAAACACATAAAGAAAGGAAGGAAAAAAAATAAAAGATCATTTAAAACCGACAGAAAAGGAAGCAAAGAACAAAGGAAACAAAATGAAGAAGCGAACAGACAAAAAAAGAAGAAAAAAAAGAGCCAGTGAGTAAAAAAAAAAGATGGATGGAAAGTAGAAAGGAATTGAATATAGTAGATTTGTTAGAATAAAGATAAAAGGAATAAACGAATAAAGGAAGAAAAAAAAGAAAGAATAAAAATGAAAAAGAAAGAATGAAACGAAGTAGAAAAGTACATAAATTAAATGGGGTATTGAATGAAAATATGAATCAAATAGCAAAATTGAATAACTCGTATATTACCGAAGAAGAGTGAAAGCAAGTAAAAAAGAAAACAAAGGGAAAGACTTTAAAAAATACCGAAATTCAAATCAAATAAATAAAATTAGACGGCTAACTTCAAGAGGATCGACGTAAATGTCCAACGTTTATTCAATACGAGACCGATAAAAAAGCAGCTATATGAGAAACAATAATTTCATTCAAATTAAATAAAATAAAAGCCGCAAGGTGTGAGCAAGAATTAGTTTTCAAACAGCTTTCACCGTTTAAAGGTAAGATACTCATTCTTTCTTTCTTCATTTCTTTTTTAAGTGAATATTCCGACGATATGAGTATCTAGCATATGACAATGAGTATCTAGCATATGACAATGAGTATCTTGCATATGACAATGAGTATCTTGCATATGACACTAAACAATATCATGGTGAGGTTCCAGTAATGCTGGAGCTTTGCGGAATGCGGAATACCCCTTCATCGACATCACTTCCAGGTCCACTTTGGCAAGGAAGGGTAGCACCTGATATGCTCCTGTCTATAGATACTCTTTTTTTCTTTCTTCATTTCATTTTTAAGTAAATATTCCGACGATATGCTGGTAAGTGTGCGAGCACATAGTATAGATCCCCATGACCTGAGGAAGATTATTTCAAACGTATTTGGAATAAAATGTCCAAATTTCTCAGTCCGCTTTTTCCTTTTTAAATGTTTTTACATCTAAATAGAACGATCCAGTCAGTTACTTCGTTATCTTCAATTTCCATCTCCAAGATTTAGATAGCTTGTATTGTAACTTGATGGGATAAAACCGTAGAAAATGAATAAAAAAGGAAACAAAATTAATTATATAAAATAAAAACTATTTTACTGCAATAAAGAATTGCATAAGCTTGTTTTGTTTAATGGCATATCAAAGTTCTAGTGCCAACACCATCCTTCTAGAATGAAAGTAGTGGTACTATTTAACTTTAGGATAATGGGGT